>KK500044.1:0-11376 GCA_000688715.1 Glossina pallidipes
TGTATAACCGCGATTGCTGGCACAAATTTTATCAATACTAATTTATATTACTGTATCTAAATTTCTTTAATTAATAATACTAATTACTGCGATTATATCAAAAAATTATAATTATTTGAATCATAAAATTTCCCCACAAAAATTTACATATAAATTAAATAAATAAAAAACTTCCAAGTCAAAATAAAACTTTTAAAAAATAATATAATAATAATTCTTTAAAATTATTTACCTTCAAAAAATTTTTAAATAAATTATTTTAGTAATAATTATTATTTCACAATCAATTAATTAATTAATTAATATATATAGATATATAATTTTATATTTACAAACAATATTATCTGTATAATTTATTGAATTAAAATTAGTATCATCGACAGTTACAAATATTACTTTAATTTAAAATAATTAATTAATTAACTTATTATATATATATATCTATATATTTGTATATATAACTTAATTATTAATATATATATAATACATATATAATAATAATAATAATAATAAATTAATTAATATCCCCTCCATTTTAAATTAAAATAATTAATTTTAAATCATAATTTTATTAAAATTATTTACCCTCAATTATAAACATTTTAAAAACTTCATAATATTAATAATTTTAATAAAATTATAATTTATATTTATAACATTATTTTAATACATATATATATTCATACCTTAAATCAACTGTTAATTAAATGAATTAAAATTAGTAAAATATATTAATTTTTAACTTATAATTAAATATTTCATAACTTAAATCCAAAAATATTTAATTTCTAAAATTAACAAAATAAATCATAAATTTAAAATACCTTAAAATTTTAAATTTAACAAAATTATATTTAATTTATAAAACTTAAAATAAATTACTCTATTTTAAATTGACCAAAATTCAACCCTATAAAATTTAACCCACCAAATTCTAAATTTTTATCACCCTAGATTTTTAAAATCTCAAATAGTTAATTTTTAAACTTTTAATTAAATTTCCCTTAAACTTAAAATTTTTGAAATTTTTAAATCCCCATAATTTATAAAAAATAACAAAATTTTTATATTTATAAATTTTATCGTTAAAATTCTCATTAATAAAAATTCATTCATTCAATTTAATTCCTTTTAAATATAAAAATTCTATTTATTTATCTAATAAAAAAAAGTTTCTTTTAATTTCAATTAAATTTATTTTTATACTCTTATAATTCACCAATAATTTATATTACATATAAATAAACCTTAAATTAACTTATATTGGCATAAAAATATCGTTTCGTTATTCAGCCGCTTTTGATAAATAGCCGACCATTCAAATTTTTAATACGTGATTGTTTTCCAGATTTCACCAGTTTTAAGCTGATAGATAGACAAAATTGACAATTAAAACATTTGAGACACAGCTGTTTTATTTTTGTTTAAAAGCGAAAATGAGCACAGCTTTCTGCGAGTAACTTATTAAAATATGAAAAAAAATTAGAATGAATGACTCCATTTATTTATTCATTTTTTTTTTTTAAGAAACTATCTCAGGAAATGTTTGCTAAAAACGTTGATATAATTCCAGCAAATACCATATCTCTTTCGCACATCTGTGAGATGAAATGGTATTGGTGTGCCATTTGGATTTTATTATAGTAAAAATCTTTCAATAAAACCATCCAATCGAACCCAACAGCTTAGCCATTTTCCTGATATAAATTAATGATTGGCTTTAAAATATAACGCAAAGTAAATTCACGATTTTAACACGACGTAGAAAAACTTTCTCTTTCTTGAACTTGTATGCAATGATATTATACGAACGCGATGACATTTTGAACATTCGATTTTTGGTAAGTTTACCTATTGATTTTCATGCATGGAGAACATTACTACATCCGTTTATCCTCTTTATACGCATTGCAATTACTTAGCTCATTACAAACAATTATAAGTGGGAACATTTCGTCAGCAACATTCACGTAATAAAATTATAATGCCCTAGAGCATGGTTTCAATGTAAACAAACGCTATGGAAGAGGTCAAGAGAGCAAAAAAAAAAAAAAACTGAAATGAGCACTCTACTCAGGATGCAGGGATGTATATGAAAATTCGCGTACTGCGAACATATGTACCCGATAGTAGAATATATTTACTATACTTGGGCCTGAGTGCACTAGCGCTGCAGTAGAAATGTTTACGCATGCGCATATTTAAGAAATTAAATGTATTAGCATAAGTTTTGGATTTTTGTCTTTGACCGTTTACTTTTATTTGTATTTAGTTATTTTATTTTATTTTACTTTTGGAGTAAATTCTTTATAAACAGATTTTCTCGAATTTCCTCTAAATAAATAAACATATAAATCACCGTCTCCCGCTTAATACGGCATTCGTAAGTAGCGGGTTCAAAACAACACGATACAAATTTTTCGAATATAATAGCACGATATAAACCCGATTTCAAAAAATCGAGTATGTTTTTTGCCATGGATTTTCGCTGTGATTTTTATTTTATCGTTAATAAGAAAAGTTTCAACTTTCAGGTCAAAAAATAGATTAGCTGTTATCTTTGATGAAAATTAATTTTGTGATCCTTGTTATTAATTTTTGAATTTACTTTTAATTTTTGTATTTCATCATAATATTGAATTTCATATCTTTATACCAAACACTGAAGGATGGTGGGTACTCAGATTGCCATAAGGTGTGCAACACCCACAAGGAAGCTTCAGATGCCTTATAAAATATATATATTCTTGATCAGCATCAAATTCTGAATTGATTAAGCTGTGTCTCTCCGTCTGTGTGGGATGACACTCCTAGTCGCAAAAATGAAGACACGGACTTCAAATTTGGTGCAAACATTGAAAGCTTTTCCACGCGGGTTGAAAATGGGCTAAATTGAACAGAGTACGAACTTGCAGTGGAGCGTTAGCTGGATGCAAGTTTCTCTGTCTCTTCACTACTCACAAATTATAAAACATAGAGGTTAAACTTTTCCACATTTACTTTACGAAGAACTCGACTATTTATGTACAAAAAATGGACAAAATCGGCCTTACCCACACAAAGATACAAGTGATTAAATTTGCGTTTTTTCAGTTTTTTGCGGTTTTATGATAAACAATCATAAGATAAACAAGACAGAATATGATGGACGCCACGACCTGGTGGATTAATTTTTCCTTAATAATACTAGCGATATGTGTATCAAATAAAAAAATTATTTTTAATGAAATAAAATGCGAAAGATAAATTTTATCCCATTCACTTTTTTATGGCGATAAAGAAAAAAAAGCAAGGGGCGCTAAAGATGGTGATGGGTATGTGAGATTCGGCCCCAGCCGAATACAACTTTCTTACTTGTTTTTATATGATTTCATTTAGAATTAAGTTATACTTTATTTTTCAAATTAATATTTAGCTTATAATTAGGTTTGTGGTTTTTTTGGGCGTATTGGACGATTAGTCCAATCAATTCGAGGGACAAATCGCTGACGTCCGCTAGCGCCTAGGAAAGGAACTGGTGGCATAAAAAACGTTCTTCTTGGCATCGGTCTAAGTTGCCGTTGATGCATCACCGGCATTACCGAAAAAGGAGGATATGGCGCCGGCGGAGGAAGCTGGTGAAAGCCGGTCTAAAATTAAAACAGTTTTGTAAAATAAAATCGAGAAATCGAATTTTTTTTCTATACACATACGTAAGGAAACGGGCTTCCTGCTGGTAATGCTACTGGTATGGTAATAAATTGTCCAGGCAACTGAGCATCTTTATTTGAAATTTTCAGACTTTTGTGTTCACGATCGCGTGAGCTACCATAATTTCTCCTAGACCTTGAGCGATGGCGACGACGCGGTGAGCGAGTGCGTGACCGAGACTTGCTCCGACGACGACTTTCACGGAAATGCCGGTATTTACGATCTTTGCTTTTAGATCTTCTAGAACTAGATGAACGATGATAGCGTCTTGGAGACCGATATCTCCGTTTATATCGAGAAGGAGATTTAGAATGCGACTTGCGTTCTTCTTTCCCATAAAGCCGTTTCAAACGGTCACGTTCACGAACTTCATCACGAAAATATGGTACCTTTGAAGTTTTTTTATGAATTTCTGGAGGCGACTTAGATTTACTTTTTTTTTTTGAGAGGGGTCTCCCGCGAATTTCATTATGAGAATAAAATGATTTTTTTCTTTCGCGTGACCCTTTAACATAGCGTGAACATGTCGGAATATTGTCAAGAGATTCAGACTTTCTAAGTCTTGTTTTGTAACTGTCCGATCTTCGGCCAACGATCGACTTTCCTGGTGGTTCGCGGTACCGTTCAGGTGAGGTAGATTCCTAAAATTCACAAAAATATTTAAAAGAGTTCAAAATTGATGTTGAGTTTATAAAAATTGGGAACATACACTTGTTGTTCTAGATAAATGTCGTTTTGATTCGTTTTTTTTTTCGCCAACATATTCTGAATTTTCTTCGCTGTCTCTACGATCTCCGCGCGAGTTAGCAGTGATATCAAGTCGAGGAAACAAAGGTTTAGAACCTTCTCCTAAACAAAAACGAGAAAAATATTCACCATACACATACATACAAGAGCAGTTCAAACACATAATATATTGATAAAATTTTGTATTGACACAGTAATTTTTCTTTTTAATTGCAAATTTCATAGATTTATGTTTTTAGCACAATTTAATATATTAATCCAAGTTTTTACATTTCATGAAAAAAGAAGTTATTAATATGATTTTTCTTTTGCCATATAATTCAGCCTAACGCTTCATTTACATGTTTATTTATATTCCATATCGGCTGAATTAGAAAAATAAGTGTCAATAATTAGAAAAAACAATGTATTGAATTACGATTTCTCTTGATAATAATAATAATAATAATAATAACAATAATTATAACAGTAAAAGGTAATAATAATATGTATATATCCATTCCAGTTAATAAATTGGCAGTAAATTTCATTCCATAATTGTTAATTAAACGAACTGGGAATGTTGAAGGGTATGTTATTTCTCTCACAAATGTTGATTTGCTTGCTGGCGCTGTTCTTGTTCTTATTTGCATGTTGATTGCAGATCACATAGGGAATAGTATCTACCCCCCAAAATTTAAACTTATTTATACCTTAGAGTTCCCCAACATAGATAACGTTTTAACTATAATGTATGCAGATCATAACCTATTACATTATACTTATTTGGCGGTCCCGCTAATGTTTTGCTTGAACTAAATGATATCTAACCAACATCTAAGTGTGTTTGAAACCATTACAATATCATAGTAAGAGAGCAACAATTCATATACATAACAATTACATTCCTTTTCCCGTACACTCGTAGAGAATAATAATATTCTTCCTAAAAACATTTACATATATCTTAAATATAGTCTTACACATTAGCTATAATTTAATTTAAAACTGAAGAAATTCCATTGGCTAATTCCATTAAAATTGTAACCAAAGTAGGAAAACTAAACGAATTTTCAATTACGGTTAACGACAGTAAGAACAATTGAACTGTTCCTAATGTATCAGTCGAAGCCATTCTTAATATTACATATCTCAAACGCTTTAAAATAGTCCATAGTGTTCTAGCTATCCTATATACAAACAATTGAGTTCAATGTTTTTCGATAAACATGCTAGTCACATATATATATTTTATAATTCCAATGATTTGGGAACATTAAAATTATAGAAAAATTATATAATTATGTGATACGCTACCTTTATCAACGATACTAAAAGTTTGCGCGATTGCATGCAATCCACAAAAGAACTTAGAGCAGATAGTGGAGCTGTCTGTTTTTATACCATTCGCTTCAGAATCGACTTAATACTGTTTGTACTTCAGATATCTATCTACGTATAGACAGACAGGCCAATGATTCGAAATTTCGAAATATTTTGATTAAATTTGGTACACTGACATGCTTTGGCCTACAAATCAACGCTAATGAAAACGGATAGAATCGAACCATTTTTGCGGTCACTTTCCATATAACACCCCCTTTAATTTCTAATGTCTCTCGATAAAAACCATCAAAATTTAATATGTTGATATACTAAATGAATGTGCAAAATTTGAATAAGACAAGACCATATCTCGAATATCCCCCCACATAAAGTTTCTTGTACAAAATAAGCCTTGTGTGGCAACCAGGTCTAATTTGTCGAGTATTTCATGACAAATATTGATCCAAGATAAAGAAATGAGGTATGACATTATTACGCAAAGCATGGTGCGCATTTGTTTGTGCTTCAGACCAATTCCATGTCAGGTTAGCTCTGGAAAATAGTCCTTCATATGGCAATAATTTTTGCCTAATATCGCATAATTTTTGATATTTTATAACGAAATTAGGAGAAAATGTATATTAAGCGATATGGTGTAGAATACTCTAGACGGTCTTGCCCAACTACAACATTTTAACCTATTTTCAATATAATGTAAAGTGGATTCCTATCTGGTTTAATACCAATCATGTGTCATATATCTAAGTATGACCACGCTATTCCAGTCGGGGAACAACACATCTAATACTTGATTTACCCATTAAAAATAATAATAATAATAATATAAACTGTTACAATTAATGAAGTGGTTGCAAATCACTTTTTCCAATTAAATATTGATTGAAGAATATTGTTGCTGGATATATGCTACACATATGTTTTGTTGTCGTCGCCATATGATTGTTGATTGCTGCTCATGGGCTTTATTGCTTGGTTACTTACATGTTGATTGTAGACTAATAAGTTGATTGATATGTTGAGAGGCTATTTACTTGATGATGACACACTCACGATTAATCCTTTTCTTTCGTTTTGTTTACGTTGATTGTTGAGCTGTTGATCTGTAAACTATTAATTTACGCAAATATTTTCTACAGAAATTCGACCCAAAAATTAAAAGTGGTTAACAATGAAAGCGTAGGAGCGATAAAGTGACATTAAAAGAAAGCTTGGAACAATCATGCCATGAAATTTAAATGTAACTTGAGCACAATTTTTAAATAATACATTTCGTGTGCATAAAGAAAGACTGATATATTTTTCCACCCCTTTTGAACCACGATCGAATCGTCCTCTTTAAACATTTTTCAATGAAACATAAGACGGTCAGCTGTTATAAAAACAATCTTATTAGGTGACCAAAGGTATCAACTCTGCTGTAATTAGTTAGTTGATTTCTACTTTTTTGTATTCGTTTATACTCATGAAAACAGAAAAGGCGATGCAGAATGTACTCCACGCAATGCAATAAGTCAATAATGGGAAACGAGAAAATTTCGTATGTACACTTTTGCCATGACTTTCTAGTCGAACTACTTTTCCTTATTTTATGTGCAGAATTACACGAAGTGTGTCTGCGATCAGCTGTTAACTAGATATGGCCACAGCAACATTTTTCAGCATATCAGAAATCCCGAAAATGAATATTGAGAATTAAGTCGAAATATCGATTTCTAGTCGATTTGCAGCCTTACCTTACCAATATTGAAAACTTTTTTTTCCTGGCTTATTCGCAAACTTACGTCATTAGGTACAAAGAATTCCTTGTAATTAATACACGCCACATTAGTTCGTTCATTCAACAATTAATAAAAATCCTACAATAGCAATTCGATAAGTACTACGTTTTGTATCTACATACACATACAATATATTTTTCAAAAACCCACTAAACTTTCACACAAAAGACGTAATAGACCGACACATACATATTAATTTTATATTAATAATACTGCGAGAAAAATTAATATAAGGCGTTCCTAACTTGGACTACGGATAAATTGAACATAACGCCCGGCTAACAAAATAAAAATAAATTTAAAAATTTTTAATTTTAAACCAATAACAGGGATATTAATTTTCTTATTTTGTTTATAAAATTCAAATACGCGAATCGAAAAACTTCTAACATACACGTATTTTCGTAGCGGTATTTTAGGAAACATTATGAAGATGTCCCAAGACAGTGATAAGCATTATTTTGTCATTTTCGCGATTAAACTTTTGCTTTATCACCAAAATTGATATTGAAGAGTTATACTATGACTGTTATTCCTAAATAACAAATTTAAAAGAAGGCTATAAAAATTATGGCAAGAAGACTCATCGTCCTTTCTTCTAAGTAGTAACGTGAGAACCCAAAAAACTAGAATACGGCCGTATGAGCCAGCCGTTCATCCACTCTGATATTTTAGACATTTTGAAAGAAAGCAAAGACTTCGCGTAATCCGCTCACAAACACATTCACAACACTTTAAAAAATCAAAAGATTTTGAAAGAAAAAGAAAAAATACAAGTATCGATCGGTAGGTTGATGCTTTAAAAAGGCTTTAGTTTGAGACAACGAATAAACATATTCTTTCTGAATGACGTAAAAATTATAAGACTTAGCTTAAAAAGTGGAACTTGAAATACGAGCGCAAAATTTATCAGCAAAGTGCGCGCTCGCCAACTCTGCCCAGTAGTATGCCGAAAACCCACTTTACGAACCTAACACAGTGTATAACTTTCCCACACATCTCATTATTTATGCCATTTCCAGTAAATTACAAACAAGAAAATTTAACTATTTTCCATAAAATTTTATGTTCTCTTAATATGGTGAAGGATCGAAAGTGTGGAAATGATAATAACGTCAGTTGGTCTATCAAGATCATTTTTGCACAAGATATTTATATAATGCTAATATATACATCGATTTTTAAAGTAGTAGTTACATATTAATTCAATTTTCTAGTCCAATTTCAGGGCCTTCGGAACGGAATTGAATTAATCCAAAATATAACGTGTAATGTGTGTAATGCACATTTCTTTTTTTTTTTTACTTTTTTATAATTTACGCAAAACAAGGAACGATTACGGAATTTTGATAAATGTTAAGTAAATGTGAAAGAATGAAATAACAATTTTTTTAAAGGATAAACCTGTAATTGCAACATTGATACAAAGTAATGCCTCTTTGCTTGAATACGTAGCATGTCCGTCCCGCACTTTTGAAATGCATACTAATAAGAGATATGAGCCATTTTACGCCTATGGCTAATTATAAATAAAAAATTATTTTAAGCAATTTTATTATAATCATGTTTTAAAAGAGCTTAATTGAACGAAGTAAATATATTTTTGATATTTTTTTGAAAAATTGTATCACGTACTTATGAGACAAACGCGATCAAGTAAAGATAACAGTGCCTAACAGTGCAATTCTTTCAAGCATGAACTTTCTTTTATTGCTTTATCCGCATTACCATACGTCATTGTATGGCAAACCGCGCATCATAACCGGTTTTAAAGCTTCTCACGAAAGAGCCCATATTCCAAGTTTATGCGAATCCGCATCGCACTTCACTTGCTTTTGGCCGCGGATTTCAACTTAAGACCACATCTTAAATTTTAATATCTGCTAAAAAGCAAAAAAAAATTTTTTTTTAATAATGGAACGAAAAAATTCGTTTTTGATTTGAAAGCCTTTTTTGTTTTGGAAATAATATATTAGTTTAGTTTGGTTTTTGATATATATAAAAGTTTTTATAAGTTAGTTAAAGATTGAGGGTAAAATGTTTGTATCCTCGGACGATGGACATAAATCGTAGTTTTGAATGTCATAATTTTTTAATTATACGCGAGAGCTTACTTAACTCACAAATAAATAAGCTACTTAATGCGTCAATGATCCAAAATAAGTTGCAGTAGGTGCAGTAGGTGGGCCTCGAAGGCCCATGAAAACTAAGTTTTTTCAATAGTTTTTCTTATCAATTATTCAGTATTGAAATCACAAATTATGAACCGTATTTTCTGAAGTAAACTTATGGCAATTCGACTATTAAATATCGACATTGAATGTAATAAGGGATGTGCGAAGACTATTATTCCTCAATTGCGAAATTACACTTCCACTTAAGTTCTTGTTAAAATTGCAAACTAATAATCATTTTTATTCTAGATACATTATAATTTACTTCAACTTCTTTACTCTACAGTTAATTATAAATAATTACCAACGGGTTAAGTAAGTTTTACTAATGCGATAAACAAAGACAAATAAAAATTTAAAACACAAATAAAACAAATTTTTACAACCTCAGAACGAGTCTTTAAGGCCCACCATCATCTCACACGAATTTATAAAATTTAAAAATATTATCAATTGATAATTTTGTCAATTTTATGCGAAACATTTAAGTGGAGACTATTTATACCAAGTTTTACCTTAGTATATCTCAAAAGTTAGAAGTTAAAATTCAATGCCTGCATCAACAGTGGTTTTTGAAAGACAAAACGCACTTTCTTGGGCTGATCGCTGTAGCAGATTCTGCGTAGACAAACCAATAGACCGGAGAAAGAACTGTGTACATTCGAAATGGTGCGCTGATCAATATTCTACATACATACATTATTTAGTCTTTCACGTGTATTTCGATGGTGGGTATGAAAATATTGTTTAAGTCACTAGTAATATATATATAATAACAATTTATAAAACTTTGGCTTACCATTCAAATAAATGTTGATTGTTGTTGTTCTTATTTTTCTGTTGGCGCCACTTGATTTATTGGCCATTTATTAAGAAATAATTGAGTTAAACGTGGAACTTTGATGTCTAAAAATTTGTTATGACTATATTATGAAAACAATTACCATCTCTGCGTTTAATACAAATCCCGTCATTTAGTGATGCTCTTCGCATTATTGCATGTGGTCTTCTTGTCATGCAAGCATTCGGAACGTCCTGCCGAATTTTTATTTTAGTTTTGCAAAGCTCTGCAAAATCCACAATTTTTCCTGATGAGTTCATATAGGCACGGTTTTGTGTAAAGTAATAAACCTTTCTGCAATTCAAAATATTATGTGAAGAACATGTATTCATATATCGATGTACTACTTCCACAATATTTCTCCAAAACTTTCATCAGCTACCGCAATGTATCCTTATCTTTATATTACCATATGTATGGCTTTTCACTATAGTATGTATAATTTTTACACACAATCCACAAAAAATGGTTTACTTTCTGTAAATACATATAATACCCGTAAATTTGATATTGTAGTGTTGCCATCACCATTTAAGCAAATTTTAATTTTTTTTGTGAAGGTAATCACACCCACAATGAAGCTACGCTTTGTGTTTAGGTTTATGAATAAAAACGCAAACTGATTGCTTTCACATTAAGTTTGCTGTCGTAATTTTTGTATTAATTTCTAACGTTTTGCGATTCAAACTATAAACTGTTTGTTTACGTATACACCTAATTCTCTTTTTACACGAATTTGACTTAACACGAGTTCAAAAGAAAAAAATTCTTTTTTTTTTTTTTTTTTTTTTTTTTTTTTTTTTTTTTTTTTTTTTTTTTT
>KK500044.1:12186-227122 GCA_000688715.1 Glossina pallidipes
TTGAATAAAGAAGTGTAATTAACGACTTCTGAAAAATCGAAAACGTATTTACGCAGAAAACCAAATTATGCTGGCAACGTTGATTATGCCAAAAAGAGCATATTAAAATGGCGTTTATAGCGTGATTGGAATATTTGGCGAAAGTAAAATTTAATTTTCCTAGAACATAACATAAAGCTCGGTATAATTAATTCATTTAGTGTGGTTACGAGATTGCCTGGCAAGATTTTGAATTTGTATTATTTTTTAGTGTTGTGAGACACAAGTCGCTGCAATTTGTCTCCTTACGAAAGTTAAGGACGGCAAGAATCATGGCTGGCGGAAATGCGCCACGCGTGATTCAGGTGACCAATATTGCCCCTCAGGCTACAAAGGATCAAATGCAAGCGTTATTTGGCAACATCGGAAAAATAGAAGAGATACGTTTATATCCTACGGTGAGAGATGTCTCTTGTCCCGTGACATCTCGTATATGCTATGTAAAGTATATTGATAGCAGCTGCGTCCCAGTAGCTCAGCATTTAACAAATACGGTGTTCATCGACCGCGCTTTAATTGTAATACCCGTTTTGGCTATCCCGGAAGAGTATAGAGCTTTGGAGATGTCTAAGAATGGAACTATTGTACCAGGTTTGCAAAAGCCAGATTCTAAATTACCACCCGAAGTAATCAATCGGATTGAAGGCCAATCGCCACAACAAGTAAGTTTAAGTTGAACGTATACGTGCACTTAGGACGTATATTTTAATTTTTTAGGTTATTAAAACTTATGATCCGAAATTGTTAGAAAACAATTTGCCGGAATATCCAGCATTACCTTCTTTTTATGACACCCGCAAAATAGAAGAAATACGACGTACTATAATCGTATGTGATGTGAAAAACGAATGGCGTCTAGACGATCTGATGGATTGCTTTCAGCGCGCTGGTGAGGTCAAATATGCTCGTTGGGCTGAAAAGGACAATAAAACTTATTGTATGATTGAATTTTGCGAACAATCGAGTATAATTAATGCTTTAAAAATGCAAGGTCAGGAATTCAAAAATGGCTATTTGAATATATATCATTCAACGGATGCCATTATAAAGCCCGAGGCGAAATCAAACGAAGCAGCGCAAAAAGAAATCGAGGAAGCCATGACCATTGTCAAAGAAGCTCAGAATATGATTTCAGCCGCCATTGATCCAGTTATTGGTATGCTGGCCAAAGATAAAAGAAGACGATCGCGTTCTAGGTCTCGTTCTCGTGACCGCCGCGCAAGTCGGTCTCGTTCTCATCGCTCGAGATCACGAAAACGTTCTCGTTCGCGAACTAGAAGGCGGTCGCGTAGCAAATCGAAGAGACGGACTCGTTCCCGTTCACGACGTTCGCGATCGCGGAAAAGATCTCGCTCCCGTAAAAGGTCCCGTTCCCGTCGCAAGAGTCGCTCTTGTTCGCGTTCTAAACGACGATCACGTTCTCGGGATCGCCGTAGCAAACGTTCGCGTTCTCGTCATCGTCGCAGCTCTTCACGCTCCCGTCGATCTCGTTCTCGCACAAAACGTTCACGTTCTCGTGAGCGTAAACGCTCGCACCGAACACGTGAAGAAAAACGTTCGCGTTCATCACGTTCTCATAGCAAAAGGCGTTCACCTTCACCGTCGCCAGCATCTGTGCGTTCACGTTCCAGTCGCAGCAAAGACATTGGGCTGCCAAATACAAAATCAACAAACAATATATCATCGTCGTCATCTTCCTCATCAAAAAACCGTTCACGCACTCCAGCTGATCGAAAATTGAAAACTATTTCTGAAGATATGGAGATTAAAAGCACTAGATCAAGCGCTGACTCCAAGTCTCGTAAATCTGTCAGCGTTGAAAAATCGGATAACATGGATATATCGAATTCGCCGTAAAGCTTAAATTACATATAATTGACAAGCTTTTCTTTTTCTTCGCTTTTGCAGATTTCATTTAAACGCAATTAATTTTGACGAAATGGATTGTAATTTTTAAATAATTAATACCAATGTATGTTCATAATGCTTACATAAATACTTAAGTCGTAAAGATTTATGGATGATTGCGCTTTTAACTAAAAAATATAGCAAAACTTTTGCATAAAAAGTATTCAAAGCAATTGCTACAAGCTCTCTTTCCTACACTTCTCCATACACAAGCAAAATAAAATTGAATCATTATTGTAAAAGATAAAATAAATATTTTTATTCACAAAAAAAATCTATAGAAAAATTCTATATAAAGATTTGTAGATACGGCTATTTTTTAAAGTAATTGAAACTTGCTGCGACAAAATTCATCACTTTTTGAAATCATTAGAAAGAAACCACTACAGGGTGTAGTTAGTTTTACTTTGTAAAATTAAAATCGTACTTGGAACGTTTGAAGTGCTTCCCGTGTTTGTTGTGCGAACAAAAATTCAATATTGAAAAAAGTTTCGGTGCTTTGTTTTTGTAGTTAGATTGAAGAGAAAGAGACCCTCACATATCAATGAAACAAACAGAGAGAAACACAATTATCGCATTAATAAAATTAAAGAAGAAGAAAAGATTTCACATTTATAAATGTCAAATAAACCTACAATTTTTAGCTCATCTTTCGATGTTGTTTCAATCTCTTAGGTTATTCTTAGGCGTGTGATTTTGCATTTTAAAATTTACTTTGTTACGCAGCTGCGCCGATTGTCAATCTTTTCTTTGAAAGTGTGGGATTTTTTAATGCCTTTAAGCTAATGGATAATAGCCTGCAAATTTTCATTACTTAAAATACTGACAATACACCTTTGCTTATCAAAATATTTTGCCTATAAACTTTCGACAAATTAAAGAAAAATACAGCTGGACGATTTTACAGAAAAAATCCCGAAATGAAAATTTCGAAAGCTTGGTTTGAAGGTAATTCGTTGTGAAGTAAAATTTCGATAAATAAGTAACGCTTTTTTTGGTGTTTCGGCTTTTGATGCAGATGTGGCATTTTCCAAATCCTTTATATTTGTTTAAATTGTCAGTGAATGCATATTTCTTAAGAAACTAGAGTTTAGTGCGTGTTCTTGTTACTGGTTATTTTCGAACAGCCATGTTTTCTCTCAAAAGATCGGGCGGATCCGTTTACTACTTCAATCTCGTACGGCTAGTGCCACCGCAGCAAGGTTAAGAAGTTGAAATGTGTACATTTAGAAACATCAATACTGAAATAGCTATTCCAGAAAATATTGACTGGAGGAGCGTAATCTGAATCAAATTTTTTTTGTATATAAGAACAAATTTAATTACTTAAATAAGAATGTAGTAACTACTTTTTCTAAATTGATTTGCACTTAACCGTAACTATTTTCTGAAACTTATGTCTAAGGGGTATGTAGCTTTTTGTGCCTAAAGCATTTATTGGCAGAATGGAAGATTAAACTATCCATCTTATGCAAAGATCTCTAATTTAATTTGCAAATCATACGAAGGATTAAAGACTATTTATGTGGAAAGTTGATTTTTTAATTTATAAAAATATTGTAAAAATGACTACAACTTTCAAACCTGAAAAGTTTCAAACGATCGCTAGCGATTTAAAATCGAATGACATTAGTAATCGTATCAGTTCGAAAATGAAATCATTATCAAGTGAGGAAACCGCAACAGCCAGAGATCGGTTACTTAACAACTTAAGACAAATCAATAAGGCTCATAATATTTGCCGAATACCATTTCTTATGGAAGCTTAAAAGTTCTTTGCGAACGTCTATGTTTTTGGACTTAGGGATATCGTAAAGTGTTATCTTATTACCACTGCCAAATTTTTTGTAAGCATGTCCGCATTTAGCTAGATGTCTTTGAATTTGTTTAATCCGCCATACGTTGTTTGATAGATTTTTTTCATGCTCTGAATTAACAGCATTACTCTCACGTTCGGTAGCACTTGGCGTGAACAGTGGAGCAATAAAAAACTGAGTAAAACGATCTAGAGCGCCTTCTAATTTATCAGGGGCTACGAGAAAATGATATTTTGTCATCAACGGATACGTGGAAGCATTACTGCTACCACCGCTCTGTGAGAGATAATTGGTGTAACCATTCTCGTGTGGATATTTTACTGTTCCCAAAAAGAGCATGTGTTCGCGAAAGTGAGCTAAACCAGGTAAGTCGTCAGGATCGGACATGTGTCTAGAGCATATATTTAAAACAATGACTCATTTTTTATCGTACCATTCTTTAAGATCGCTCATCCTATTTGAACAGCCAATGATGCTGCAGAAACATCTGTTTTTGGATCACTAATTAGTAATACTTTTAGAACGTTTTCTAACTGGAGCCCTCGATAATCACAAGTATCTTCTTCAGATTTTTCAATATTGTTTACTCTGCCAGTTTTAAGTGTCAATTATGTGATTTTGCCCGCAATTATTAAATTCATTGCTCACTAATAATTGTATCCATATCGTGAAGTTTTTTAACCATCATCTTGTTATCTGCGTGTCTGTTTGATCCAACTCTAGCGACTTTGAACTCATTTCGTGATTGTTTCTGATATCAAGTTGACTACTGCGATCTATCACCACTTGAAATTTATATAAACTTCCCCTACATATATGTTATAAACTTTCAAACTACTGTGACCTTAATGTACTTACGTTCGTATTCGTTAAGGAAAATATAGAACGTTTTTAGAGTTTACCAAAACGCAATGCTGGTGACAATATTTGCCTAACAAACATGTGTGTATCTGTGTTCGGTTTGGCGAACTTTACGTGTACTCTATGTAAGTAATGAAGTCAGCAATGTTCTTACGGGTATTTCTGCTTTAAACGCCAAAAACAGCGTAAACGACAAAGATTTTTCACGTAAAATTTGTGCTTTATTCCATATGGTTAACTGCGATGCAATTATGCTGCAATTTAACAGAATACAATACGTTGTGTTGCCACCCTTATTGCCATTTAACAGAATGCAATACGTTGGTGCTGTCATTTAACAAAATGCAATACGTTGGTGCTGCCGCTTTATTAGAGTAGAATCAAAAGATTTTTTTATCGAATTTGGCATCTCTACTATTTAAATAAATTCATAATATTGATATGTTTACAAATTTTTCCTAATGGCAACGCTATTCCTGTCAAAATGTATATAGAAGTGTATAAGAAATGAAGAGAATAGAGCAAAAAATAAAGTAAAATAATCTGGGGTGATTTTCTTGTTTTATTTTGTATAAAGAGGACGTGGTTGCGGTAGATATTGCAAGCTTTGATATAACAAAGACTGCCTTGAAAAAATCTTAAAATTTAGATGATTTTTTTTTTTTTTTGTACAAATTAAGTGGTTTAGAAGTTTTTCATAAGTAACAACATAACATTTTTCAATCTGAAAATTTGGGCAATATTTGAGTGAGATAAAAATTTTCTCAGAATCTTAACTAGCGTTCTATATTTAGAAAAATCGATTTGAGCCGAGAACGCAGCAAAGAAGCGATAAAATATAAAGAAAATTTTGGGCGTAGTTTTAAACAATTGCAAATTTTTGCTTATATAAGTGGGTAAATAAATTAATTGAAGGAAAAGTGAAATGGCTGATGTGGGTTCGTCAAGCGCTGTGCAACAGCCCCCTTCCTCTACCACTACCGGTCATATGAATTCCATACCATTACTGGCTGCAGCTGAACTCTTAACAGATAATAGTGGTCCAATGCAACAACAGTCGGTTGGACAGGCTGGTGGCATTTCGTTAGCTGCCGGTAGTGTTAGTGGAGGCGGTGTAATTAATTCTGCAGTTACTTCAGCTTTGATACGCCCAACGTCAGCCTCAACTTCGTCAAATTTAATACCACAACAACAACAAGCCCAAACTCAACAACAGACGAATATTAACAATAGCAATACTAATATCATCAATCCAACAGTCCCGGATATTGGCGAGCAGCCGTCGAAGAAGCAAAAGTTAGATCACCCATCCACTTCTTCACTGGTTAGTTCAGCAACCATTGAAAAGCTTGAAAGTCGGTTGGGTGGGATATTGTGCTGTGCAGTATGTCTAGATCTGCCCAAGACTGCCATGTATCAGGTGAGTAATTTAAAATTGACTGAAAAGCATAGTTTAGTATGAAGAAATCTAATTGTCTGTGGACAGAATTTTAGATAGCTATCATCTCAAAATATCTTTTGGTCAACCGATTTAAACTAACCTAAAGTAACTTTGGGATATTAATTTTGAGACTGGATATTTAGACCGATCCTATCAATATTCGGGCGCAAAATATTTTATTACTAACAATCACAGGTCTTAGCTTGTTCATGAAAATGTAATATTTACCTTTTGGGGTTTTTTTTTATCAAAGATGCCTTTGCGGAAATTTCGCGTTGTTTTCGTATCAATTTTTAGAACCTTACTCAGCCCAGCAGACAACGAAAGGACACTGATATGTTGAAACTATTGCTGGTTAAGAATATAAGTATTCAATAGAACGTGCACTTTTTTCCTTTTTAAATGCTATTACAAAATTTTTATATTACCTTTGCTTGTGGATAATTGAGATAAATGGAGATTTATATGTAGGAGTCATGTTTATTAAAACCGGTTAAGGAATCCGCCTACCCTGGTAGCTTTTACTATATTAATTTGTTTCTAATTCTTTTTAAATACCATAACTACCGTATGATAAAATTTATGGTAATATGAAGTATTATTTTTGTACATCAATTTACATGTTTTTGTCTGTCTGTTAGTTTATTGTTTCTTTGTTTACTTGTTTCGAAATAAAGAGCCGCAGCTGATTGCGAGTCACTCATGATTGTTTTTTATTTTCTTCTTCTCTCTTCTTTCAACTATTTTATTAAAATTTCCACTTCTAACCTTGGTTTTTTATTTGATATGTTTTTATAGGCTTTCGTTTAGAGTGAATTTAAATAAAAGGATTTTATGTAATTTATATATATATATGTTGTGTATATAGATATACTTCGCTACACACTACCCACAACTATTCAGTATACTGTTGTCTGCATATTTATAGGGGAGAAATTAAGATTTATTAATAACATTTTTGAAAAAAAAAAAAGGTGGAATCGCAACCTTAACCTGTTTTATAAGAACGTTTTCTTATAATGAAAATTTTAATCCGAGAAAAGACATCAAAAATCAACTTATATTCTATTTGTAAACTATTGAAAATGCATAAATGTATATGTGTTAGGTATGCTCTGAAACTATACATTTACAAATTTTAAAATTTCAAGAAATATCAGGACTAAGTCAAGCTGCCAATAAAGCTGTAAAATAGGAAAGCGTATATTTTTATTTATTTGATTTAGTGCTTTTTACGTTTCTAGGTATATTTATTAATAATCTATATATGACAAAAAAATCTGTTGTTATTTTCAAATATTTTGCTTCTCCTCTCCCCTATTCTATTCCTGTAATGATGCATACGTGAGGATTCTCTCAATTTTGTTTTACTGTATAAAATAATGTATATGCACAGATACGAAGGTGAAAATTTGATCAGATATCCGTTTAAGTGAAATGGATTTGCGGGCATATAAAGATATGAATGTTTGTTTGCTTACAATTAAACGCTGATTAATGTATCAATATTATAATATAGTGGGAATATTTAAAATAGAGCACTTTTGCTGCCATATTCCGTGTATCTTCAATGAAATGTTTAAAAATCAAATCTCTACATAGTTGTACACCTTCTTCATTCTCATGCATTTCATCACGTCATCATGCGAATGTTTTAATACACACTTCAAATCATTGGCTTAATTCTTTTTATAACTACTTTTCGTCGGACATATTTAATTTGTTGAATTTTTTCTTTAATGCATACAAATAAGTAATAGAATATTATTTAAAGTAAGCGTAATCGACTCGGCCATTTTCTGCGCAATTACCAAAAAAAAAAAAGAACGTATACCGGGTAGTTTGTCTGCACTTACTAAATGGTGAAAAAGGGTGAATATAATTTTTAATTTCTATAATTCTATAAAAACACGATATGTGAGATATTTGCGCTACGATATGAAATGTTTATCCAATATTTATCCGGATTCGCTCTAATTTAAAATTAAATATCATAACGTGTGAGCATAGCGATGGTTATTTAAAAATTTAAATGCGACATTTTTTTCGTTATTTATATTTAATTGTGCACTTCATATTTGCATAATAATTTGTTTATAAAATTTTTTGAGATACATGCTACACAGACGTATATATTTATTTTCTTCGAAAAACATATGCATAAGAGGAAAGTATATATCTATTCAAAACATAGATTGTGTGTACGCGTATGTAACACCTGCGCACTGCATTTGTAATAAATTTCAGATAAGCGCAAAAGCGGTAATATTCTTTGTGTCCCTCTCTCTCTATGTAATATATTTTTTTTGTATGTATGCCATCTTCCAAATATACTAAAGTAGCTTGATATGAAAGGTCTTTGGGTGTTTTGTAATTAATCTTTCAAACATAGTATCATAACAATTATTAGCTTATTAAGAATATTAGGTTTGATTTTATTTTTTATGAATATGTTATAATTAAAATTCCAAAATGCAGTTTAAAATCAGATCCATCGGTTCCTTTCCAGACAAACATCCACACTTAAAAGGGCAAAATGTTTACATATTGTTTTACGTGCGTGTTTATATACATATATATTATAGGTATTCAAATAAATACGTTCCGTTTTTTGATAAAATTCAACTTTGCAACGTTTAATAATCAAAATACGCACCATCATTACCTATGGTTTTTTTGCCATTTACCTTACTTACTTTATGGATGTCATCAGAGGCGAAGTATCGATCGACCCATTCTCGCACATCTTTAGCTTAGGTAGATTGTCGACCTGGTAAATGTTACTGAATAATAGGTGGTAATCGGAAAGGGTCTGCACGAAAGAATATGCGAGATGCGGTAAAATTTCCCAGTCTAAACTGAACATTATTTCCTTGGTTATTTTTGCTGGAGATGTGTGGGCGTATGCGGATATCATCATTTTTAAGACTAAGACCAAAATTCTCTGCCCGAAATCTTGCACAGCACTTTCTAACGGTTTCAGAGCTTACTGCGTTTTTATCTCAAGCTAACTCAATCATTTTTGTGGTTTGAGTTGCATTTTTTCACGTTGTACTAGTTGAAAACAGGAAAAATGTACAATCAATTCCTTTTTACACGGTATATCCGTCCTTTTAAAATCCGTGTAAAAAAATCATGTAAAAGAGTACATGCGGCATATAGTAAATTTGCTGATATGTTCTACAGCTTTAAAAGATCGTGTAAGACAAAAAGTTCTATATATAATTTCCAAGAAGCGTGCAAAAAAAGTAATAATGACATCTATATTACATACTTATAAAACAAAAACCATTCATTTTTATTACAAAAAGCAAATTAAAATTGATGTACATTAAGAATTCAGTCCATAAGTATATACAAAATATAAAAATTGAAATTGGGAATAAAAATCAATTTCCCAACTATTTATCGCTACTTGATAACAAGCGTGCACATTTATTACGAAGTGGATCAAAAATGCTATGATCTGTGGATACTTCGGGTATGTCTACCAGGACTGTCCGGTTTAATTCGAATGAAAAGTTTCATTCGTTTCAGTAATAATAGAGCAAGTCACTAACGCATGTGTAGGCATAAACTGACTTTCTTTTGATTGTCAATGATTTCCTCAATTATATTTTTTGTTGCTGTATACAGTTTCTGTGACACACTATCAAAATTAGAAATAAAAAAAAAATTTTCTTTTTTCATTTCATGCTAGAATAAAATATTCGTGTAAAAAAAGTGTATGTTCTCTCTTTGGTGAACCGTGTTATTTTAAAAAACGTGTAAAAAAGAACGGGATATAGTTCCATAAATTACACACATCTCTTGTAAGTAGCTGAAGCTTACAAGATCAATATCTAAATTTGTTTGTACATCTCATGTATGTACATCCACTATATGTATGTATATGTATATTTATATATTTTGTATATTTTCATTTTTGTATATTATATAATTGTATATGTATATATTTGTTTACTGCGTACTATATTATATAAATTGCTACAAAATTGCAGGTCTCTGTCACGTAGCATTAAAAAAGTCGTAAAAATGATTAAAGTTGCCGGTGGATGAAAGCAATCACCGAAATTAGCAAAAAAAGAAATTATATTCGGCCATTGGCGAATCTTTTATACCCACCATCTTTGCCTTGAAAAGAAAAAAACAGCGAAAAAGATTTTTTCGATTATTGTACATGTGCTGGAAGATAATCTATAGGTATATGCAGATAAGTTTATCGTTGTTCCTAGTTCACGTTATAAGCAATGAAGAAAATCTCTTCTTTTTTTTGGTTTTGAAAGTATTTTAAGTTCATTTTGTACTATAGGTGTGCCAGTAGCCATGTTTGTTCATTCGTAAGCTCCCCCCGTCGGTCGTAATCGACTTCCTGCTTGTGAAAGTTTAGATATCGGCTTCAAATTTAGCTAAAACAGTGGAAGTTCTTGTACAGAGATTGGTATTAAAAATGGGCCAAATAGTTCAAAGGACATGCCTACACTGCAATATAGACTGGAAAAACCTCTGCTTTCTAAAATTTTTTGGCTACACACAATAAACAATTCCAGTGAAGAAATGGCTATGCCCGTGCAATGTTTTAGAATATAGGAATTTATTTTCACGCTTATTTTCCGTAGTTTTTCGAATAAAAATGGTGGATAAGTACAAAAGCTTCGGTTCCAGCCAAACATAATTTTCTCGTTTGCTAAAATTGCTCTTGTAGCCTATAAATAATGAACAAACAACATCTCTGTTTTCAAAAGCAAAAAAATTGAAAACAGGGATGAACATAGTCATATTGTAGGCGTATTTCGTCATTTCGCTTGTTTCCAATACCAATCTGCGTGCAAGAACTTCCATTCCATTGTATTTACCAAATTCGTAACCTATACCTTCAGTTTTGCAGCCAGGAGAATGCTTACCATGGATATTATACATATGGATATATTGACACACGGATCTGCTTATATCATTTTGGAATTCGATATTGATCAAGAACAGGTGAATAGGAAATTTTTTAATAAAAGAAACAAAATTAATAATGCATTCGGTGACATTTTTTTTATACCTCGCTAGAATTGCCTAGCTTCCCCAACACGTAAGATTTTTCAGGTTCTAATACGTTTCAGATATATTTTGCCATTAATATTATTAATAACAGAGAAGAAAAATTACCACAGAGCGTCCCAGCAGCCCAACCCAAATGAACGGAATTCTCTATGAAATTTACTTAGATCGGCGTAGCGAACAGGGCTATTTCTTGAGACACATGAAGAAGATAAGCCAGGATCAATAAATTGCTTTATTATTCCGATTACTACCTGTGACTTTCCATCTGACAAGCAAGGCTTATCGTTCCACCAAGAGATTTAAAAGAACTCTTAACTACTTCGCAATAAATAAAGATTCGTTATGAGGTCAGACATTGGAAATCTTGCACTTCCTGTAAAAAATTGTAGGTTTAACTTGCAGGCTATGGAAATGCTAAGGCAAATGTATAGAAATGTTAAAGTAAAAATTTGTCAGTGTAGACAAAATTTTGATCCACTATATAGCACGCCCATAATTAAAAAAATTTTTGATGTGTTCATATGACACGCTGCGCATTAAAAAAGACCTAAGAAAAGTTTATACTTTTTTACTTAATGAAAATAAAGTGTTTAGGATATAGACTAAAATTTGTGAATAGATCAATATTTTTGATCAGTTTAAACAAGCAATAAACGCAACTTAAATGCCTGCTTTTCTTTTTAAGGGGTGTAGCCATTATTACTTTTATATACACTTTTGTAGTAGCTTCGTGTATTATTGTGTATACAATTGAAGAACTGAATGCAATGCGTAAGACGTACACATCCCGCGTTCCGGACAATAATAATGGAATGCCCCAAACAACTAGAACCCATAATTGTACGAAAATTATGTGATGCTTTAAAAATTAATCACATGTTTAGGTTTTGTTGCATAAACATCATAGGGAGAAATTTTATTAAAAACGGCCTTGTTTGAGCAAGTGAAAATATTTATTACTTTTCATAATTTAAGAATAAATATATTGTATTTCAAAATTCAATATTCATAATATTTAATTAACAATATTTAATATTAATTTACAAGTTATATTGTTTGTAATGAATCAAATGATTGATTAACAACACTTGTCTCATCAGTGATATCATCATCGTCCATGTCCTCGAAATCCGGACCATCATCTTTAATTATTTCTTTATCTTTAAAAATTTGCTGATGATATCTCTTATATATGTATCATCTAATAAATCATATAAACACATTTCTTTTTGTACATATTTTCCACTTTTATTTTCAACAACTAGTGGTTCCACGCCCATTTCCTTTTGGATGTGAGGATCCATCGTGGTTATTGTTTATGAAACGATGACCAAAAAACCTTTCGTAATATTCGAAAATATCAACGTTGTGTCTTTTCAACACTTCACTATGTATTTTCTCAATATACAATTATCCAACATCACAATTTCAAGTGCATAGAGTGTTAACTCTATATCATACTCGAAATCGGGATCTAAATCACACGTATTAGCAGACATAATGCTGTAAGATTTGCTGAGGTTCGTCTGAAATCAAAACGAAAAATCGGAATTTACAACTTAAAAATCATATTGCGCTTGAAATTTGAAATATGTTATTTTATTTATTGTGTTTACATAAACATAATCGTTCTGCTTGTCAAAGCGAATGCATGTCGGGAGAGATAAAAGTGGATGTCTATATGCGTTGCTGTACGAGCTGTTTGTTCAACTGCAACTACACTAGTATATATTTGGACACGTGAATGAATGATGGATTATATATAAGTATGCATTGCGTTTAGCTAAAGTGCTAAACACAATGATCAGTTGAACGCTTAGCCTACGTGCGTTGATAAAGGAAAATCATATGGTTAGCGTTTGTTTACATAATCATGGAAAAATGAAGAAGTGCGAAATATATATTGAAAAATTTCTTTAAAAGTGTGATTAAGAGAAAAATTTAAATTATTAAAGTTAAAAAATTTATTAAAATTGCAATTTAATAATGCAAATTTAACTTCAACTTTGAGCTCATAGAAATTTATTTAAATACGTTTATTTTACATTTTTTTTTATTTCAAATAATTTAATTTTCTAAATTTTTTATTTCATTGAATTTTTCCTTGTTAGAATGAAATTTTTTTAATAAATGCAAATAAACACTACAAAGACTAAAATGTTAGCCATGTGATTGTTTTGTTTTCACAAAAATATATCACTTTTGCTTATTAAAAACCACGCGTGCAGAAATTTTAAAAGTTTGCAAAAAATTCGCGTTCGCGGGCAATACAACGCAAGTTATACGTTCAGCTACATTTAAATATACACAATCGAATTTATCTTGACAGCTCGTGCGCCACACACAACGCATAACGCGATCATTGCATTGAGTACTTAAGTCATCGTGCTCTCAGAAAAATAGTTAGAAATTTGCGTCTACAAATACCTGTGGGTATGATATTTGAAGTGTGTTTTCTTTGTTTATTTGTGTTGTAGATTTCAATTATTTGCAAATGCTAGACAGATTTGCTTCTTTTTTTTTGCTTTGCTTAAAACTTTATAAATAACCTGTTTTGCTTGTTTTTGTTCTTTTCATTCTGCTTTTAACTGCATTATTGAATATAAGTTAACTGTTTTTTTATTTTACAAGTATATATTTGTTGCTTTGGATAGGCTATGGATATATATATGTAATTCTTGTTGAACGAACTCTAGTATCAGCTGTGTTGCTATTACCGTGATATTCATTTTTTTTTTTTTATGCACTCACGCAGAGATTTTCTGATAGGGCAAGTAGTGCGACGATGGGGGATATCTTTATTATGAGCGCATATATATATTAAATTCTTTATTGAACCGATTGACCCTAGCAACTCTTTTATCGTATTTTCCTAATATATTTAACTCTCTATCTGACTTATAAAGTTTTTTGTAAATTCTATCAACTGCGAAATTACTCTTATGTATTGTAAATTAACGTGCATCTATGTATGTATATGTATAACCTGATGTATAAATAAACAAATGATTATAACTTTTTTGGTTTAATTGAACGCATATAATAAACTCGTTTGTTTCGCTGAATTGCCCTAATATACTCATGTGATAGATATTTCTTATTTAGTTAATCAATAATATTTAAAGATAATTCTGCATTCGGGGAATTATTCCGAATTTTTAGTAGATTTTACTTATAATATGTAATTTCATGTGATTTTATTGATTTTTCAATATTTTTGAATGCGTGTTCAAATTAAACACCGATTGTTACATTAATTGGTAATGAATATATATACTTCAACAGAAAAAAAACAAAGCCTCGTTTGACAGAATAAATTAAGATTATAATTGGAAAAGAAAGCAAATTAGACAAAAAGGACAACAAGGACGGGTGCCTGCTAATTATGCGACTCTCAAAATAAATGTTTCGGCAAGAACCCGGAAGCTTTTACTGTCTTTTCTCTAATTTATGGTGCAACACCTGCTTGTTTTCATTTCGCTCGTTTATTTACACATGAAAGCCCACATGACTTCCCATTATTGATGAATCCTGGAAGAACCGATATGAGAACGCAAAATATTATTATGCTTTCTGTCTCATTCGTCCATTTATTCTTTATTTAGTACGCAAATGACAGCTTTCTTATTGTTCTTCTTTATGCATGGAAAAAATAGTCCGAAATTTTAATTGCAATATTAAAAAAAAACTCTAAAGGTTTCTCGTAAAATAAAAAAAGGCATTGCTTGCTCCCCAGTCATCGATGTGAATCGACAGTTACGAGATAATTCGATGTAAATAAACAGTATCTACCGTTACTGCTACTGCTTCCGCAAAATGTTGTCATCACTGCTTTCGCTTTCGATCTCAGGCTTTATGTATGCCTTATACTCTTTCCTTTTTTCTTGAATGAAAGTAAGAATGTAAAAAGATAGAGAAAAAATATAGTATCTAAATAATTTGCTTAATTTACATAACTATTATTAACAAATTGTTTCACTTTTCAATTTTTTGCGCGTTAGCTTTTATTTATGAATATTAAGTAAACATGAAAGGTACGTTAATTGAGCAAAGGAGACGTAATTCTTTTTCTTGAACTTAAAATATGAACGTTTTTTTTTCTCGAAAAAATACGATCACAATGTCCACGTTGTTAGGAAGTTTAAAACGCATTATTTATTAATATTGGATGTATGAATGAATATCAATCGAATCTAAATAAATTTCTTAGCTACAATTTTTTATTTAGGCTTAATGTGTACCCTTCATTTACTTGCTTTTGGATAGATATTAAGTGGCATCAGGAACTTATTATTCAGTCATGAAATTATATAGAATAATGTTTCTATTAATTTCCATAAATATCGTCCATAGCTTTCTGTTTCATCGAATTTAAGAACATCATTGAGTAAACCCTTTATTATGGAGACTGTGTCCAAGATTACCCACATGCTTCAATTTTTTTCCGCAAACTATTTGCAAAGGTGATAATTGAGCGAGACAAACAGTAAAACAGCAGAACTTTGAAAACTGTTTGTCAAATATTTAAAAGAGAAATTGATTAATTTAGCAAGAAATATAAACATAGCGTAAAACAAATTGTAAAATGAAATAAAAAAGAAAAATAGACAAACCACGAAGGTGGTTTTATTTTATCAAATTTTGAAATAAAAATAAAGCCGTTAATGGCTGTGATGAGAAATTGCGGAAATGTTAATAAATTTCCGGACGCGCGATCGTATCTTTAATGATTCAAAATAATAACTTATTAAAATCTTTCGCATAGGTTTCAGATAATCATTCTTTACTTAATCAGTAACTTCATATTTTTAATAAAGATTGAGTGGTTTTTTTACACTTTACAACACTATTTGTTAATTGCATACAAACAGATGTAGTAAGTTTTAATAACTTAAGTGCACGCAGTACACACACTATTATTTACAGCAAGATCATATGTGGTCTTTGCTGTAAATCTGGTAGTGTGTTGGTTGTTGTTGTAAATCTGGTACCGTGTGTGGACGCTGCTGTAAATATAACACCGTATGTGGTTATTATTGCGAGAGAAGACCATTCGCAATCGTTCGCAATTATTTATTTATTTTTATCGTTTCTAAATTTATAATTTATTTGTCTACTTTTTAAATTATATTTGAATGTATACACATTTGTACGCAATATTTACCATCTTTAAGAAAATTTAATATTAAGTAAAGTTCCCGAAATGCCCGAAAATATGCTATGCTTTTATTTACTATTTGTACTTTATTATTATGCATTTAGTTTAGAAAGGGACTGTTAGGTTGCTCTGCGTATGTCACTTTGAAAATTAAAACAAAAGACAAAATCGGTTTTTTATGTTGTTTTATGGGAAAGTAACAGAGATAAAAAGCGCTGCTGCTTTGGTTTAAGCCTGGATGAATACAACTTGTAAATGTAATTTGATTGATAATCTTAAAATTTTAATAATTTAATATAACTATCATCACACAATTCATTAAGTATTCGCTTTAGTGCGTTTTGTGTACAATCTGCGTAAAATGCAACGTAAATCACTTCGAAAGGTTTATAGAAACAGTTTTCTTCTTACGTTAGGCTTTCATAATTAGAGCAATAGGGGGATGCACTATATGATGGGGTCAGACAATCTGCAATATTTACTAAAATTCCAACAGATTAGTTCTTTCCGCAAGTAGTCTAGACGAGAAAACTCCTTAATAAGCGATATCAATTATGTAGGTTTAATATTAGACTTTATTTGTCACCTCCGTTTATCGGTTAAGGATATGATATTAATAAAGAGCAATTATTTTTAATATACTGTTAAAAATAAATAATAGTCTTTTAATTTTATTAATTTACGTTTACCTGTAAAAACAACTGCTATAGAAAATATAACATTCCACTTAAAAAAAAAAGGATGCTTACTCCTTTACTGAAAATGCGACATTTCATTAATAAAAACAATGAATTTATTAAACAATTAATTGATTTTTTAATACATTTAAAAAAGTTTTTGTCAAAAATCGAATGTCTTTCATTTAAAATTTATTTTTTCCTAAATCCACTTAATGTTGTGTAGCTTTTGCTAAAGAAACAAAACAGATAAGTGTTAAAAAAAAAGAAAAAAAAAAATGAACTTTTAGACCGTATCATGAAACATATACAATTAATATAACAAATTAGAAATAATTATAAAACAATATATTAAATATTTGTGAAGTTTTTATATATCTATTTATCTATACATTCAAGCAAATATAATTTTAATAAAATATAAGTTAATGTATCTATTTTCTAACACAAATGATAAATTCAATAAAGTTTACCACTGTGTTGATTGAACATATAAAAAAAAGAAAACTGAGTTTATTATTTATCCCGCACGGCACAATAAAAAAAGAAAGACAAATGTTTTATCTGATTTTTTATAAACAGACTATTCACTAATTTTTTTTTTTTTATTTTTTCTTTTCTCTCTTTCATTTGCAGGTTTTCAATAAATAAAAAATAATTCATTATTTTAAATATATAAGACTTGAAATAAAAATTTAATTAATATTTTTTTTCTTTTTCTTCCTTTTATTTTTCAACTATCAATCCAGTGTCAGATGGGCCATTTAATGTGCGCTGCTTGTTTTACTCACTTACTGGCTGATGGACGGTTCGTATTGCATCTGTACAACATATGGTGTTTTAAACGAACCTTTCTTTTATTATTATTCTTATCATTGTTTTTACTATTGATTTGTACAGCTTACGTGATCAGATCGCGACTTGTCCGAATTGTCGTGTAGAGATTTCTAAAAGCACAGCTTCGCGCAATTTAGCTGTTGAAAAAGCAGCATCCGAATTGCCAAGTGAATGTCAGGTAAATGAAATTAAATACAGCTGAAATACTCATTTATTTTATTCAATTCTTTGTTTTTGTTTTTTTGTTTTTTCTTATTTTTTCAGTATTGTAATAAAGAGTTTCCCTATAAGTCGCTGGATCGTCATGAACAGCACGAATGTCAAGAACGTCCTACTCACTGTACATATTCCCGTATTGGTTGTCAGTGGCATGGTCCATATCATGAAAGTAAGTAAATACATTTAAAGAGATTAGAAGAAGGTATCATGAAAACCTCTCCAATTAACTTCATTACGTAATTAGAGACTAGTTTTGTCGTGTCTTCATTTTTCATTGCCAAAAGTAATTGTAAAACTAGTGCGATTCCATTGGCAATACAATACTTTTATTTTTCGCATTCTGTTTCATCATATAGAATATCCCATAATAAGTTCATGACGCTGTTTCCTATATTCGGAAAACACAGACATGCAATATGCAACAAACTCTCGGGCTCTCCCCAGTTTTGAACGATTAAATTTCTTACAAATGTTTCTTCAAATTAACTTTTATTGAAGAATGCACTTAATTAATACGGCAGCGTGAGTATAAGGAACCAAAGTAATCTAAAAAATTTTCGCAGGTCTACCCAACGATAAATGTGCCACGCCACATAAAGATTATGGGCATTATGGGCAAGGGCAAGGGCAAGGGCAAGGGCAAGGGCTAGGGTAGCCGCATATTTATTTGGTATATAAAGTTCATTATATAGTAGCGTACCAAACTAATATTGAAACTTTTACAAGAATGTGATGGTCACGTGACATAAAGTTATCTTCTTCAAACACATATTCATTGTCTCTCGGAGGATTTCGTGGTAGATTTCTACTTTGTTCCTTTCCAGCTTCTACCGCTAGTAACACTACATATTGCGATGATGGTTTGGGAGGTTCTAAACTCGATGATATTCTTGGTCTTTGTATGTCTATGGTGGTTCCAGGCTCGAAAACTAAATCCGATGTGTTTGCGTTAGTTGTTCTTTTACACGTCGTTTTTCTGTTTGTGTTTGCATTTGTTCTGTTTGCAGTGTTTGTGAAGATGATATCATCACTAGATGACGTATACGATGATACTATCTGTTCACTGCTAAAAGCTAACGCGAGATATCGTACATACGTGTCACTTCCCTGCTTACACTTTGTGTAAAACATGTCACAACTTATGGCCGAATTTTTCGGAGATCCGCTTGTATAAATGTGCACAGACACATTAGCAAAAAAAAAAACTTATTTCTTTAAATTATAGAAAGTTAGTTAATAATTATTATTCTCCATCAGTGTAATATTCTCAGTCGATTTGGTTATATCTGAGTGTTATTTCTTGTGTGTTCCTCGCATTAACACGATCGCAAAAGTTAAGATTTTCGTTCGCATGTGTTCTTGAATTGAGAAAGAAACGAAAGTTCACAATACATTTCAATACATTTCAATCAAATTATCATTATTTTAATTGTAGCATCTGAACATGAGCGCAATTGCTTACATCCAAACAAATCTGGCTATGACGTTATGGCTGCTTTAGAAACTTTCGATTCCAAAATCAAAGAGGAGAAAAAAATGTTTAACACACTCATTGAGCTGTTGAGCTATGAAAAGATAATATTTAATGGTAAACACTAATAAATAAACTATGATGAGTGAGTGATTGATTTTTAAGAAATGAATTTTTCAGATTTGCAATTGAAACCGTATCGCACTGACGAGTGTCTACATAAACTTTTCTATGAAACGGCAAGATTCTCAGCATTTAATCAACAATGGGTGGTAAAAGCCAGGATTAATAACAATCAAAGGGATCCGCATCATTTCAACGAACGAACTATCACTTACCAGGTTTGAATATAAAATTGAAATTTTTATTTGTACATCAATCGATCATTGGGATCATTCCGAGGTGTTTCTGCCATGACTTAACTCTTCTATTAACAGACCAGATTGCATTGACCTCTTTATCCGACCTAAATCCATTTTCTTAACCTTTCTTAGTAAGAGTTAAACGAGGCTTTACGTTTTAATAAGACTTTATTCAACACCTTCCCTATGTATATATGTCTGCCTTTCTGTCAGGCATATTTTATCCGAGTAATCTCTATAGGAAATGAACGAACCCCTTGAACCTTTATCTCTTCAAAAGCAAGTCTTGATACAATGTACACGATACTTAAATAATTATTGCCTTTTTATTTATTTATTTATTTATTTTTTTATTTATTTTATTTTTTCAATTATATGCTAAACGTTTCAACGTCAGTAGACCTTTGCTGTTCATAACATGTAAAAGCGCATATGATCTATTTATCCGGCGCCTTTCAATCATATTTTCTGAATTTATTTATAACATATTTGGATAATAAATAAATAAAATAAAAAGATTTGGTAGGTTTAAGATTTTGAGTCAGTTGATGTGAACTAATTTCTCTCTTACAACTTCGTTCAAGTTCGTAAAGCAATTAGAAGAGAAACGAAACGTCGTATAAAAAACGGGAAAAACTGAATTGATCAGAAAATCCTTTTCTTTTTTTTTCAATGTCACAAGTACATTACATTTCTTTAAAGCTAATTACTCAAGGGCATTCTTCTTAGTTTTCGAGCGGAGAATTGAAGCTAGCTTCGAATTGATTGCCTCTTGCCGATTACGATAAACGGAAAACATGAAACTAAAACTACTGATAGAAGTGTTAAGAGTATTCGAGATATTTGTGGCTATTGTTATTCTTCATGTTTCTCCGACTTTTCTTAATTGCTCTTTTCTTTTTTTGATAACAGCTTATATTAAAGACGAAAACTAGTACGCCGATGAGTATATACTTCTTCGCCCTAAAGGGTCCATTTTCAGATATGAAGGTATCTACACAAATCTATAAGCATGAATTCACAGAACATGTAAGTAATACATATAAATAATTTTAAAAAAAATTAATTCCTAAAATACGAGATTGTTTTAGACGACGGTCGGCTTTTGACTGACTGTTTTTGAAATTTATTAAAATAATCTGCAACCTCCGGACTCAGATTTTTTCGTGAAATATCATTTATGAATAGATATTTTTAAGATTTGCAAGCATTGCTTATATCAAATTAGTATACAAGTTTTTAATATGGACTATGAAAACTTGAAATAGACTTACATAGTTCTAGTTTTGTATGGGGCGAATGGGCGAATTGACTGATTAAAGAAAAAAAAAGTCAAGGTTAGAAAAAGTCAATATTATCGAACGTTTACATTTTTTTAATGGGATGCGTAAATAAGTTAACCACATAGGGACGCACGAGGTCTTGGTATTATGTCCGCGTAACGTGAATACCGGAAATTAATTTTTTTTTATTGTCTTCGATGGCAACGGGATGAAAATTCAATTAAAGATATTATAGAGAATCGCAGCTCCCTTTTGAATATCCTACGATGAATATAGATACTTATATAATCGCCTTCCAAAATAGGACGTTATATGGTTAGTGGTCGATAAAGTGGATCGATCCATTTCCCAATCATTTTCAATAGCATTTGTCCTTAGGTCAAAGCACGTCAGTGTATCAAATTTCATCAAAAATATCCCAAAAATTGCAACCTGTGATTTGAACACACAAATACACAGATCACACATCAGACGGACAGCCAAGCTTATAATCACAAACTTAATATACCCTTTAGCACATGTGGTGTACCGTATAACCATTTACGATACCATATAAAGCGCTACAACTTTAACTTCACATCGTTGGAAGAGGAGGAAATCTGTTAGTTTCATAGAAATTGCGAATTGTATCTGTTGAGAGAAAAAGCTTTTTAATAAAAGATTTGACACGAAATTCAATACCATTTCCATTTCCCATTTTCCATTTTTTTCTTACAACTTACGAGTCTTAAGATTACAATCATGACACTATTTCAATCGATCAACCAGGGTTAGTCAGACACATATGACTAAATCGATTGCAGTATTCGTACTTGTCAAAAGCACATATACACTGTGATGGGATATTCTCTTTACAAACAATTCACAAATCTGTTGTACCAGTTGGTGGTGTGTACAAACTTATCATGAACGCAGTACAAGAATACATAAACTAGGAATGAATGACTAGAAATTTGCTTAGTCTAGTTAGGCTTGCTTTGGCGCATATACACTTTCAATATCTAATCTCATAGACTAAATTGTCTTAAATATTATTATTGCAGAATACTGAAAGCGATTATTACGTTTTGCCTCTACCCGACAGCAATGAATGCAATCGTCTGCTGGCTAATAAAGGTATTAACTTCCGGTGAGTATTTTTTTATTATAATTATAAATATCTGTAGGAATTTAACTTTTCTAATCTAATACCTCTACAGTCTCTTAATGTTTTTACTAAATAAATAAATTTCTTCGTAAAATTAAAATTTTGCCGTTTCGTAATTTTGAATATTTGAAAAATATTGGTCCCTTCACTTCACTTGCCATTAAATTCTGGAGAGTCGCGTGCATGCTGACAATTAAAATTTAACTTCATTTTATGCGCGTGCAGCTATCACAACATTAAATCGATGGATTCTGCTTTTTATTAAAATTATTGAAATCGAAAAAAAAAAAAAACAAATATTGTTTAAAAATGATTTCAATAATAAACTAAAGACAATGAATAATTAATTATATTTGTAATAAATAGAACTGGCAATAATAAAATAAAAAAACAAAATGTTTTTAAATAACATTACAATAAGAGAAATTTTTATGAGTTTTTTTTTTAACATTTAAGTGTATGGTACAATTCGACAATTTCAATTCTTCCACAAAAACAAAAATTGGGCAGACAAGACTTGCCCACCTCAGTTAAGGAAGCATCGAACGACGAAGAAACGAAGAAGAGAAATAAAAATAAAATCATGATTCAAATCATGAAAAAGAAACAAAAAGCAAGAGGAATAAATAAAGATTATAATAGAAATTGATATGAAGAATTTACTAAAAATAATTGTAGACAAAATATAAATAATAATAAAAGGAATAACTAATTAGCTATAGCATATAAATATCTACAGACATAAAAATAATGATTTGTTGCGATTTTAATGAATAAGAATAATTTACGTGTAATATTTCTGTTTAATATAACCATTTCTTCGTATATGTGTGTGTCATATATACGAAATGGTATCCGCTAAAGTTAATCTCGTAACTAAAACCCTAACCTACCTACTGGGTTAAGTTTTATATGTATTTTTAATGAAGTTTATAATGAAATTTCTTTCAATTTAATTTAAAAATTTACGTAGCTCGGTATGTATGTATGTCCAAATATGAACACACACATATAAAAAATAACGTGCACGCATAGAATCATAAGATCGTTAATATTTTTCTTGTTTAATTGTGTTAATAGAGGATTTCCAACTAAAATATTATTATTGCTATTAAGAATCATTAAAGACAAAACATTTTTGTATTTAAAAATATATGAAATTTTCTAATCATAAAATAACGTAAATAGATCTCAATAATTATTTGAATTAAAGTATGCACATATATTGCATTTAAGCTAAATACAAAACAAGAAAAACTAACACTTGAAAAAAAAAACCAAAAAAAAAAAAAAAAAAAAACCCTAAGCAGTGATGAGCCTTTTCTTGCGGATAGAATTTTTCGCTATATGTATTCGTAATGAAAATATTCTATTTAATGTAAAAGGATAAGAAGCATCGAATAGTTAAATATTTCTGTCTCTGTCTCTCTCTCTCTCTCTCTCACTCACACACACACACACACACTCTCTCTCTCTTTCTTCGTCTTCTTCTCTTTCATTCTCGCTCTTTTATACCTAAAGTGTAAAAAAGAGATTTGTATGGAAATTAAACTCACTGTAAGACACAACACCAAACATGTTATTGTTTAAGCCTCTCATTAAGTCATATTAAGGAAAGAGATTCAAAATATATGTGAGAATGGATGACGCCAAACAAGCGCATCGTTTTTCACTACATTTTCTATATTAGATATAACTTCTTTTCTTTATATAACAATATATGCGTACGAACATATAATACATACATATATACATACATACATATATACATACATACATACATACATACATACATACATAACGTATTATTTATATATCTTTTGTCTAAGCAAAAAAAAAAAAAAAAAATAAAAACAAAAAAAAAACAATAAAAAAAATGAAAAAAAATTATAACCACGTTAAAGAAGTATTGGAAAATCTTAAATTATTGCCATTAAATATGTTTCAGATTTTTATTTTCACTAATATATATATGCATACATATAACATTTGTACAACTAGATGTTTATGTATATAGCTGGAATTAAACGAATTCTCTATTAGCAAAATAAATTAAGAATTAAGCTATTTAAATATAAATAATGATTTTTAAATTTTGTTTTTAAAATAATTGCACTTTTCATTATTTGAATAGACTTTATTTTTAAAAGGACTTTAATGAAATATAATAAACTTGATATTATATAAGAAGCAAGTCTTTTTTCACTTTTAAAAGACATCTATGGACGTTGATTCAAACTTCTAACAAGGATGCATTAGCATATTTTCAAAAGAAAAGAATGATAAGTGAAAATAATTTTTTGCTTGATTAATTGAAATAATCGAGCACGATTTCTAATTTCTCTTGTAAGTCAATTTCGGCTTCGCCTTTTCATTTATTCGATTTGTCGACCACCGACAAAGGATGTTATTTTAACCGATCCTTACAATCGCCTTTGTAAATGAAAATTGCGTATGTGCTGCGACTTCAAATGTGAATTTTCATAGTAATTTTCCATTTTCATCTAAGAGACGAACTATAATCGAGCAATCGGAAAAAAGCGTTTGCTACCTCTCTTGTCCCCAATTCAAATGTGTACTGCAAATATTGCAAGAGAAGGAGTGAAGTTAATAATTTTATATATTTTTTTTTGAACAAATTTTATTTAATGTTTTATTTTTTCGAATGTTCGTTGAGGATTGTTAAGCGCGTGATGTTAAGAACAGTTGACGGTTGCGTAATACTAAAAAATTTATTGCTGTTCGCGCAAAAAGTTAATGAGTGGTATATAACTGCTTCAAATGCTGCTGCTTAGAGACTGACTACTTAAATAATTTGTTTACACTGCACGAGAATCGCTTAAAGACTCTACTATTCTAAACTATGTCAGAAATGCTTGGTGTGTTATGTTTACTACTCTATTATATTACAATATATATGTTAATTTGTAAGTTTGGATTTTGTTGTACGATTACTTTGCCATATTGTGTTGGATGTGTTTAGTGTGAATAGTCAAATTTCGGGTCAGTGTGGGATAATCGTGTGGTGGTTTATTAAATTTCGCAGATGTTGGATTTTGTTGTAAAGATATATGGGTAATAGGGCGAATAAAGTGGAAAGCTATTAGGTAAACGACGGTTTGTAATGAATTGGGAATGGTCGCTATCATAACTCTCAATCTCATGTTCAGGTCAGTGTTCGCGCGTTCAAATTTCAAGTATGACAGAGGCTTCTTTGATCGTAGCTATAGTGATTGCTCAGTTGATAGAGAGATAATACTTAACGATTGAGCACACACCCACTACGCTGCAGCCATAACCTCCCTATCAGTTTCTTTTTCCTCACTTCTTTCCAATCGTGCCCATGTTACACGAATAGAGGACATCCCCCTAAATGAATGGGGATTACCCAAAGGAGAATAATAATTCACACGGCACTATTCCTCTTATATGTATACTAACATATGTATAGTCGCTTCATTTCTTGTTTTGTCGATTACATAGAAATTGTATTTGGTTATTGGCTTTAGCAAGTTTTACTATAACAGAAGTTAAAATGAAAATTCTACTTTCGCCCATAATTACGTGACTTGAGGTTTTTTATCTAACGTTAAAACAATAAACACGATTGTCAACTATCACCTTCTTTACATTGACATATAATTGTTCTTTAGATTGATGCTTTGAATAGTTGATGCAAGTTTAAATTTAACATATGAAAGAATAATTATCGTTCCCATACTTATACATACAAAATCATATTTAGGGTCCGACTTCAGAACCCGACAAACCAAATTTAGAAAACTAGCAATTCTTCAATTGATTCAATTCACAAAGTTATATGTTGGTGATCCTTTAACAAATAAAATAAAAATGATAAATTTCAAGTCGCTAACTATATAAACGAATTTCTGTTGGTTGGTTAACGCTTTTACTTTATTTATCGCAATTACACGATTTGGAAGTGTTGTTGTTATAAGATCGATGGATGTGTAGTACGGAAATGAGTACAGTAGGGTCTCCCTAACATAGTTGGCTCATTCAGTGTTGAATTATACAAATACATAATTCGTTCGCCAAGCGCCCAAAGCGATTAACTTACTTCGTAAACTTAAAATAATATGAGAATAATATTTATGCCAGTTGAATAAACTGTCACCATTGGGGACCGTGTGCGAAGACGTTGACAACGAGCCAGATCCGTTCACGCCATCATCATTTTATAAAAAGTTCATCACTGATACTCGCAGAGTATAATCATACTATCACCTGTGATACATATACGCATTTAAAAACTGTTTAATATTGATGATCGACACTTAGCTCGATTGCGATTTTAACTTTACAACGGTTGTCACGCACACACCTATGTGTTTACATAAGAATGCAAGTTCTGTGATCACACATATTATGTATGGCTTTCGCTGGGATTCAATTTCGAGTTTCGAGTTTTTTTGCTATGCACATATACAATAGGTACGAGAAACAGTTACTCATATGTGTCACATCAGGCGTAGGCGTAAGCTAGTTAGCTGGCTTTTTCCAAATTGTTTAGAGTTGCATTTAAAGGAGAAAGCAGCTGGTAAATAGAAGTATATCTTCCAAACTGAGTTGTTTACTTACAAGCAGCTGAACAAAAGGAATAATTTTAAATTTGTGAAAGGTAAGCAAATTAATACTATTTTTTTGCGTCTTACTCCAACTCTTACTAAACGGGTTAAACAGCTCATAATTATATTTATGTTAACTCAGCTTAATGAACATAAAGTGCCTAGAGAAGCGGTTAGGAACATTAAAGCTTATCTCACCAAGGAATGCGGACGAATCGCTAGTACAATTAATTAATTTAATTAGGAAGGAGACCGCACAATCCAGGGATACTCAAGTATTGGTCGAACTAAGCACATGTCTAGCTTTTCTGTAATGTAAGGATCCTTCATCCCTTTGGACGACCTCTTAATGAAACTAAGCGCGGAATTGGCTTTACCTAAAGACAGTACAATGTTTGAATTAAAACGGAATCTTTGGTCAAATACAGCCCCTACGAATCAACGTTTTCCAACTTGTGTGAATCAATGAAGTGCTCAGTACTTAATGACTTACTTCGTAAGAAAGAAAGCTTCTTGCATTTTTTTAGATTTAATTTCATAAAATTTAACGAAATTATTTAAGTACATTTAAAGCGGCGTAAAGCGAAGATACGATTGCGATTCCAAAGAGAAGGAAGAACAAGAAGAAGTTTAACATCGTCAGCGTACATTAAGATCTGGCTGGATTCAATCACCGAGGGAAGATCATTAATGTATAAATTAAATAGAAGGGGTCCTAAGTGACTGCCTTGAGGGACGCCAGACGTCATGGGAAATTCATCCGAGGTGATGAAATTAAACAGAACCCTGAATAATCTGTCGTGCAGATACGAACTTATCCACTTCAGTAAATAGGAAGGAAAACCAGAGGACTGGAGTTTGAAGATCAATAAATTATGGTTAACTTTGCTAAAATCAGTAAACAAGACTTTCGTGCGAGAGCCACTGCAAAAAGTCTTGAAAACATGGCAAGTAAACTCTAAGAGGTTCGTCACGGTTGATCTAATAGCATTAGGTAGGACAGTCAGCTTGGCGATGCCTCTATACTTTTCAACGTGGCGGCTATTTCCACATATATGAGTTGGGATAAGGAAACTACTCTTCCAACACAAAGGAAAAACACCTGACTAAAAATCATTGAAATAATACCACTTGGCGCGACAGAACATGTATTATGTATAGATGATTGAATTCCATCGAGCCCAGGCGTAGAACTAAATTTTAGAGACCGTAAAACATCTAAGACGTCATTTCCTGAAGTGGGTTAGGAACCAAAACCGAGTTAGTTATCAGACACGGGTAGTTAACAGTTAAATCGGAATTTGCAGTTGAAGAATTTCGTCGGAAATACTCAGCAAAGTGATTTGAGGTTTCAATATCATCACAGGACTCATAGTCATTGAAGGAAACATGCGAAGGATATATGAAGATTTTTGTTTTGGAGTTAACTAAATTAAAAAAAACTATTAGGATTAACAAGCACTGAGAAGGAGTGAGAATTTTATCAACTCAAGTATAAATCTATGCCTTGCAGGAGAATAGGCCAAATAGTCGGAAGCAGAACCACGTACAGAGTACGGTTGTATTGAAGCAAATTACGATCAAACAATTCATTGAAAAATACAATACCTCTGTCAGATGTTGAAGTGAGGATCATACAGAGAGAATTAACTATAACATCAAGTGACTTGTGACAAACTGAAGTCCCCCCACCCAATGACTATATCAGTAGGTTTAGACTTTTCCGTCCCGACACAAATGCACATTTGCGGGAATAAGAAGCAAGTTAAATATAACGGTTTGTTGGCAGTTTTTGCCCGGATGGAAATAAATTCAACGTCGGGAGGGGTAGGACGAGATGCATGGAGCCAATTTGAAAATGCTTACACGCTTCAAACTGACGCCAGATAACTTTTTATGTTATCCTCAAAGGTGTCAGGCGCCAGTCTTGACACGAATATTGTCTTTCTGAGGGATACTGTCGTCAAGCAGACGACAATCAATCCTGTTTAAGACGGTTTCCCAATGGATGACTCCGCTTTTGCCCCACCAAACACACTACATTGCCTTCTTACAGTGCACGTCCTTTGCTATTCCTTTTGGCGAAATTCCTTGCGAAACGTAGATCTTCTCTGTTTTAAGGTTTTTGAAGAGAAACCATGATTCATCATCATAGGGATAAGACCCTGAGAAACGGATTCCGTTCGTTTCGTTGACGCAAATCGGGAAAAGTCCGCACACGTTCGGGTTTATTGTTGTTACTAAGCTCGTGCTCGCCCAGTACTCACCCAGCCAATTTCCATACATTTGCAAGATTTTTGAGACGACGAACAATGTTTGAATGATTCACATTAACGTTGTCGCCCTAGCATGTTGTGTTGCCCAGCTTTCGACCTCTTCCGATGGTCGACAATTTTCTGGCTTATCTTCCAAGCTAGTATCGTCACATTTGGAACGGACAAGCCATTCCCTCCACCGACTTTCGCTGATTGTGCCCTCACCGAAAAGTTCGTCAAGATCGCGTAATGACTGCGTTGCTTTCCATCCTCTCTCAATGGGGTGCAGCATAATATGATGAATGTGGGTACGATTATCGACACGCATTTTTATAATCCATAAGTAAAAGCATGTTTTCATTCATAGATTTATAAAATATTGAAAATTTTTATTGAAATATAGCACGTCAAAGAACCACCTGACAATTATGCACCAACGCAATAATTAGTGCTTTAATATGCGAAGTGTTATCATATGATTGCTACTGACGAGCGGAAGAGTTAAAACCTTAAGAGAGTAATGAAGTTTTCAAACTAAAAGCGAAACGAATGAATAATAACAGAGTGTACCGATATTGGTTATAGTATTTTGTCCGAGTTATTCAAATTCTGATGCTTTGTCTGGCTGTCAGCCTGCAAATTTCTCCAATATATAGAAAGCAATTCCTCACCAAAAAGATGGCTTAGCAGACTTGGCCACCTTGTTGAAGTTGAAAAAGCTGAAAACTTTTGAAAATCATCCTCAAGGGCTCGCAACTAAGCGAACCCAAAAAGAGAAAGTGAAATCGAATAAAACTTTCAAATTTTTATTTGTGTGAGAAATTTTGCAAAAACTACAAATGTGCATTTAAAGCGTGCTAGCGTTGTATAAAATAATCATTCGGAAATAAACTAAACAGTAGATAACATATACCCGGGGTAAAAGTGAATTCTATGTGATAATGCAAATTTTATGGAGGGTTAGATGGACGTTTATGAAGGATGTGAAGCGAAATTCGAATTTAACTAACAAAGACAACTACCGAACTGCCATAACGGAGCTTTGTAAAGGGTGCAACAAGCGTTCAGTCAAATTGGGAAACGTACGATATTTGTGAATAAATCCCACGAATCTTTGAGTGGCCGAGTAGGCAAGAGTCTCGACTAGCAATTCAATGGTCGTGGGGTAGAGTTTTTAATAATAATAATAATATTAATAAAAAAAATAAAACCAAAAGTCTTAGATGCTAATGCTTTAAGACTTTAGTCTTAGAGTTTATACTCTGGTTAAATTTATATAATAATAATAATAATAATAATAATAATAGTAATATTTGAAAATGTTTTTCAAACAAGCTAAACAAATATGAATTTTGTTTTTCGAATTAAAATTTTTTGAGATTTGCTACGTAAGCATAAACCGAATGTGAGAAAATCTTAAAATTTGCGACTTTAGTGGGGACAAATCTGATCAAATGCTATCCATATTCACCTATGTCACACGAATCTGTATGGAAATACCTTTAACGACAAGCTAAACAAATTCAAAATCCGAAAATTTTCCTTTACTTTGCTAACTAATTTAATATATTAAATTAACTTTTAATTTTATTGAATTATTTTTACTTTTCTTCTAAACGCAATGTGGTGTTTATTGGCCATTGTCGCGTTTCCATCAACTTTATCAAGCATGTATTTGATTTCTTTCTCTCTCTCTCTCTCTCTCTCTGTCTCTCTTTCTCTCCCTTCCTAAGAAGCTAACAAGCATGATAATGTTTATATTCATAATATATATTAACGTATATATATATGCAGGCGTCGCCCACCAAACACGATAGTTGTAAAGCACGATTTCGATAATATATTGCACAAACTTTGCGACAATTAATACATGGATATGATGCAACACCATTTCAAAAAATCGAATACGTGTTTTTATACACATCACCGAAGGATAAGGAAGGCATTTATTTATTTTTTTTCTTGTCGTTACTCATAAACTATAGGAAAAAACTCTACAAAAATTTGAACGTACATTCTATGGATGATGCTGTAGTACCTGTTCAAAAGTGGAAAAAAAAAAATTGACCACGCGAACCCAACGTTATAATATATCAAAATTTAATATTTTTAAATTTTTGGCCAGTTGCTGATCTGTTACACATCTAAGCATATCCGCCTGCTGTTTGTCTCCCCATCTGTCCGTCTGCCCAATTATGTAGTATCTGTGATACACATTCGTCCGTTCGCAAAAATAAGATACCGCCTACAAATTTGTGGAAGAGTTTGAAAATAATCTAAACAAGTCAAAGAATACGCCTACAATGTTTACACGTTTATACAAAACTGAGAACACCTTTGCTCTTTGTGTTTCTAGCTTATTGCTCATAAACTACAACAGATACGCGATATAAAAAAGTAGATTAGCGATAATTTTTGATGAAAATTAATTTCGTGATTGTTGTAATCATTTTTTGAATATATTTTTAATTCATATTTTTTTCTTATGAAAACTTGAAGTTAACTTACTTTCTTATTTAAATATATTTATGTTTCGGACCAAATTTCATAACAACATTTTCATCATAAAATTGTAGACTTGTAAAACTTGGCTTCGACACAATATGTTACGAATTGCATTGTTTTATATTATTTTAAGGCATCTTATAACACGCTTTCGACACAACACGATGCACATTTTTTGACTTATCTTGTGTCTAAGCTTAAATTATACTGTTTTATATGATATTTTAGTTTAAATAAAAAAAAAAAAAAAAAACAAAGTTTCGTACAATACGGTTTCGTATTAATCGCGTTAAGTGATTGGAGCTTGTATCTATGTGTTTGCATATGTCCGCAAAAAAACCGCCAACAAATATTTTTGTTTTTGTTAGAACAACACTGCTTCTCCGTCGTTAGCAAGATAAAGGCGGATTTGAATTTGTTAAAATGGAAACTTTTTCTGTTAATAATAACAGATCGCGTATTGTTTCGTTCGGGATATATAATTTTCAAAAATTGTTTAAAAATAGTTTCGAAAAGAGGAATTTAGTTACTTCAGCTTGTTTGAAGGGTCCTTTCATATAAATTCGTGAGGTGTCTTACGTTTGCTAATTTGTATGGAATACGCATTCAAATCCGACCATATCTCGATCCTAACTGCTTAACAGATGTCTGTTAAAGGACATGGTAAGTGTCTTTGCCAGTTAAGTTCGAATTTATTTTCACACTCGTAGTTCTACGGAAGCTTCAAATTTCAAATTTTTCCCGAGACGTTTCCTACAAGAAGACAACTTGCAAGCGCTATTTTGCGAATTGTAAATATGTGCGTAGTACTTATTAATTTGGAAAAGAAAAAAAAGAAAAAAAACCATAACAATTTGTTTTTTTTTTTTTAAATTAATATTGCACTTGTTTCGATTAAAATGACATAAGAGTTTTTAGTTGAAAAGTATTGATGACTGTATTAAAAATTACACGGATTAGTGTTTACTGGTTTGGTAAAAGTGCACAAGCATCACGATTTGCGTTCATGATAAACTAAGCAATTCATCAATATGTAAATTTTATTTAATTTTATGCGAACACTTATCTTAAAGGAAAAGTATTTGTTACGCACACATGAGCATTGAATAAAAGGAAATTTGAAGCACTTGACCGTAAATTTCAAAAAGAGAGCGAGAAAGAAAAAAAAAAGATATGCAAAGAATTTTCGTTTTACACTTCTGGACCCATGGGAGACGCTTAAATTTGCACATCATGGTCTTAAATGGAAAGTTGACCTTTTCCTTACTGAACGCTAGTGGAAACGAGAGAAAAAACACAAATACAACTTATTTTTTAAGTACAAACCAAAAGAAAAAAAAAAAAAAAAAGAAAAAATGATAGAAATAAACTTTGATATGTGAACAATTTATCATCGCATTAAAGAAACGCGACGGAGGAAGGAAAGCGGGAAAGTAAAGAGACACCAAAGAATTTACACAATACATTGAATGCGTACACAGCCGTATTGCAGTTAAGAAAGAATGAAAAAAAAAAAAAAAGAAAAAAAATGGTCATAACACATGATTTGCTGTAAATTTCTGAACAATTGTCTGCGAGTTTATTTGAAAGGTTTGCAAAAATAAGCAAAAAGGAAGCAAATATATGCAAAACGATCTAGTGTTGATACAATGTTGAGTTATTTTGATGGACAATTGAGCGATTGTCAAGGGAATCGAGGCTTAGAATGCTAAAAGCAAGAAACTTTTCAAAGCTTCATCTTTTATAATGAAACTGACACTGACACTGACACTGATACTCATACTGATTATCTTAGCGCACAAGCTAAGGTCAGTCAATTTCGAGAATTATGTTAAAGAAAACGTTCTATTAAAACAATTTATATATATAATGAAAGTTTTAGAAAATTCTTAAAAAGAACAAAGCAATGTTGTCTTCAATGTTTTTTTTTATTTCGATGATTTCTTTTCGGAAATAAGCGAAATTATGCTATTTTAACCCTTTTGCGTTTCTTCTTTTATTTGTCCCTTTCAATAGAAAATTGCTTATTTTTCTCCCATAAATCAACCGAGGCTCCTTAACCCCGAGCCTCTTTCGTATATTTACATATACGTGTATATGTATATATATTGTACTTGCTGCAAATATGTTACAAACCCACATGTTTAAGGCACAAATTGTCAATAACAACAATAAATTTTATTTCTTTTTCTATTGTACATACACAACCACACACCAAGCCAATGCAAAACAACAGGTTTTTGCAATAAATCTTTCTCTTATACTTATATATACCGAAAGATGGACGTCTTCTAATTTTTTCATTTTGATTGTAACATTTCCGAAGGAAGATATGTCTGTCCTTTCAATTCGTGATTTTCTTCTAAAATGTTTTTCTAGAAATTAAAAATTACATCTTCAACTCCTTGCCTTTAATTGTAGCCCGCCCGTTCGAGTTGCATAATCTCTAATAAAATTTATTACGAATACCTACTAAAATCTTATAGATTTTGAATGCAAAGAAGGGAAAGACTAACGATTCTTTCCTTCTCACCTTTACCGGTGCACGTTGAAGATATGGCAAATCTTCCAATTTGTCCCGCGCAATAAAATGGCCAATAGATAGTAATAGCGGTCGCCAGAGATTACGCGCGGCCGTTAAAAAAAAGAAACTGCGATATACTTCCTCTACTTTCAACTTGTACTACGTACTAAACAGTCACTTGTTGTGGTTAAAACGTATTTCACGCAGAGGGATCTTTGGGTCGCCCATTTAGCCAAAGATGGTAATTTTCTTTATTAAAAAAACCTTTAAGTCTAAAGTTGATCTTATCGGTGAGGAAGACTTGGTGACGATAACCGTCGTCATCTTCAATGTGCTTCAGGCCTCATACTTCACTAATTCAACTTTAATTTCACATTTCGAGGTAATTGTATTGTATTGCGCGTGAAAATTCATCACGTTCTTGGAACGGCGTCGGGTCAGCGCGCGAATTCAGGGGACGGTTTATGGTTTTGGATATTGAGTAAAATGGACTCACTGTAACGAGTAGAGACAGTTTACAACTTTCCATAAAGTATGCCTTTTTCTGACTATCGAAAAGTTACTGTTAAGTAACATATGTAAATCACGATCGAGTTTACTCTATATATAGACGACTATAAATATATCCCAAATCAATATTAGCGGTTTTATGGGCTACGCCCCTTATATGTCTGCATATTATCGAGGCGAAGACTTTTTGAAGTGGACATATGTAAATTGCTGATAGCATACATAAACTTGGCGAAAATTTGGAAACATTTTCGAAGACCTTTACGATTTGCTAAGTGAATGATAAACTCTTTTAAAAGTTGAAAGAAAAAATTATAATGAAAGATACGAAATATATTTAAAAGAATCTGACCTATATATAGGATATGATTACATTTCATAATACATTTTTGACTATTCTGCAGAAAATAGGTCCACTGAAAGAAATGAAGACACTGCAGGTGAACGAATGTTAAATTGGGTAGAGGGAGTCCTGTAATGCTTTGGGACAATCCTTTATTCCTTCAAACATTTCTATAGCAGATATAAAAGTAAAAATGAAAAAATAAAAATTTGGTTGAATTCTGAATTCGTTGGGTATCTAAAATTCGCCTTAAGTAGACCAATTTAGGCTAAGGTTACGTATTATATACATAGATTTTTTAGCTTTGTTTCCCTTCGAATGAAAGCGATTTTTTTATTTATTTTATGATACCGTTACTTGATTGTGTGCATGTGTAAGAAGTTAAGGATGCCTTTGCTTTGATTACGTTACTGCTTTCCTATAGATTAAGATTTATTGGCATCTGGTGTAAACATAAATTGTCGATTTGTATGATTGCCTTCTACGAAATCGATTCGAATATGTAATGGATTCACTTAATATATATGATTCGATGTTATGCATGTACATGAATACATAGCTAAGCTTATATAAGGTTAAGAAAATTGGTTGCCAAAATACGTCTGATGCTATAAATGTTATCCATGATTCGTTGTGACTATGGCAATTACATGTGTAAGAACATTTTGAAAAAAAAAAAAAGAGAGAGGAAAGAAAATTTTTCGGTAATATTTTTATTAGAAGTGAAGTAATTTCCAAATTTGCAGGCCTCTCGAAGAATTCTATTTTGTGAGCCTGGCTTGTTACTGAAATGAACGAGGAGGAACGGGGAGAGGGTGGGGATGGGGGGAGGGGGGGGGGTTTAACGTCTGTTTATATAAATCAAGATCACTCCTGGAGAGTGCTGCTCTGAGAAATGCTGTGATTCTTACAAAGCGTACGCCTAAACGTAAGAAGGCCTCATCATAGACCTGTTTCTGCCATTTGACTAAGCGCTGTCTAAGCATTCTTAAAAACTTTGTACATTGAGGTTCTTGTGTAGAGTTTGTGTTTCTCGTAAGAAATTCACATCCTGTGTTCTTCAAACATCCTCAACGTAGTTGTAGGCAAAGGTTTCCCATAAAAACATCTTATTTTCGTTTATTTTCTTTGTGGTTATGTTGTGACATTTATTTTGATTCTTTCTAACTCGTCAAAGCTGCATCATCTAAAAGTGTGCATCCTTGAACACTGTTTTCAAGCCATCAACATTTTTATGAAAATTTACTCGCAGCCACGCCAATGGATTATAACTTTAGCATATTAGTCAGATGCTATCAAGAGAAGAACGCATAAGACGTAAGTGTTAAGTCAAACTGATCCATTAAAGATTTGGGAAAGTAATTTTTTTCAAATTAAGTTAACATATATCGACCAGGTTCCTCAGTATGCGAGCATTTTGTTAGAACATCCTGTCGCTGATGCATCAAAGCTATTATCGAATATTCATAGATTGATGGATAGACTTTCTGTAGGTGAAAGAAGTGAAATTTCTCGGTCAGCTTGCCTTGGTCTTCGTTCATATGAGAAATATTTTATTAATGTTCAATCGTAAATGTGGTTTCGTTGTTCAGCAAAAACAAAAAACCGACTAGAGATATATATAACTGAACACAAATGGCTGGTTTTACTATTCTCAGGAGTATTAGTTTTACACATTTGGTCGCCTCGTTAATTTAGGTTGAAAATGTGATTGTAAGATTTTGTATATCCACCAACGAACAATAAGGGTATATCAGTTTCTTCATTCCTTTTGTAACATCTACATCCGTATATTTATATGCGAGATACGTGTATTTGAATTCAGAATCAAGTCAGTTTTCTCATCCGTTAGTGTTGTTATAGTTGAAGTAAGTTACGACTAATATACATATAGATTTATATATATATATATAAATATATAAATATATATATATATCTACGTAAGTATTATAATAATGTAAGTAACATAAGTGTACGTGTACATATATATACAGCTTTAACATATATATTATATATTACACTCTATATATGTATCCTTCGGTTATAACAGCACTAACGGCTGCGAAAATTGGCGTATATGCTACAGCTATATAATCTATATAATCTGGGCTTAATTACAACTACCTTATAACTGGAGAATTTAGACATGACTTGCTTACGAACGTAACGTACACATCATTGCATAATTAAAACTTTCCGAAAATACAATCGGTTGCAAGTAATGATGTAAAATTAGGTATAAATATTTGTCAGAGGCTGTACTATATATTCGATTATTATTATTGTCCATCGCTGTTGATCAAATCACACTCTCACAAATAAGAAAGAATTTCGCTATTCCTTATTATATCGAATGGAGATGGTCGCGGCGACTACAGCTTTCTTACTCAAAACTCTCGTTCGTTTACAAATAATGAACACAATTGCGAAATTAAGGAAAAGAAAGAAAAAGATAGAGGACGGGGCAAAAATTTGATACTTGATAAGGGGAGTAAAGAAAATAATTTTATTATTATTATATATTTTTCACTTTTGTAGCATAGAAAGGAAGCAAATTTTGTATTAGTAGTGTTCGTTATTTCGAAACCTATAACCCTCAAGTTTTCTTAACAAGCGCTTAATCATATTTTCAATAACCTTACAAATCGTTCGCCCTTCTCCCCACCTCATTTTTTTATAAAAAAAAAAAAAAAAAAAAAAAATTAGATTCATTATCTAACCAAATACCTGCAGCCAGAAAAAAAAAAAAAACAAAACACATGCACACGTAGTGTTCGTATACACAGTAAAACCACTAATTTGTTGCATTTGTGAAAATTAAATTACTGTTTACATGCGCACTTACATACATACGTGCATAGTCAATGAATATGAACACGACCATGAATGAACATGAACCTGAACTTGAACAAATTCGTTTGATTATGCAACCCTTGTAAAGTGAAAGTAAGAGAGAAAAAAAAAACAAAAGGAACGGGAACTCCTTCACATAGGATAACAGAATCAACATATGTGTATGAAAAGGCCCTGAAGTGTTGGACAATTAAACGAGTAAAAAAAAAAAAGAAAACATGGTAAGCCATAGTCTGAGGAAGATGAAAGTGAAGAAGGGTTTTGACTTTAATGTTGACATCGGGTCAAATTGCATTTAATCGAATTAGGCGGCAAAGTGAACCCTTCTCAAAATTTTTCATTGTCTGCGTGTTCATGTGTTTTTTTTTAATGCGATTTTAAAAAGTTGCTATACCATAGCCCTGTATTTTCCTGCGCTACCCTACGCATGCAAAGGTGTACAAATATTTATATGGTATGCATATATGTGTTTGTCGCAAAGGGTTGTTTATTATTACAAAAAACAGGAAAAAAGCAAAAGGAATGTGCAAAGCAATACATGCAAATAAAAAGCAGTAGATTGTGATTAGTATGGAACGGTTTTAATAGAATGTTTCTGAAAATTTGCATTTGAAAACAAATTGTTCTTAAGCCTCTAGGATCACTTAAAGGCTAAAATCTAAATAGAATTTTTTGTTTATAATAATCAGAGATTTGCATATGGTCAACAGCACAGATTAGAAATTAAGACTATATTTACTGAAAGCTTACAGGATTGCGATTTTTAATGCAAGTCCAGTGTAATGATATTGCGTAGTAAGGTGTCGATGGTATGTTTTGACTTTCAGACAATATGGCAAAATTGACTAATCATGTATGCTGCGTAATAAAAACTTCAACAATTTGTCGACAGACAGACAGACAGATCGATAGATGAGTATCGAAAAATGAGTAAACAAATAAAGCAGTTACGTCTTCTTAGAAAGTAATTTTGTTTACCCACCCAACCGAACATAATAAATATTCCATTACTTTCCAAGACGGACTAAGCTATATTTTTGCGTATTTATGTTGGTTAATTGTGTGCAACTGTAATTTCAAAGATCGTACATTCGCACATTATATTGATATTTAGTTATTTTGTTGAAAATCTGAACGGGAAGGAAGCAAGCTCTGACCACCATTGGCAACAGCTTTCATATTTCTCAGTGAAGGATGGGAATACACTTAGATTGGTCAACTTCCCATTGCAAGACTTATAAACGCGGATAAGGACTGCATAAAATCAAGCCAAGATTGATTACTTGTTTGTTCATAACATCACATTGATTAAAACTTTCATGAAGTGATGCTTGTTGAGATTTGCCATTAGAATCGTTTTGGTATTTAAAATAGTTATACACAAATTTGATGAAATTTAGATTAAACCTTAGGTGTTTATCAAAACAAAAAACTTTTGTTATACCCTATATCACTTATGATGCAAGGTATATTGAATTTGTGCGGATATATGCAACACCCAGAAGGACTTCACATCCAGAATGATTTTCTGAACAGAAGGACTTCACATCCAGAATGATTTTCTGAATCGCCCTAAGCCTCTTTGTCCGTCTATCCTCTTCTCTGTTTGGTTTCCCGTATTCAAGGTATATTGAATTTGTGCGGATATATGCAACACCCAGAAGGAGTTGAGATCCAGAATCATTTTCTGAATCGGTCTGCCCTCTTGTCAGTTTGGTTTTCTTGTGTTCAACCTACAAGCTACAATTTTTAAGATATTTTGATTAAGTTGGGTACATGGACGTGTTTTAGTCCACGGTAGAAGGTAGGTTTAGAACTGTATTGAAAATAGATCCGATCGAATTATTATTTCGACCATTTCTCGTATCACACCCTATTCTGAAGAGTCGGTGTACGGATAACTGCAGGGTGATGCAGGGTATCTAACGATGGGCACTATAGTGTGTTTTTACTTATTTTTTCACCTCATTCAAGCATTTTTTGGTTACGTCAACCAATACTTCGTACTGCAATTCCTCCTATTAAAAATCATAATTTAATAGCACACTTTAGGTTAATGTAACGCTAATCATTAGAACAACACATCACAAATTACGCGTAAAGTATAAAACGACAACAACAATTACAGTAATAGACGCATGAGAAGTCTTTGTTTCTTCCCCTCATTTTGAGCATGTAAATTATGTAAATTAGATTTTTTTCTATTCTTTTCTTTTTATGCTACTTTAATGACAATCTCTCTGTAGTGAATTCGCAGTCTTGTCATAATCATATTATTATTATTTTAAATTTTTTAGTGTTGGTGTTGAAATCGAACAGAACTTCCCCTTGAGTCACTTGATAATGTCAATGTGAATGTTGTTCTTTTCTTAATTGCTTTAGAAGAAAACTTAATTCTATGCGAATGTGTTGTCTTTTACATTTATACCCTACACTATTTGTGGTAAAGGGTATATTAAGCTTGTGCAGACGTATGTAACGCGCAGAAGCGCTTAGGATAGACCCACCCTTTATTATACCGATCGATTCAGAATCATTTTCTAAATCAATCTAAGCTCGTTTGTTCGTCCGTCCGTACGTCCGTTGATGCGTTTGTTTGTGGTCGCAATTTTTGAGATATATTGATGAAATTTGGTACAATGACGTGTTTTGACCTAAGGACGAGCACTATTGAAAATGATTCGAATCGGTCCACTTTTCCGACTACTCCCCATATAACACCTTACTTTGAAAAGTCGTTATATGAAAGAAATTGTGATTTTCGCAGTTTCTCGACAAAAGTAGCTAAGTAATGATATTTCGGCATTCTAAATTGGCATGAAAACTTTGGACCTGCTGACGCGATTTTTCCAACTCTTCTCATCTAACGAAAACTGAAGTTATTATGAGAAGATCAAATTTTCCATGCTTCATGATGAAAATCAAAACATAATAGTAATTTAAGATAAAAAAGTTAACTGTACCAAATTTTGACCACCCACGCCCACTTTTGAACCTTACCCCATATAACGATTTTTACGAGCTTTTTTTTTGTTTTGGGCAGAAAAGTTTAAGTTTTAAAATTTTGCGATAAAAATTGATCCATAGAAGTAGTTCGATATAAAAATTACCAATCCCCTGAATTTTGAATACGTACTACAATTTTTGAACCTCTCAGCCATAACCATTCTTACGGGAAGTACGCTTTTATTAGCAAAGAGGTCTAATTTTTAATATACTGTGCTATCATAGTAAGTTCCTAAAAAAACAGGATATAATTTTTGTGTTTTATGGCAAAAATAAGAATTGCGTTAGACCACCAATGTGGTCGGCCTGGACCGACTATCGTGTTTTCACATTTTTTTTTTGTTATTTTTTCGAATTAAGCAAATTACTATTCAGAAAATGAAAGAAAGAATGAATTGGAGCTCACTGAGACCGAATCCGTGCGTTATCTTTTTGAATAGTGCCTAGAAAGAGTTCAAATAGATTTAGTGAATGGCTTTGCTTTTATCGATTTTAAAAGTAGGAACATTCTACTTATTCTATACATCGCCGAGAATGCGTTCATTTTGGCTTCACAAATTCTCTAAAGTATTCTTGATCAACGTCAAATTCTGCACCGATCGAAGTATGTCCGTTTTTTCTTGCGTAGAGCTAAGTTAAATCAGCTTCACCTCTGTTTTCAAAAAAAAGAAACGAAAGAAAGTGGGTATTCACGCATAGCTCATAAGCTACAACAGATGTGACATTTCCAATTTCCGTTCATATCGTATAGACGATCGCACGATACTCGTACAGAAATGGAAGAAATTCGCATCCGCTTAATGCTATAGAGTATAGAAATTCCTTTTTTTTTTGAACTCTTTATACCCTACACCACTTACGGCACAGTGTATTCTAAGTTTGTGCGGATAGTTGAAACAATTCAGAATTTTCTGGAGCAATCTAAGCTTATTTATCCTTCTGCCCGTCTGATGTCTGTTCATGTACTTTTGTGTTGAACTTACATGTCGCAATTCGGGATATTTTGATGAAATTTGGCACACTGACGTGTTTTGGCCCAAGGACGACTGCTATTGAAATTGGATCACATCGGACCACCTTTTCGCTCACTACTTCTATAACGCCTTATTTTGATAAGTTCTTGTGAAAAAAAAAAACATTATTATGATACTTTAAGTTGGTGTGAAAAACTTAGGATCGGATGAGGCAATTTTTTGAACCCCTTGCCACATAACTGTTCACACAGAAACTGAAGTTTTATATAGTAAACAGGTGTAATTTTCAATTCCTCTTGACGAAAATTTGCTCGTAATATTATTTTGACATAAAAATTAACCTTAGTGAATTTGGATCACGTAGGTCTAAATTCTGATTCGATTTAACCATGTCTGTCCGATCATTTGTGCGCCTGTCCGTCTTTGAGACGTTTATGGTAAATATGATGCTGGTCGCAAAAATAAAGACATCGTCTTCAAATTAGCAAAACCATTAGAAATTCTTGCATTCACATTGACGCTGAAAATGAGCCAAATCGATCAAAGCGCACGTATATAGTCGAATTTAAACTGAGTATACTTCTGCTTTTACGCTTATTACTCATAATATGTACACAGGCGATAAAAGTTTCCACATATATACCAGAAAAATGGAAAAAATCAACCCAGTCCATCTATTGTTGTAAAGTATAGGAATTTAATTTTTTCCCTTTTTTTAGTCTTTTTTAGGGCGAAGGTGGTGGGTATAAAAGATTCGGCTACAGCCGAAAACAATTATTTTATTTGTTTTAAATTTCGCTAAGAACCAATCCGCAGAATTTTGACATAATAAATGGAAATTGAGTTCAAATCTTTGAATCACGGGAACTGAATTTGCTAAGTAAGAAATCCGTATCTTTACGAAGAACATTCCATATGCTCCCATAAGAGTGTCCCACTTCTTGAGGGCAATGTCTAATCGCTTGGATTCTTAATATCATCGCTCTCAACAGTGCTATTTGACGCGAATTTTTCAATTACATTGCGAATAGTAAGCTCTGTAAGTCAAGCGACATGTAGCCCGAATAGAAAAGTTGTTTTTCAATAAACTTCAACAACTTGTATACCATAAACAACTGTGTATGGTTTCATGGTGATAAATGTCACGTTTGATGGAAATCTGGAAAGGAAAATGAACGATAGAGCGTGTGAAAAAGATATACTACTAATATAAAGATTCTGTCCACTATTACTACATACATTTTTAGCACTTGTGTTGCGTCATATTACAAAAAAATGAAAAAGAAAATGGGGAAGAATACTATCAACCTTAAGCTTCATGCCCCGCCCCACTTGTGGTACAAGGATGTATTAAGTATGTGCAGATGTATGCAACAACCAGACGGACTTGAGACAGACCCTTTATTTAGATCTTTCATTATACCAATCGATTGAGAATCATTTTCTGAATCATTTTCTAAATCGATTTAAGTCTGTCTGTGCACGTAAATTTTTTCATGATATTTGGTACCCTGACGTGCTTTGACCCAAGGGCAAACGGTATTAAAAATGGTTTCGGTCGGTCCACTATTTCGACCACTCCCCATATAGCGCTCTATTATGAAAAGTTGTTATATGAAAAAAAATCTGCAATTTTCAAAATTTCTCGACAAAACTCGCTCTTTAATAGTATTTGGACATCTAAATTGGTTCGGCTGGTTCAAGTTTTTGAACGGTCCCGCATATAAGCGTTTCTAAGAAACTGGCTCTTTATGTAGTAAGAACGTGTAGTTTTTAATGTTTGATGACCAAAAGTAGTAGTAAAACTAATAGTAAATTAACATGGAAATCGACTTTATCGAATTTGGACCACTTAGGTCTATTTTTTGGATACGGATATCTACAAAATGCGGGTTTTCATGAAAAGTATGCCTGTTTGCATGAAAATAATGTACAAATTTTGATACATTATTACCAACTACACGCAAGACAAGCATGTAGTTGGATAGAACGACGTCGATATTTAAATCAATTCAGAACACGATTCTTAAACGTTCAGTGTAATAAACAGTTTAAAAATTCAGCTTCAACAGCTTTAATCAAACTGAGCGTACGATTGCGGGCAAAATCTCGACGTGAATTCAATGCACTGGCATAGGCTTCGCGTAAAAAATTGTATCAATATTTTTTACGAGCGCACTTTTTTGGTTTGAGATGGCAGCCATTCACTACATATGACACCACAATAGACAACTTTCTTGTGTGTTTAAATTGATCAACATTATCTTAGTATATTCGTATTGTTGTAAAGTAATGGCAAAGAACGGTCATGAGGCTGGCTGCACACACGCTTCCATTCTTTCGATCTTTTTACGTCTTATTAACCTAATGATTTTATCATTAAGAGAAGTTGAACGGATGAAGTGCAAATTGAACAAAATGCGCTTAATTTTAAAGGTCAATATGTATCCTATAACTGTATGATTCGTTAAAGAAAGCTTTAAGTTGCATAATTTCTTTGCAACCGTATGCCTTTTCTATTCATGACTATTAAGTTTTTGCCGATAAAAAGATTGAAGTCATTTTATGATTTTGAGCACAGCAGCATAGAGATGAAAAGAATTCATTCGCGCTATAGGTTATAGAGTAGTCTTTGTCATAAAAGATTCGTTTCAAGTGCATTGGACGCTGGAACCTTGGACTTGTCGGTTTCAATTCATTATTTTAACCATTGAGATTAAAAAGCTTTCTTCTGTCTATTGTCAATAAAATCATTGTTCAACATTAACTTGAATGTTATTTAAAGGTAGACATAATTTATTTAATGAAACAAAGGTATATCCATTTAATGAAAACTATTTTCGAAACATTTTTTTCTTTTCAACTTAAGTACACAACAGGAAATAAAAATGCATATAGATTGGTAGATATGTATATATTTATATAAAAACGCAATAGTCAAAGCTATTACCATTTTAAAATGGTTTATTTATATAATAAAACATATTTTAAGGTGACTTCCTGAAACAAAGAGCAATAAAAAAACTACGCAACAGCTTATGCGTAAGGAAAACAGAAAGTGTAAGAGGGAGAAAGAGTGAGTGAGTGAGTGAGTGACGTACTGAGAAAGAGAGAGGTGGAATAGGCAAGAGAGGGAGAGAGTGAGAGAGAGAGAAAGAGAAAGAGAAAGAGAGAGAGAGAGAGAGAGAGAGAGAGAGAGAGAGACAAAAATATTCTTACGAGAAAAAGTTTGTAGTTTTGTAGTAACGTAGCATATGTATCTCGGCAGACGAAATCTGAGGCAACAAAAATGTGTATTTTGCCTCATAAAACGTAATGTTGTTTTGGTGCTGTGTGCACAAAGGAAACAAGGAGGAGCTAAAGGATCTGTGTATAGTGAAAATGAAAGAAAGAGTAAAACGTATTCGTTTATACAAAATTCATACTTATATAGAACTCACACATTTAGCGCATAAGTGTGTGCTTATATATAAGAAAATAAAAAAAAAAAATCTATTTTTCTTATTTTACTCTCTGTGACAACATAATAATAATTCATATAATACCTATACAGTACATAGAGATCTATTCCGCCCATTATCACTTATGAGGTTTTTTTGTCTTTACTTCTTTCGTACGTTTTCCGTTGATTTTCTATTAACTAAGCTCGCAGTTTTTTTTTGTTTTTGTCTTCTATTGTTTTTCTTCCATTAGAATTCGTTTTGTTGCACTTAACTGACCATTAAAGTGTTCATATTATGTACATATTCATTCATATATATATATATATATATATATATATATATACATATATGCATTATAAATATAAATGTATGGAGATGTACGTTTTCCTAAAAACAGTTAGTTTGGATGATTCAGTTGTGATTGGAATAATAAATGTTTGGCATATAGATATATAGCAAATTTTTTTTGTTTTCTTTTTTTTGTTCTTCATTTACACTTTTGAAGTCATTGATTTTTCTATAAAGTCCTTGACCCCTGTGTTATTGGGTTTATTTACATTACAACGTATTAATAAAACTAAAACATAAGCAAAATTCGAACATAATTTGACACAAGACTTTTGTCTGTCCAAAGTTTAGCGTCTTTTCATACAGACATCCCATTATCGTTTGGCGTCTTTGAGATCTTCCATTTTCGCGTCTACCTATTTATCATTTCATCACGGAGCTGCATAAGCTACAGCGTCGCTATTGTAAAATTATGAAAATTTAGATTTGTTTAGCGTAAATGTTCGCTAAGATAAAGCGCTGCCGTGCAATACTGGTCGGGTATTTGGAGGACAAGCTCCAATATTGTTAAAAGGTGATATGTATGATATATTGTTGCGTACTAGTGTCAAGGACGCTGTCAATGAGAAACATTACGTTCACCGTTCAATAATCCAAGTCTCTCCTGGAATCTAAAATGTTAAGTTCTCTAAAGTCATAGGGCTTATGTTTCGAAGCGGTTATGAAAAGCTCTCTTAATCTATCTTAATTCTAATAGTCTTTAATCAATTAAAGATCTGACAAATTTGTGAGTAATGACGACGGCGATGTATTTACGCAATTATCACAAAGAAATTAATTTATATTTTGAAACTTAGCTTAAATTCGTAGTCGAAAAATACAGAATGGAAATAATTGATTTTCTCCATGATCAGATTGACCCGGCTATCGTTTATGTATATTCTATGTATTTGAAGATAAATTAAAAAAAAAAGAAAAATGAATCAAATTTCGTTATACATATACATATATATATATATATATATATTCACTGACACGATTCAGGCAATAAGTAAAAATCCATGCAATCCCTTTCATAACAATCTCATGTATGTCTCTTTCGCAATTCAATTCTTCCTATCGGAGACAAACAAATGAAGGATTAAGTGATTAAATAATTACTAATTAACGATGCTATTACTATTATTGATAACAGAAATACCAATAGTCCTCGGTATTTTACTGTCTTGTTATTTAGTTGACTCTGTTCGTACATTTCATAAGAACGAATTAAATTAATTTCTTTGAACACGTTCCGCGGACTTGATTTTGTTATATTTGTGGAAGCAAAATGCAAAATGCAAAATGCAAAATGCTAGAGTAACAGTAGAGGGTAAGGAATTAGCTGTAACTTATAACCCGCCTGAAGCCATATCTAAACAATATGAGATAATGAGGTATAGTTTTTATTACATATTTCTTCGCAAAAATTTGAAACGTGAAAGTGCCCAAAAATGGTGCAAATTCTATGTGCGATTTTCTATTAAACGCATAATTAATGCTTCAAAATGCTTTCAAAATAGTTCTTGTTTTTACTTTCAGTTTACGACAACTTTAGTGTTGTTCGCATTGATGCGGTATTTGTTTGAAGCCGTTAGAATCGTTTATTTCATTTTCAGTGCGTCTCTCAAAGATTTCAAATGTCAAGCGTCTACATTTCCATTATAAGGCGCTTTTTATCAGAATTTTGGCTTAAATCTTTTAAGCGTTTCCAAGGTAATAACTTTTCTCTTATATTTGAGACTATCAGTACTTGACAAGGAACGGATAACAAAAATCGAAACAAATCTTTAATAATATCACGAATACTATTTTGCATTTTGTATGCTACAAAATTGAGGACTTCTTATGTAACGACGGCGTCCAAGAGATTTCGTTTGAAATTTAAAATTTGGATTTAAATTCTAATCAAAACTTTTGTACCCATCACAAAGAGCTTATAAAGTTTGCCAAATATTTGTGATGCTTAAAAATGGCTATCGGACAAGCCATAGAGCATATATTAACACTGGTGCAAAGATGTGCTTTCTAATAAAGAAGAAATTTGATTTTCAGAAAACATTAACTCCCAACACTACTGCTGTTATGTGCAAAATATTTTATGTGTTATTTAAGTCTTTAATTTTCGATGGGATAAAATATCGTTCAATCTCGACATTGGCTTGACAAGTTAAAGTTAGCTATTCTCCATCTTTTCTGTACCTTTTTGTCGAGAAGAACAATTTGTCAGTTGCTTTCTTGGACTGATGTTCCAATTGCAAATTTTGAGTACACATAGCTTACACGTGGGTGCTTATTTGGTGTAGGGTTCAGTTGTTTACAAGCGCACTGTACACCAAAGTGTAAAGAGGTGGATGTCAATGAACAGCATTTACGCTACATAAATATGAATTTTATTTTCCATGCTTGCCGTCAAAGTACGTCTATTAAAGGTCTGAAAAGTGTGCGAAAGTCATACATGATGTATGAGCTACGGTAGATGCTCACCGTATATCGAATGAATGAATCTTCACGTTATCTTGCAATTGAATTTCGTGGCCAGTTAGCAGTAGGTATAAAATGACAAACCGGCATCGGTTGAAACAAATTTCTGCATGCAAACTATTGACTATACAGCGCTGAAATTAGGCACTTAATTACTAAAGGCGACGCTAGCATATTCATTACGTTGTCTAAACTGCTCCCAGCTTAGCGTCCATGAGACACAATCTGGGAAGAAAAAGGAAAAAAAATTGTTACAGCTCTTAGCGTTGCGTTATCGGTGTCAGAGTAAAGGAATAAGGAGAGGTAGTTCTCACTCTGCCAGGATGTGTAAAGCAGCATTCAAACATGAAATCTAAGAGATCATCAAGTTAATCCAATAAAGCATTAAAGGTGAACAAAAAGTAATAAAAATTTCGATTACCATAAAAAAGTAATTTATTTTACTTCGACACATTGTTGTTGGTTGTTACTTCTTCTCGAGTCTACGCAGGAGAAGAACTTTTAAAACAATAATCTATAAAAGAATAAAGCAAGAACGAAGATGACGACGAAGACGAAGGACAAACATGACATGATAGCTTTCGGATTAAAACAAATCAAAATTAATTGATTTTTAAAAGTGCTAAGAAGTGTCACAGGCAAGGAAACGGAACACATCTTTCTGTAACGCAAAAAAAAAAAAAAAAACACAAAAATAGATTTAACAAAAAATTAAAGAGGTCTTCAAGGTATTTATGTATATACATTTCAAGTATATATTGCATATATTATCTATTTATATATTAAATATAAATTAATCGGTTATGAAATATCGTAATTAACATATACGTGAATATTTATGTGATTGATTAACAAAAAATCGTTTAATTGATATTATGATGAATAGGTTAGGCACAACATGCTTTTTCTGAACCCATCAGTAAAGGAGCATAAATGTAGTAGTCATTAGTGTGTACTATAGGCAACGTAAAAGGGGTTAAATAATTCATAGTTAAAGCGATAGAACGGTAAGACATAACAGATATATTATATATCTTGACACACGCTGCGGGATATCAAAATTAATTTCATCAAGCAAACTATTCGTGATGAGGTTTCTCTTCCAGTTTACCAATTTAACAGTAAAAACGATGCCTAAAGGCAAGTCTTCATTTGTGACGAATCGGAATATTGATCAATTTGAATTGATAAGGCGTATGGAGGCAGAGGACAACTATGCTTCCAAGTTAAAGCACGCGTAAGGCGAAAATAACAAATTGCTCTTGGGCAGACTTAATTAGATGCAAAACGCAGCCATAACTTGAAGACTAAACTATTGACTTGTATTCCAATGCATAGCATAAGCTTTTTGTTACGCAGGAATCAACAAATTCATGTGATCACCAATTGATAAATTGCAGAACCCCACACCCGGCTTTATTTATACTTAATCATATATGCATTTGGAATCTTCAATAAACTTCCCATCTATATCATAGGTGAGAGTCTATGATAACACAATTTTTACATTTACTCAGGTTCACAGGTAGATGAGGTTTTCTCTTCTCTAAAACACTAAAATGTCAAATTTTCATATCCAATGAAAGGCATGGCCTTACATCACCCGCACATACAATGTATGTGAAAGCAGTGTAAACTAGAAATGATAAATCATTTATAAATGGGGCTAAGAGTAGTGGCTACCCTAACGAAATTCGGATGAATATGTTGTACACGGGCATTTAGGTAAGAGGAAAACCCTTTAGCCAAAATAGTTGGGAAATAATGCAAAGCAGGTCATCATTTTCACTATGAAAAGCCTTACTGTACTCAATGTAAATTACGTCAGTTTTCCGGTATTTGAAAAAACTGTTTGAAGATATAAAGACACATTTCAAATAGATTTGTTACTGTGGCTCTGCCATGCTAGGTCTAATAGACGTTTTGCTACCAAGCCTTCAAGCAGCCTGGAACAATCAAATTACTTTTCAACAACAACTCTGTGGTAAATTCAATACATAGATTGCAGGTCAAGTAATTTTATCACAACAAGTTAGATACCAACTGGTATTCTACTATGGAGAAAATTATATTAAAGTAATTTTTAAATGACTGAACAACATTATTGCAATTTGATTGTGAGAAAATGATTTCAGAGGCAGTTTTTCGCAACAAATTTTGCCAACGCATTGCACAGATAAAAACTTTTTATATCATAATTTTCGAGAGTTTTTCATTTCGGACCACCCAGCTTGAGGCTAATGAAATATTCGCCGATTTTAAAGATGTCTATAAATGTTTTGATTTGCATAGCTATCTCGATATTGAACGAAATGATATTTCTGGTGTATAGAGTCGAATACTGGAAAGGTATAAAAGATCAAATGAATCTTTAAATATTATGCCGGGGAGTTTCATGAGTATTTTCTATCATATGCACTTCATTTCATATGTGCTTAAAAAATACAAGGAACGAATTTGATACACACACACATATATTTATTAATTATTCCGTTAAAAGTTTATATCAAACTTTTCCTATTAACACACTTGCACGTCAGAATAAATGATTCAGCATCAAATTAACAGACACCAAGCCCCCAAGCCACCAACTAAATCTGTTACTTCAAAGTCATTTCTCTTGAAATGTTTAATCTGTTTGGTAGTGTACAAGGCATGTCATTTGTATTTTTCGTACATATACACACGTTAATCGCACACAATTCATCAGATTAATATCAGATGGCCTGAGAAGGAATGTGCCTTTCGAAAATAAATAACATCTGCACCAACAACTACTAACTAACTAACTAACTACTACTGTGCGTAGTAATTTCAACATTTATTTAATTCAGAAAAATTCTTGAAATTTTTTCATTGCTTATCATTTATTTATTTATTTACTTATTCATTGCCTATATATTTGGTAAATCAATTTACAGAGTGTGGATTAAAAAGGTTGCCGGATAACGGAGATCATATGCTCGCCTATATTGAAAACCCTACGGCATCTGAGAAATGAAACGTCGACCATTGAGTTGTTAGTCGCGCTCGTTTGTCTACTCGCCTTCATTCATGCCTATCATGTATACTCGTAAAACATATTAATGTATACATAAGAAGACATTAAGCAAATTACAGAAGATTTATTTTATTTAAAAGTATGTGAATCTGAACAGATATGCAATTAAAATTATGCACGATTTTTAGTTAATTATCGGAGTAAAATTTTCTACTACTTATATATATATATATATGTGTAACATGTTGAATAAGAAAGTTTGGGAAAAACATGTATTGTGCACGTATTTTCATAGTAAGGGAGTTTGCATTTCGTCTGAATGTTGATGCAAAAATGTTGATTTCTTTAGCGTATACATATAATTGATATACACCGTCAAGCACAACACGCGTCCAGTGGAAGGAAAGCATGACACCCTCATAAATTCAATATGCAACTAACAAAAATGCCATCAACATCACTGACAAATCAATAATACCGAGGAATTTACACAACGTCGCTTACATCCACAATGGTTTTATAATATAATTCAAAGTTCTAATCAACATCGTTTGCCGTGATTGAGAGAGTGAGAGATAAAGAAAGAGAGAGAAAGAGAAAGTTTGATAAAGGCGAATGAACATCAATGAAAGAATTTTACCGGAAAAATAAATACAATATGTGTTGTTATTGTAGCTAAATTAACCGCAATCAGTCAACAGTGTTAACGGAACGATGTCGACTTGAATAGTTAGAGGGTTAATATCAATCTTGTCCCAACTCATTCAAGTGTATAACAATGCGCTTCATTTGACTTTTACTTAGAAAAAAAAAGTGGAAGGGAAAAATTTGTGTGCTTTTCACTTTCCCCTTCAACTATTAGATTGTGTTTTGGTAAAAAGTCAAAATTGCGCGCACATATACCGGAAAAAAAGAAAAACTAAATGGAAAGCGTGTGTCGGCAGAACGTATACAGTTAGGTGTAGTTCAATAAAGATGACGAAGATACACAGAGTCGTATGCAGCAGATATGTAGCTCAAGTTCTAGAGAGAACACAAACACACATTAACTGTAACTCTTCTTGTAAAGGTTGAAAATTGAACTAATTTCCAAAAGTGCAGATAGCAATAACATGAGCGTATGCATGAAGCTATGCGTTACTAACGTCGCTAAAAAGATATTGATACAGTCATAGTCTTTGGGTTTTTTGATGCCCAATTCCAGATCACAGCTCATGTTGAAAAGTTATCAAAACCAACTTCAACCTACAGATAGCGATTTTTAAGAGATTATATCGGAAATTTTGATAAATTGCCGTATTTTCGAAAGAACGTTATTAACAATTGTATTGAATCGGACCACATGTCCGACTACTCCACATATAATGGAAAGTCGTTATATTAAAACTAATAAGAAAATTGTATCCAATTGCAGCCGAATTTTTTGTACCCATTGCCTTTATCTTGAAAATGAAAAGGTAAAAAAAAAAAAAACGAATAAAAGAATGTCTACAATTCTATGTGGGCGTGGCTGATTGTTTGTATTTCTGTATAGATTCCGTACACACATACAGTCAACTTTTATAGTTGTACTTGCTGCAGTTTATATATAAAAACAAACTCGGCTCTTTTATGCTTTCGAAAACCGGTGTCTTCTGTTTATGTTGAACCGTAGCCGTATCCTTTAATCAACTTGGTTGATTTTTAATATCAAGCTATGTGCCACAACTTTGAAGACGATATTAACTCTTTTTCGATCGGCAGAATGTTTGCCACATACGTCCACATAGATGGACAGAGGAACGGACTGGTAAATCGACTAAAAAGTTCGTACTGATTATATATAGATTGTACATATATAACAGAGTCTTTGAAGTTTACTTCTCTAACTGCTTTGACCAACTGAATGCATCTGCAATCGTCATTGCTGGCTATAAACATAAGCAAGATTTTGGGTTCCTTTTTTAGTAGCCAGTATGCTGCACAGTACACATTACATTTGGGATAAGTCACAGTTTAAGTAAAGATTGCCTGATCTTTCTGTGGAAAATCAATTTATATGTAGTACCTTAACGGTAATCGGACTACGATGAGTCTGTGAGGCTGGTTTGAATTTTAAATTTGGATTTTTTGATTTTTTCATATTGCATTTCTAAAACTTTCTTTTACTTTACTCTAAATTAATAGCTAAGACTAAAAAACAGTATATGTAAGTTTACAGTTAGTCGCGATGTCAAACGACGAGCCTCGCAAGGTTACAGTCAGAAAAGAGTCCCGTATACTGGACAGGAAGAATCCAAATGTTAGGTTTCACAATTTAGGGCACAGATGAATTGAAGAACTACGCACAGCATTTCAGAAGCATACACCGCAGTATTCCGTCTAATAATTTCTTTACCAAATCTGAACTAAACCAAATCAGGGTATGCAACACGGTAAAGTCCGTGTAATGTTTATTGTAAGCATTCTCGCCTTCAAGTTAAGCAAGAGCATTGGAGCTCCTCATACGCAGGTTGGTGTTGAAAATGGGTTAAATGGGTCAAAGAGCACGCCTACAATGCAACATAAACGAAGAACATCTGTTTTCTGGGTTTTTTGTTCGGCGTTACTTATAAATTACAACGGATCTACAATGGAAGTTTTCACATATACTCTACGGAAAAGGGGAAAGTTTTTTAGTTTTTTATTGGATGAAGGGGGTAGGCATGCATGTAAAAGATTCGATCACAACAAAATATATTGGGTTATATTGAAAAGCCTCCGCGGTTTTTTCCGCCGTTTCGAGCTGTTTCTTGTACCCTGCTCTTTTCAAATGATTCCAAATTGTCATGTGGTTGATGTTTAGTGCTACCACTATTTCCTGACAGCTTGCGTGCCGGTCTTACTTCACCACCTGTCCAATTTCATCGACTTTTTCAGTGAGTGCGAAGTGCATTTTTGACATCGGAATTTTCGGAAAGAGATCGAGCAAGCCACTCCCGCCTCCTTCTCACCGTACACTTCACATTTTTTTTTCTTTTTGCAGCTTTTTTACCTTGTTTATAGTAAAAAAGCATCATATAGCGTACTTCTTCAAATATTTTACCCATTTTCACATTCATATAAAGTTTTACACGAGCAATGAATTAGAAAACTATCTGCATACAAAATGTCAACACATGTTCGTTCGTTTGAAATAATCAGATGAGTGTTGACCAATATATAGACATACGCGGAGAAATTTCAGTATGGCCTTTCTTTCTTACTTGCTTACTTATATCGAAGAACTCATATTTTAAGAATTAGTCCTTACTTTGCTTAATTCGAAATCAAAAAATATATGCCGCTTGTAACGTGTTTTGTGTTATATACATATATATATATATATAGATGTACATACATCGTTTGCATGAATACATGAATTTAAACTGTAAATAACTTCCCGTCCAGAATACGGACTCTTTTTCTGGCTATGAGCCTCTGCTGGACATCGTGGTATTATTCGTTATAAGAACACGTGGCTCATTCAGAGTTAAATTACGCATTCATTTAATTAGCATGTGCATGTAGCATATACTATAGCTTGTATTTACGTAGTAACTTAAGCGATTACCAGTGCGGTAGAGCATACTTGCTTGTAGCTATTCTAGCTAATTGGTAAGTGCCGCTTAGTCGGTAAAGACATAACACGTACCGATTGAGGGCATATACGTACACGGGTGCGTGTACCTCCCTATTCCTTCTTGTCTGCCCGCATTTACTTCTCATCATTACTGTGTTATACGCATAGGTGATATCCTCTGAGTGATGGGTCATGCAAAAAGACTTTACCTAACATATTACGCTTGCAGACATGCCTTAATTATAAAAAGTTAATACGAAAAAAATAAAAAATAAATGGAATATTCGGTAGCTTCCTAAGGTATTTATCAAGAGCACAAATAATCCAAGTAAAATTTAGTTAAAGAATACCGCGTGCCCCTCGTAAACTTGAAGGCCAAACGGCCTGTACTCTATTATCTAATGAAGTCAAACTGATTCGCGCTTTTCAAGCTTCTCGCCTATAAGTCGGGTTATTGGCATTTAATTGCAAACTAGCTAAGATTTGTCTTTTTTTATTTTACATATATATGCGTTCTTTTTGTGCGTATCACATATTAAATTTTAAACTTTTATAATTTAAGCTGTTTTAATATGTAAAAATATTACCGCATATTAGACCCAGAGGAAGTTATAAAATTACAATAATAACACACAAAAGGGTCAAACAAAGTATTAAATTACAATAAAACAAAACCAATAAATCTTGACAATAGATAAGAAAGAAAACCAACACGAACATGAACACCGGCAACCACAACATAATAACCAAAACAAATGTATTTAAACAGTGTATATTTAAATAAGCAGAGAAAGAGAAAGAAACAAAGAAAGAAGGAAAAAAAAAAAAACCAAGTTTTTCCAAGTAAAGTAAAGTAAAGTAAAACTGCAATCTCTTCTTTAATGGCAGACTAAGAGACTAAAATCAAATAATATCTTATCTAAATAGCTTTACAATTGTATTCGTTCCCTAGATACGAAATGTGCTTGAGAGGAGTAAACCGAATAATTTTTGTTTTACTCTCAATTTGTCACGAATGAATTGCTTTATTATGCTGAATAATTGCTGCACATAAGGACACTAGTCTAGTGAATAATTAATTTAAATGGATAACAATTCCGAATCAAAGAGTAAATCTTTCATTTAGATGCGAACACGAATGGTTACCGAAAAAGGACATCAGGGTTAAATATAAAATAAATCTGTGATAACATTTAAATCATGAGCTCGATAAATTTAAAAACAAAAAATTTATGAGTTCGACTAACTTTGGTCGCGGTTAAGTTTTCAGTTATTACGTGTGTGTATATGAAACGAGCAAGGATTTACGAACGGAAAATTTATTTATGAAATTTTCTTTTATTCTTCTTCTTTTTTATTTATTGAAAATCATTTCACTTTTTCATAAGATATATGTTTTCAAATAATAATATTTTTGTATGAAAATTTATTTCAATTTTACTTCAAACGGAAACCAGCTTGCAATTTATGTCAATTTGTAATGTGAGACTAAACTATTCGTAAAGTATGTGCTTTCTCTCATTCCGTCTCTGTCTTCTGCCGTCTGTACTCTTGCCATCCCTTCGGTGAGAGAAAGTTCTATAATTTCATTGAACAATTTATTTATTCCTTTTTGGTTGTGCACGTCAACTATGTGTGATGTGTAATGTAAGAAGAACAAAAATGTGTGACATGTATTATTTCTCCCTCCTCCTGGTCGCAACATACATCGTTCAGAATGAATTGTAATCATAGGTATGAATAATGCTGTTATTTAAGGACATTATTTGCGACAAGAAAAAAAAAGCTCGTTTTGTTTGTTGTAATAAGCGACCTTTAATTAATCGAATTCTTTCACAATTCCCAACAAGTCAGCCCAATTGCAATTGTGTTAATAAGCTTTTTCAATGTTAATTAACAAAAAATGGCAGTTAAATTTTATACTTTTTTTCTCTTTTTAATGAGCGATCTACATAAAAGCATATAAAACCAAGCCCATGAAAAATGATTCCAAACCAAGTTTTGAGTTGAATGCCGGTGCTTCTGTAGACCACTTATATATTCTCGTTTCATTTTCGGGAAGCCTTCGTAGCATTTATAGGCTATTGGGTTATTCATAAATTTGTGATTGTCATCAACATCATCATCAACATCACCAAAGGACTTTTACATTATTTTCAAATGCTCGTTACATTCTATTCCGTTTTCAAAGCATAAGTTTGAATATACTTTCGCGGAATCTGTTGTACATCTCTGTAATGCCTACGGGTCAATAACGAAAGTGCCTACATGTTGTCTTATACACATACGCATACTGATGATGTTGCCAACGAATAACCGGGAAAAGATCTTCTTTATGAAAAGTGTACATATTTTCAGAAATCTCGAGAATTTTTGAACTCACGGTATATATTAAATTAAAACTGTAGGAAATACACGTGTACATAGCCTCTTGATGAGTTAATATTTACAGAAAAAGATTTGTTCTTCTTCTTCTTGAACATTCTTCTATGTTTATTCATCTTTAATGTTTACAATCTAATTAGAAAGAGATGACATCACATTTTGCTCAACTCAAAACAAAGTGGTTTCGTTGGGCGTAGGGTATTTTACACCGATGAATACTTTTTTCTTCTCTTTAAAGTTGTGGTGTGATCTGATGTTTTTCTTTCCACTTATTTTTCAGTTTGTTCCCCATTGAAAAGTTTATATAAATTATTGATAATAATTTCAGCTCATATAAAATTATGATCGATTCTTGATGTTTAGCGACTTGCGTATATGGGTCTTCACGATTAACGTACTTGCGTCGCAACGTGAACGTAAAATGATTCGAATCTACGAACGTATGCAATTCACAATTCCCCCGGATCAGAGTAAGGCACGTGCGCTTAAGTCCTAAAAAATATATTATGACTGCAAGTCAGAGTATTCGTAATGATCTAAATTTATCGGCTACCTACCGTTCACATGAATTAAGTTATCGGAGTTTTTTTCTTTTTTTTTTTTTTTAAGAAATTAAATGTATTCGGTAAGGGAGACGGACAGTGAGTGTTAACTGAAGCATAATCAATAAAATCTTATAATTATGGAAAATGAAGTTCGATGAGCAGCGTTTTTGATTATAAACTTTATTTACGTTATATAGTGTACTTAACATAATCTAGGAAAAAAAAAAATGTTATATTTAAGTTTAGTTGGATAGAAAATCTCTTCACTTTATCTGCTTATTTGTTTATTTTCTGCATTTCTGGCAATTGCTTTACTTTCTTTATCTGTTTGGCAAATGTCCATGAAATTCTATAATAAACGTTTTATTATGCATTTAAGTGCAAATGTAGCCGTTTAATGACACTTGAACAATTTCCAATAACATATTCACTTTTACACATTATCATAATCTTCTCTATCACTATAATCTTACACTTCGAAACCGCATGGACACAAATCGACACAGAAGCAGTCGTCTTCGTTATGCACAGTGTATACAGAAATGTGAAGTAATTTTTATTGAATTTATCAGATTTTCATAAAAGGACAAATTTTCGCAACACTTATTCCCTAAAAGGTAAAACAAAACAAAACAAAACAAAACAAAAAAAAAACGATTATCTATGGATGGTTGTGTATATATATATATATATATATATATATATATATATATATGTAAGAGCTTGTAATGTAATAGTTTCCTTAAGGAAAATATTTTTACTACAAAAATCCATTACGAAGGAAGATTTTCAAAAAATGTTTTCGGAATTTGCATTAAGTGCATTGAAACGTTTCCCAAAATGCACATTAATCGTAAAGAAACTTAAATGAAAACTTTAATGCGAACAAGAAGTTCTTACATATAAACTGATATACAAATAAATAAAATTTCTATTCTTAGCGTAACAAGGTAGCATTTTCTTTTATCCCTTTAGTGAGATAAGAAAGGATATAAAATATTAATAAAAAGCTGTATACTCACACACTTAAACACAAAGGCGGTCATAAAGAAGAAAGTTAGTTAGAGAAAGAGAGACACAGAGAAAAAAAAAAAAAAAAAAGAAAAGAAGACGAGTATTTCATGTGTGCGAAAGAGCTTTAACAAGGAAAAGGATTTTCATATTTGCATATAAGATGTAATTACAAACAACGTTGATAATAATTTTATTTGTGTCCTTTGCTTTTATACCACGCACTGAATGTATAAACTTTCTCATAGTCTATGCAACAATTAGAAGTACACTTCGTAGGCATTATAACACATTCACAATTATTAAGTGTTAAGCTCATTTCATGATCATCATCATCATCATTGTCTGTCTATTAAATTTAAGGCAACGAAATGAAATGAAATGACATCTACTTTTGATATGCAACGTCTGATGAGACAACGTCAGCATACCAATTGTTTGAAAAAAAATAATCAAAGAACAAAATCATGCAAATCGATAGGTTTAATCTAAGTCGAGTATAACCTTTCGGTTTTAATAAGAAACTGAACGAGGACAAAATCACATATATATACGCATACGGGACATTGTTGGTTTTAATGTACCATAGCTAATGGTTTTATCATAATTATGCTAAAATATGACATATTTTATTACTTTACACATAACGTGCTCATACATGCCTACATATGTATGTATATATTATGACGGTACACAGTAAATATCCTCAAAAGTTACAAAATTTTATCTCATATTTAAATTGCTATTGCACTAATTACATCTAATAATTAAGAAACCCTGCAAAGATTTCATTTTCAAACGATTTGAATATAGTGAAAGCATCAAGTAATATTACACTTTAAGGTAAGCTGTAGGATTTTAAAATAAAATGTAGTCGTTGAAGTACTCTCGCCAGCAAGATTTATTGGTACTCTGTTTGAAAGTTTACCTTGATAATTCCAATGAAGTTTAACAATCTGTATTCCATTATATAAGTGTTTTCACCCTACGCCACTTGTGGTACTGAGTATGTTATTGTAGATCTTCGAGGGTATTTGTAACACCCACGAGGACTTAAGGTCGATTCACTTTTTATTACACAGATCAAATAAAATTCGTTTTTTCAATCAATATAAGCCTGTCTATTACTCTGTCTGTGCGTCTGCCTTTCTCATGCCTATCCATGTATTTTTATATTCAAGGCGCAAGTTTTTGCGATATTTTGATGGAATTTTGTACATTTTTGTGGCTTGGCTATGCAATGTGAACTTTATTGACAATGAATTGGGTTGCAACAATTTTATGATCCTTTTCTAAGAAATTTATTATGTGGAAAGAATCGTTATAACAAAAAAAATTTCCAATATTTAAAATTTCTTCACAAAATTCACTACCTGTTGCCACGTTAAAGCTAACTTTTACTTTTTTGTAAGTTTCCTTTCAAGAAATGGATCTATGATTATGAACCAATTTTTATCCAAAATTTTTGTAATTATATTCTTTTGCCGTATAAAGGCCAACGTTTCGTAACAAAGATTATTTTCATATAGCGACATTTTTTAAATTAAACTTTATTATAGCGTGTAGTCTTGAAAGTGTTCTGTGTCAGTTCGTTTTCAGTGTGGCCTGCCCTTAGGCCAAAACACGACAGTGTACCAAATTTAGTTGACATATCTCAAACACTGCAACCCGAACCTGTCAGGTGGACGAACTAGCGCATGGACGGAAAGACAGACAAGCTTAAGTTGATTCTGAAAATAATTCTCAATACATTAATATTCGACAATGTGTCCTTTTAGGTGGCACCAATTTATTGAATCTTCTCGCATATAATCTTTTGTAGGAAAAGTACGCCTCTACACATTGCGCGATTCAAGAAGAGAAAGAAAACCGGTTTTTTAGCCAAAAAAAAGTTTATTTCTTTATAGTGTGAAAATATTTTATCAAGAATAGTAGAATTCAATAATGTTTTTCGTTTGTTTATATCAGGCGTTTTGTCCATTCATCGCCTCCATACGATTTCAATAAGTTTTTGGTTGCTTGCTCCTTCCGACTTTCCATATTTGGTAAGGCGCTAAATGAAAAATTTTGCGCAGAATCAAAAAAGATTTTTATCACACAAGCATTATAATGTCAGTTATTAAATATATGAAGACAGTGCGCTTTAAATGTAAATTTGGCTATGAAAAAATGCAAAAATTAACTCCACTGTTGGGAAAAAAGGAAATGATTTTCCGAACAACCTTGCAGTAATAAAATCTAATTTTTATCATTTTATTGTGAAAGCAATTCCAAGATATGCAATGTAACACAAATGTACCTTTTCGCCAAGTCTGGACAATGTACGTGACTTTACGCATGTGACAACGTACTTTACATGAACTTTTGATATTTTATTACGCAAATGTATGAATAATTGCGTTAGGGGATGGGGTCTAGAGTATTTAATGGTTGATCTTGTTCCACTATCATTTTTTTACTTGTTTTATTGGGGAATAGCTTGTTTTCTTCTTCTTTTTTTTGACAAGAAATTATCAATTATTAAGAGATATTTCTTTACAAATCGTATGACATCAAATTGCATTATTTATGGTTAAGCGAAACGGATTAAAGAGAGATCACCGCTTGTCAAGGCCTGTTCTCGAAAGCGTTTTGAAGCTGTTGCTCTCTAGCAATTTATACAAAAGTTTTTTATTTTTAATTCGTTTGAAATGCACTAAGTAGGAAACTGCCTTTCTTCAAAGCATTTTTACAACGCCACAGTTACAGTGGTAGCAATACGTACATGAGAATAGGAATTAAAATGAGGAAATTTTCTACATTTAAACCTTTGTTGGACTCTTTTATAAAATAAGCGGTCTTAGAATAAGCTGCTGAATTAACTCCTGAAAAGGTTTCCTCGAATTTAAATCACAATATTAAAGAAGCAAGCAAATTGGGGAATTTAGCAAAGTTAAACGATAAATAGTTGGAATTTATACCCTATTATTGGGATATTCAATTAATGCACTCACTGATTGCAATCATCTTCAAATTCGATGTATGTCACTGTATGTATCGTATGATATGTATTTTAAGTTGAATATAAACATTCAAGTGATATCCAATCAAATTTAGCTGACCAAGCAGTGAAGCGTAATAAAACCAAGTGGATAAGAAGAAAAAATAAAAAAAATTGTGAAATAACTACGACTTCCAGGAATAATCATCAGCCAGACAAACCGGAAATTCGTTGTCGACAAACACAATCTATTAATGAAGAAGAGAGAACAAATTTTTTTTCCCATTTTTTTTTTCTTTTTGGAAACTGATTTCGAATGAAAGAAATTAAAAGGAAAAATAAACGTTTAAATATCGAAGAGAACCTAATGCCTAGACATGTCATGAATAATGTATGAAGTGAGTTTTCATCAACTTGATACACGCATACAACAAAAACTAATGAAGAATAAAAATCCTTTAATCGGAAGTGTTATTAAAAGGGCAGAAGCGGAGCGGAGAATGCCAACCAAACCATATATATATATATGTGTGTATGTGTCGAGAATAACGTATACAGCTTAATTTTGGGTCAATACGGCCGGACTATTGTTTAACAACAAGCACACGCCTGTTGACATGTCCAATAAAGACCAGTTGTTATAATGAGCACACAGCAACGCAGCACAAAGTACAATAGCATGCCACAGGGATGAAATAATTACCCTTACCCGTTTTCATTGGCCTTAATATATGTAGATGGTGCTAAATGCGGCGAACTTTAAGCAAGAAACGGCGGCATATAAAAGTTAATATTTGTGTAATAATGAAACTCTAATGAAGGGCTTAATAAAAGTGCGTGCACCAACTAACTGAGAATTTCGTATTTAATAAAACGGAATCTCTTATAATTTATATTTCCATTTACGTTATATACGAACACCTATCAGTCTTTTTCCTTTAATATCATAGAACTTGTTAACTATGAAATAAATGTACGATACATCGTCTAGAAGGCATAGAGAGAAAGAAAAAGAACAAGTAAGAAAGTTATATTCGTCGGTGGTCGACAGGGGAATCTCGCATACTCGCCCCTATGTTTTTCACATTCTACTCTCTAAGTTCTCTTATTTGATGCCCATATTGCTGGTAGTATTAAGAAAAAATTAATCGCATTGTCTATCATATTTAGTTTACAGTTAACCCATTTTTAGGCAGAGGAGAGGGAGTATTTGGTAGTTTTGCGAAATGTACAAAATAGTATTAAACACTCTGTCTTGCTTGCGTTACGATAAATAAGCATAAAAGCGCTAAAAAGTGAAAAAAAAAAGTTAAAATTTACTTGTAACACTTGTAACTCTGTGTGTGTAGAAAAGGGGCCAATTTTTTCTATTTTTACGCGTCAAGGATAGAGTGTTTTGTAAAGTAAATGTGGAAAATTTCAGCTTTCCCTTTCCAACTTTTATAAATTGTGAGTAAGGAGCAAAAGCCATAACTTTTTATTAAGAAAAACGGAAATGCGTTCAGTTTATACTCGACCAGGGGCTATTGCTCTGACTAATTTCGCCCATTTTGCAACATCAACCTGCGTGCAAAAACTTCTAAGTTCTATTTCTACCAAATTTTAAACTGATATCTTTATGTTTGCGAGCAGGAGAGTGCCAACAACAAACACCATACAGACACAAACGGACAGATGGACATGGCTTACTCAATTCAGAATTTCACGCGAATGAAGAACATATATAATTTATAGGGTCTCTGAAACCTCCTTTTGGGTGTTACATACATTGTGAAAAAAAAAAGAAAAAAAACAAAATGAGTATACTTCCCTTGCCATCCTTCAGTGGTAGATATAAAAAAGAAAACACACATCGGGGAAGAGTAGAGAGGAAAGAGACACAATATGTTAAAAATTGCAATTTTATTTAAATTTTGTGCAGTAACATCGTCAATAATAGCGAAAAATTGCCAATGTAAATAAGTAGGCGTGAAATTGGCAAAGTCATCCATTTGAGAAACAACCCACTTTACAATGCCAGTAATGCATGTGTAATCTCACGCACATAATTTACCTTTAACTGTTGAACTTTTTTCTCTTCTTTTTGTACTTTTTCTTTTTTATATTTTATTTATTTCATTTCCTCTCAACTTCAAGTTGTTTTTTACGTTCGTGATTTTTTAACTTTTTCCTTAGAATTTTTTTTTTTTTTTTGAAAGATTACTTAGCAGAAAATATCAAATTGTATACTAAAAGCTTATATTTTATCGTTTTTCCTTCTTATGTACACAAGTGAGAATTCTATATGCGAATATACACACATTTGCAGGCACACATGCAGATGAACTATAGAAAAATTGGTGACAGTTGCTGTTTATTGTTGAATTTTTCAGCCACCGTGAAAACATTTTAAAATTTAGTTCGTTATGTGATGTCTTTTAGGCGAGAAATTATTGTTGTTGTATTTCTTGTTGCCGTTAATAATGAATGTTGTTAAGAAGTTTTGCGCTATTTATTTAATTTTAATTCAACAACTCGTATATGTAATAGGAATTTTAGCTCATCATTAAGACGAAATTTATAGCGTATAGTATAGTATTCGGAATTTATCATTTTACGAATATGAATAAGAAGCAATGCCATCATTACATCTTAAATCATTTATGACAGAAGAGCGTATGAAATCGGTGCAGATGTAAGCAATAGCCCTAACGACTTTAGATAGATCCACCTTTTGCTATACCAATCGATTTAGAATTACTTTTTTGTATCGATCTAAGCATATCTGTTTGTCTCTACGTCTTGTCTTATTGCCGATTTTTGCGATACTTTGACGAAATTTGGTACATGTTTTGATCCAGAGACGGACTTTCGACTTTTCGATTGCGTTTCCCATATAAGGCCTTGTTTTGAACGATCGTAACATGAACAAGTTTATTAAGCGAAATTTTGCAGAATATTAAAAGGTGGGCCATGGCTCACTATAGCGCCTTTATTTGTTTCTCTACTAATTAACAAAAATTTTTTACAAATTATTTTAGATTTTCAATCGCCTTTCAACAAAAAATTGTGAAAATTTATTTTAGGAATATTCTGAAACCTAACTTAAATATATTAAAATACTAATAAACAGTTTAAGAATTTTTTTTCTGAAAAATCTTATTGTGTACACACAAAAATTATTTAGTGATAAAAGTGTCCCTTTGCTGCAAATATGCTCGTAAACTCCATCCATGCGGATCTAATGTTAGTTAAATCATCAAATTGAGAAATCCTTCTATAACATAATTTTCCTTTTTTTTTTTTTTTGTAATTTAAATGGAATACTTTCTCAGTATCCTAATATATTCAGCGAAATAGATAGCACTTTGCGGTGAAATTTAATTTTAAGAGAAGTATTATATATCAAGCTTTCTTTCACAGAGACTGAGTGTGGATTTTTTTTTTTTTTTTTTTTAGAGATTAAAGATAAATAAGTAAGAAAATTAAATTCAATTGTGGCCGAATCTTTTATATCCATCACCGTTTACCACAAAAAAAGACAAAAGAATTAAAACAACAACATTCTCATGCTCTATAATATGGAGTGGTCGCAGTTGATTTCGTCTATTTGCAAAATAAAAGTATTTGTCGTAGAGGCATGTGAGCGTTGTAGGCGTGTCCTGTGGAAAGGTTAGGTCAGTTCCAAACTCTTTTGCAAATTTGTAGGCGATATCATCATTTTCGCTAACGGGAGAATGTTTACCACAAATGCTAAATCTGTCGCAAACAGACAGATGGACAGACGAATAGGCGAACATGTTTAGGTCCATTCCAATCTTGAAAATGGCTAAGATTTCATATAATTTATAGGGTTTTTGAAGCTTGTTTCTTCGCGTTATAAAGAGATTGAAAAAACAACTAAATATTGATACACTATAGTATTGAGCAAGCGTGGTCAATTTTTTCCATTTTTGTATACAAATGCTACAGCATCGCCCATAGAATATCCGTTCAAATTTTTGTACATTTATTTGCTATAGCTTGTGAGTAATGAGCAAAAACGAATTTTTCATTCCCTTTGAGAAACAGAGGTGGTTTCAGTTTACGTGGTGCTGTGGGCGTGTCCTTCAACCGATTTGGCCCATTTTCGATATCAACCTGCGCGCAAGAGCTTCCAAGGTTTCTGCCAAATTTGAAGCTAATAGCTTCATTTTTGGGGCCAGGAGGATGTTTACAACAGACATTACGGTCGCACGAACTGACGGACAGACGGACATGCTTAAATCGATTTAAAATTTAATGCCGATCAAGAATAAATGTACTTTGCGGGGTCTCTGATGCTTGCTTGTGGGCGTTGCAAACGTTTTGACAAAATGAATATACCCCCCATCCTTCGGTGATGGGTAGACGAAAGAGAAAAAAGAAATAATAATTTTCGAAATAATGTCTCTATGCGCGAGTTTAAGTGTTTAGAAGAATTCTCGAAGCAATGACTTATTTTATGAACATAAATACAATCAACCTTCTTGCCCGCCCGTTTCGTTCGTATTTCTCATTCAAAAATCATTTTCTTTTTCTTCACATGCCATACATGAAGAAATACATCATTTCGTAATTAGTTGGGCAATAAATTAAACTTACACATCCTTATGTATGACATGACCGCAAATCCCAACACAAATGTTTCTCGATCTACATTGCATATACATACACATCTACATCATAAAATAATCTATGTGTGTGCATGGGTTTGTATGTCGTGTATTTCCGTATGTATGTTATACAAAATTTATATTGCGACCACAATTCAAGCATATTAGTGGTGGTCACAAGTGTGAAATATGGTTTTAAATGACCGTACATTGTGAGACAGACTGGAGTAACGTAATAGGAAATTAAATTAAATTGTCTTTTTTGTTGAAAGAGAACAACAGCAACACTGACAGCAAACGAATAAGCGACCAAGAATTCACTCACATACACTCACATACATTCTATAGAATATAAATTTCTACTATTAAAATGGCTTTGAGAACTGGAATCGAAAACGTAAATACACATTTATACACACATACACACACACACACACACACACACACACACGCACACACCCATCCTGTTTACTTCTATCCAGAATTAATGCAAAGGGAAAAGTCTTAGGGAGACTGTGAGAAGTTTGCATAACATTTCGTTATTTAAAATCTTTAACACAAATACTGTAAATTAAACATTATTAGATTACCAGTGTTTTTGGTATGTGTTTCTGACATAGTGCGAGCGTATGCGTGTGTGTGTGTGAGTTTGCTTAAATGAATGTCTATCCTAATCTAATTTGAGGATCTTTTTGAAACACCGAAGCCAAAATTTTTGTTATTTGAAATTCTTTAATATTTGCATTTAATTTGATTTTCAATAATTTGTGGGCTACCACATGGGTGGTATTCTAATTTATTCCGATAAAACGCCCATCCGAACAATATTTCTTAAAGTTTAAATTTGCAAAATTAATTTAATTAATATTTGTTTATCCGTTCATTCATTTGTCCTTTTCGTTTTTTTCTCCGTCTCCGTCCATTCCTTGTGAACATGAATACGTCCTTCAATAGTTTTCTAAAACGAGAATATTTACCTTTTTCCGCTGGCCGATGTTTTCAGAGTCAACTGAAAATGAATTCTTTTAATCAGTTCATTAATTTGTGTGTAATTAGCAAAAATTTGAAAGTTAGTCGTGTCTTAATACCTTTAGTACGCTTTACGCGCATAATATCATTATTACTATGGATGTGCTATGTTATGTGTTGGGTTTGTTCCACGAAAACCTCGCTTTAGCTTTAGGTTACATATAACAACACATCACACCAGCATAATTTTTTTTTTTTTTGTAAAGAAATTTTTTTTTTACAGGGGGTTGACAGTTGTTCTGGACCATCTTGAATATATTGAAAAAAAACTCAGTACCTCAAAGAAATTTTTTGCTTGAGTGTTTCGGGCTTTTATCCAAGCAATTCAAGGGGATAGCTTGAGTTTAATGAATTCCGGTCGGGAAAATGCGATCTAATGTCTAGCCGATAGATCCCTACTTTTTCTAAGACACTAACAGATGTCTTTGGAAATTATTGATTTTCATCGCAAAGAGTTTTCAAACAAAAAGACGCTACTGTCGCCTATAATAGATGTGAGTTTTCAATGCTTCTGCCCCAGAATTAAATGTTTTGAATAACGTTCTTACCTACAAAATTATAAGTTTTCTCATCCTTTTTTTTTTTTTTTGTTTTTGTGCAACGCGTTGAATATAAAATGTCCTAAGCAGTCAAATCTAGGAGGACTTGAGATAGATGCACATTTTTTTATACCGCTCGATTCACAATTATTTTATGAATCGATTTAAACTTGTTTGCCCGGGTATTATTTTGTTCAACCTACAGATCGCAATTTTCGAGATATTTTCAAATGAAATTTGGAAAACTGATGGTTTTTGGTTCCCAGGACGAACGCTATTGCAAATGGTTAGGAAGCGACCATTTTTTCCAACGCCTTCTTTTGATAAATCTCTTAGATTGTAATTTTTAGAATATCGCAACACAAATCGCTTAATAAAAATATTACGGTATTCTAAGTTAGTGTAACAATTTCGGTTAGGATGAGGTAATTTTTTGAACATTTTGTCATATAACCGTTCGTACGGAACCTGTATTTTTATATGGGAAAAAGGCCGACTCTTTAATACTTCTTGATGAAAATTCGTTCACAATAGTGATTTTACAAAAAAAATTAACTTCACCGAATTTAGACCACGAAAGTTAATTTTTTGGATCTCAGCCCACGTAAGAATTCTAATGAAAAAAAGGTTTAATTTTTAATATTTTATAATAGAAATTTTTCTTAAGCAAATCAACCAATGTGGAATTAGAACTATTTTCTAGATCGCACTATTAATATGGGGGCCTCCATGAATGCGAATTCTTCTATGATAAAGTTCAATTTATGGGACCTGGAACATGATTAGTCGTTGACAAGCAAGTTAAGTTTGCCAAATTTAGACCACGTGGACGCTTGAGTATCCTCCAATATGAAAGCTTTCGTGAAAATTATGTATTTGCATAAAATGAATGTATAATTTTTAGTGCATTTAGTGTAATTAAACAAAGTGGTGTAGAGTATCTAATGGTGGACCTCGTCCGATTACAGCAGTCGTATTTGTTTCCATTAAATGAAGTTTTTCATTTCAGATTCAAATTTGGACCAGTTATACTGCTTGCTGCAAAGCCCCTATATGTAAAGTTGTCTCGCGAGAATGGATCTGGTGTGGCCCATTATGTTATATATATATATATTTTTTTTAAATACTTAGAATATGTTGTACCATTCCTTCCTTTTACCGCTTAAGCAGTTCCGAACTATATGTTAGAGAATGGTCAAGTTTACATAACATGTCAGGCTTCACGTACCGGGCTTATCTAGAGGAATCTTAATCTTAATTAATCTTAAATCGATTAGTGGATACTCCCTTTCGCAAGTAAGTACATAATAATTATACATTTTTTTTTAATTGTGATTGTCTTAGCCATCGCCGTTTGATGAGGAAAGTCACACAAAGCCTGATAAACCGATCATAGTTCATGCCGGTTAGATTAGCTACAGTGAGTGCTTGTAAAAACATATTTCTTGCTTTTTATTCTATAATACTAAGAATATAGGACTGATAGAGATGTCATTTACGTCAAAGAGCATTATCTTGTCGGGTGTAAAAACTATAATAGAATTTTTGATAGTATAACGATTTAAGCAACAAAAACAAGCGTATAATATTTCTTCAAGGATTCGTTCTAAACTGGATATAATTCATTTATTTAGTTATTTTACTTTCTTTTTCTTGTTTTTTTGTGAAAAACAACAAGTTCATTACTACTGCTCTGCCCCATTCGCTTCGTACTGAAAATGTTGTCTGATAATTAATGAAATTGTTAAATAAAATAATCTTATTATTCACGTACGTAACATTTTCGATATTGTTTTAATGTGCAGAAGAGTTTGAAAACTCATTTAAATGCAAAACCTTGCTTGAGAGTTAACAATTACAACAATAACAACAAAAAAACCCTTTTGTGTTAATTTGATTTGTTTTGCAACTCTTTTCGAATAAATTTAATCCTTGAAGTTGAGAGATGGGAGAGATTTTTGTATTTCAAAGATGCGAACTTATGTCTCATTTGAAATTTTCGCAGTATAATTGCTAACCGAGTGTGTTTTGAAAATTAATGAAATCAATTCCGCTCCTACGATAATGAAAAAATTTCTTATTCAATATCGTTTATTTTCATAATGAAATAGTAGGTTAACATAATTCAGAATTTTCACTATTTTAACGAGTTTATGGTTATCCCTTTAATTCGGCAAAAGTCGAGTGCTCAGTACGAAGTCAACTGCAAGGAGTTGTATCTAAAAGAATTCGTCTGCATTATAATTACTGATCTGATTATTGTCAGATTTGTTAACTGGCTTGTTGGTTTCATGCAAAGTACGAAAAAGAATTCAAAATTTTGCGAACAACATTAGAAACCTAATCTCGTGGATCAATTCGACCTTAAGAGTAAACATATGTACTGAGACGATCTCTTGAATAAAATGTGCCTTCTTTTTAGCACAGAGGTAACAAGTTTATTATACTGTACACCACTTGTGGTACAGGGACAGATTAAGTTTGTGCGGGTGTATACAACACCCAGAAGGATTGCCGATAGAGCAATCCTTTATTATACCGATCGATTCAAAATCACCTTCTGAATCACTTTTTGAATCTTGGTATAAGTTCATCTGCCCGTGTGTCCTTCCGTCTTGTATTCTTGTGTCCAGCCTACAGTTCGCCAGTTTTGAAGCGAACTGACCTGACAAAGGATGAATATGGTGTGGATTGGACCACTTATCCGACCACTTCCCACGAATTCCTTATTTTGAAATTGTACGAAGAACTGTAGGATGGCGGGCCGCTGACCGATACACTCTCTTTACTTGTTTTCATTTTGGTTATTCCTTTCTATAAACTTGTCGTTTGCAAATAAGAGAAAAAGAAATAAAAGGTAAAAATTGAAAAAATTCGCACAGTAAAGCAAAAATATAAAATCGTTAAATTCTTGCGTTAATCTTCTCCAACGATTACCTATTGGGATTTAGCAGGTGAGGTTTATTTTCCAAGTGTAAAAATGATTTGTAAAATAAAAACCGATAAAATAGAGTAAAGTGAGCTTTCACTAGCCAATCGGCACAGACCGACACAGGGCGGCAATGCAATTGATCTGCGAATTATTGTTGAAAAGGAAGAAAAGAAACGAAATCGGGTCATTTCCGCATATGACAGTGCTGTGCGAAAAAGTTTATTCAAACGTGGCTTAATCTGCACCCTCCTCTACAAGGCTCAAGTTGATGCCACGCAAGGCAAGTTTTTGTATTTTGGTGGGATTGGAAGAGCATCGTGCAGTAAGAGCTTTTCTAGATTTGAAAGAGAGTGGGTGGGAAATTTTTATGCATGCTCTCTACAGCCTGGGCCTTGTCCCGTTTCATAAATATTTGTTTTGATCTCTGCCGAATTCTCATAATGATGTGAAGTTGACACGAGAGTTTGTGAAAGCCATTTGGTTCAATTTAATAATCACCAACGAATGAATTGCAGCAACGTTTAAATTGGCCTTTATGCATGAGCAAAATATCTTACGCCTCAACAAAACTTCGCCAACTAATTTGCGCTTATCTTCGTCCATTAGCATAGGCGTCGTTCGCATTTAATTAAGTTTTACGCATCATAGTTAAAAAAATGTATTTCCGATCTTTTGAGGAAAAATGGTTTAAAAATTGGCAAAATTGATTCAAAAGTAATGGTGGAGTTGCATACCGACGATAGAAATATCTAAATTCCAGAAGAGATCGGAAGCTACATAAAAGAGGTTTTTCAAATTATGCCACGATAACCGTTCATAAATTATGTTTTGAAATCCTTTCATTTTCTTCATACCAACGCACAGTAAAAGGCAAAAAAAAAAAAAAAAAAAAAAACGATAAACGATAAAAGAAAGTTATACCCTAAACAAAAGATTATTTCAAATTTACAGAACATTTATTTTAACCCAAATAATGCAAAAAGAACAGGGGGTGGGAGTTGGTAATGAAACTATGTACGATTTGAAGTGAATACATTAATACTCTACACTTATTCTCTCGCTTTACATAATATGTTTAGCTTTGTGTGAAAAATGCAAATTGTAGCCGAAGTGAAGATAGCCCACCAAAATAACCCACATTTTTAAAGCTTGCGTCTTCGCTAAAATGTTTTTGCTAACTTAAGGTGTATCGCGAAGTAAAAGCTTAACAAGTAAAATAAGTATTAAAAATAAAAAAATACCAGGATTCAAGCACTTACAAAACAAACTAAGTCTTTAATTACGATCACAAAACCAAAAAACCTAAGTTATTTTTACTAAACCTCATGCAAATTTTTTAGTATAAACACTGAAAGAATTCAAGATCCGAATCGAGTTGTAAAGACTTTCAAAGACCTTACGTAAATCCAGATTTTAAATAAGTTGTGATAAATGAAATCTATCACGAAAACCCACATTGATTACTACATGTAGGCGTTACCATTGGCAAAATCGCCCCAAATATGCCTTCCCCATATACATAAGACAGTAAAATCAGTTTGTCTGTAATTACTAAGAAATTACTAAGAAATTACTGGGAAATATTTATACTTATATGCGTATAAGTCAAAATATGCTCTAAAACGATATAAAAAGTGTTGCCAGATTAAAAAAAGAAATGTCAATTCAAATCTGCATTATATCTAGAATAAGTCGTAAAATTTATTGTAAAAATGGATCTTAGTTACTCACGGTTATTAAAATTTTTCTCTATAAGCCGAACATAATTTATTGTCATTATTAGTATTTTTATTTCTATTATTATTATTGTTATTATTTCTCATTTATTATTTCATGTTGTATGGACGACAACTTCGGAGTTGCTTCACACAGTTTAGAGTGTAAAAATTCGCAAAACATCTTATGGGTGTTATTCAGCAAATGTGTGATTACCTTTTACTTAAGTAAACGGGTGCTTGCTTAACATCAACTTAGCTTTCATAGTAATTGGATGAGGGCTAAATCACAGATTCACAGATCTTCAGGTATGCAGTGCTACCGTCATTGTTAAAAGAAACTGAGAAGCGAACCTATATGAATCTTCGGAGGCTCGTAGACATGTCGAAACTCTTACCTTTTCGTGGTGCTCTCTATAAACGCTAATTATTTGCTTTATAGTTATTTATTAGAGTTGCTCAGCTCCTCGACAAATATGAGTAGAACGTGGCAAAAAGTTTTTATATTGGAAGCCTAAGCCGAGTATAGCAAGATCTTCTTCTCCCTTTCGGTTCTCTCCCATGGAGACCACCAAAATTTACTCAAGTACTGCTACTACGAAGCGTTAGATGGCTGGGACATAGTTGAGAAAAGAGCGATGACGTTTTCTGACACCATATATCCTCGAGAAAAGTTAGTTGGATGGTCTTCCGAGATGTGTGAATGGCCAAAGCATGGCTCCTGCTGCGTACAGTAGGATAACACCCAAAGCCGTACAGTATACCGCAAGTCCAAAGGACAACATTTCATAACATTTTAGGTGGCCAAGGAATCACGTTCCCCGAAGTAAGGCTGCTCCTGGTATGACGATGCACTTCTCATCAGACTATCGGGATGAATGGCTTCCTGTCTGACTGCTGGCTATGGTTTTTTGGGAGGTATCCTGGTGGCTGTGGTCACCTCTAAATTTCGTGGGGACGTTAGACAATGGAGTGGTAGATAAGCCCCGAAGCTGACGGAGCTGGAAGAAATTAGTTCAGACCTTTTTTCCCGTTTGGGTGCGCAGGAGTAGTAGAGCACCCTTCAATGGAGATTATCCTACTTCTTGGGGGGGCGGGCGCTATGGTGTCCGGCTTACATAGCGGGCACTCACGCAAAACTCATAAAAATCCCCGTCGTTAAAACGAACTATTAATCCTTGCCCCGCTATAAATATGTGCTAAAAAGTATTTGGAATTTTTGAGATTTTGTATAGACGCGAAAAAAGGAAATCGTTTATGTCGCGGACTAATCTCGATTATTTTCGTAATGCAAAGTGTAGTTTATCAAATCAATAATCACTTATGGTGGAATAATTTTGTGGAATGTAAAAGAAAAATTTTCGTAAGTAGCATCGTAAATAATAAATTTAGTACACCTTACAACAAAGTATATTTGAACATCGAAAATTACATTACAACTCGAAGCAAGATGATGCCTTTTCCGCAGTGTATAAAACGTTAACATTTAATGTGTAACTAATTAAATGAAAATTTGCATTTTTTTTTTTTTTCTTTTTTTGCTTTGTCTTTAATTTATAACCGACCAATTTTTTAAAATTTGTTTTACATGAAAATATTTCACAAGAAAAAAAAAAAATAAATAAATGAAAAATTCTATAGAAAAAACCCCCAAAAATTGACTTTCGTACGATAATAAAAACCTAGACCGTTTCCCTTAACCCTCTTTTTAACGATTTGTATTGAATACTATACGAAACTTAAGAGACAAGACGTTGCGTTCGTCTTAAAACGAATCCTGGATACCCGTCATGTAGAGCAAGCATTTGCTTAATTTGAAATATTGTCAACGGAACAATTTTCAATTTCCGCTTGACTATAGTTAGTTCCGTAATCAAAATCTTTTTTTAAAGGTACTGTGTGTAAATGAGCGAATTCAGATCATGGTAGAATAGAATTAACTAATAAATCCATTTATTGTTCTTTGGGCGCTTGTAGAATTCTATAGGCAGACAGATCAAAGCTGTACATAATATGGAATGTAAGTATATATTTATATATATATATGTAGGTATGTATAGGTTATATATACATTTATATATATATATATATATATATATATTATATAGCGTCCATTATACAGTGTCCATTTTCGTATGTTACAAAATGAATGAGAACATCACTACACCCTTGTGCTTCGAAGAGTTGGTGCAAGAAGAAAACAAGAAAACAAGTAAATTGCTTAACACGAAAAGGAATTTCCTGCGAGTATGTTCGTTACATTATTAAGAACCATAAAAATAAGTTTCACACCTCCATTTAACTACCATCATCAATGTTGGGGAAAACGAGCCTTTGTTCGTTTCCTCGCAGCCACCTGTTTTGTGCCTTATTTGGTAAACGAAAAAAAAAAAAAAAAATATATATATATTTTTTCGTTGATTTTTCTTAAAAAAAAAAAAAGAGAATAATTCGTAAAAGGGAGAAATATATATTATTTTCGTTTAAATTTGCATAAAAAGTGAATGAAATTAGTTGCGCACATTTTTATTTCTTTCATTTCACAATAGATCTTTACACGTTTGTTCTTTTTTTTTTTTTTTTTTTTCTTTCTTTGAGAAGAAGGTGATAGAGAAAAAAAAAAAAGTTTTAAGCATTGGTTAGACATTGGATCTCGGATGTAGTTTAAAGCGTAAACTTTTCGATTTATTGCAGCATTTAATGATAAATAATAATGACTAACAATTAAAAGGAGGACTCATAAGTTTTTTCAGTTCGATCAGGGGTTTCACGCAAACTCAGCGTGCCCTGAATCTATTGAGAATTTTAATATATTCCATCAAGTGTTGAGGTCAACTTGAAAAATAAGGGAAAAAGCAATCTTTAAACGAAAGGATTGCTTAAAAATACATAATAAAAAAAAAAAAATAAAAATAAAAATAAAAATAAAAAAAGGAAAGAAATATTGGCGCGCAGCCCTAGTTTTTTACAACACATGTTATGATTTATTTAATTAAAATTGAATTCAGATGCTTGAAATTAGTTTATCGATTACAAAATAAATTTTCGAAATTTTCTTTAAGGTAATCAAGAGTTCACTTTTTCGTAGAACTTTATAAGAATGCGAATGAACTAAGATAGAGCGATCACCATAAAGTTAGGTTATTTTAGGCGGTAGTGACAGTAATTCTCGAATACGGTATAAATTCCCGGGTTTGAGTACTGAATTGACGAGACCGGGAGAGCGGAAATGATAGTCTCAAGATCTATTTTGCGTAAAAGTTTGCATTTTTTTCGCCAATAAAGTAACAGAGAAACGGAACAGATTGGTTGTGCAAGTCATCATCACCTGGGTTTTGCCAATTTTTGCTAAAGTCATGGCGGTGGGGAGCCTTGCTGATCGCCGGTTAATAAAGTATTTAGAAAAAGTTTTTTCATCCTCTTTGATGTGGTTGTGGTTGTTCGAAACTGTTGTTCCTAGTGCTATTAACTACTCTACTTAGAAAGAGATTCGATCTTCGAAAGATTTGCATAATTTTTTAGCCCAGTTTTTTGATCCCTAATTTTCGGAAAATATGATCAACGCCCTATATGGGTAGAGGATATTTTATTAGCAATATATCTAAAATGACTGTAAATTCAAAATGAAAACGTTTCTTATTACCCTCTAAACTGTAAACAACTGTAAGTAAGTTTAGCTAATCCTTAATCATGATAGTGTGCTTCAAGTAAAGTTTGGCGTTTGACTAAAAGTCTTGGCGTTCTTAGAGATCTTTATGGATACACAAGTCTTGTGTCTATATGAAACGCCGTCCATTTTTAAATAAAGATTAATCTCGATGGCCGTAAATTAGTAGATTTTTGCAACAGGAATCTAGCATCAAAGCATTCAATAGCATTTAATACCATAGGATCCTTACAGATAAGGAGCTTGTACACAACCCGAGAATGTCACTAATGCCATACACTCTTCTAATGAAATAAAATGAATAAAATTTGTTTGCCATCTGCCAAGAATGAGAAAGGGATTAGCTTACATCTGACAAAGTTTTTAGCAACGAGTTTAAGACAAAGAGTACTGAGTCTGTCGCTAACGAGAAATGATTCTTTAAAACACGCATGCATTCAAATATTAGTAAGATGTGAGAACTAGTACAGATGCAAGACCAATAACTATTTACCGAATCTTATCGTAATATAAATGCTTTTATCTCTTCTTTTTTTTTTTTATTGATAATTTAAATATTTTTTCTTTTCATTTTCCTTTGAATTACGATCATATGGGAGAAGAAAACAAAAATAGAAAAATTCTTATTTTTTAATAAATGGCAAAAAGTACTCTTACTCTTAACCTCCTGCTCGTGGTTAATACTTCGGAAATTTGACATTCCTTACTTTACTCTTGTGTGCGTTAACAATGGAAACGACGACAATAATGATAATAATAATAATAATAATAACGTCAGATTAATATGATTTACAATACTTTGGAATTTGTTGTTCATTAATATACATATATATATATATATATATATATATATATATTGCACTATTCAAAAATTATCAAATGAACTTGGATACCAAGCCATGTTAAAGTAATAATAAAGATAATCGCATGCCAAAGTATTGCGTTAAGTGTATTGTGTGTAAATCGAATATGTTTGGTATGTGTCGCAGACAGCGGGAAATGATGAGACAGTCAGGCCAGACCGTATTATTGTAGAGCAGCAGCATTTGGAGGAAAATGTGACAAAGCAAGGGAAAGCTAAATGGAGAGAGATTTTATTAATAATGCTCAACAATGATAAATTGAGTTTTAAATGACTTTTCTAATAATTCGAACGACTTAAAATGCCGTCAGTACAGTATGAAGGATGTTTATCCAAGCGGCAGAATGCTGTACAAAACTCTGAATATCTAAGATTTCAATAAACTTTATTTGAAATGAGTTTGTCTTCTTGTACAGTTAGTTGTCTTCGACTTCTTCGCCATTATTACCTGTTATCGGTATATTGGTATTCATGTTATATGTCAACCTTCTGTCAACACGTCAGTTAGTTATTCTGCATATTAGCATTTTAATCATTTATTATGTTAAAATAAATATGTTTGTGTGTGTGTGTGTGTGTGTCAGCGTATATTCGTGCATAAATATTAAAAAGAGCAAAAAAAAACAAGAAAAGAAAACTAAATGATTTGATTTCTTTAACTTAAAGCTTGTAGCACTTTTCTACATTCTTTTTTTTTTTTTGTTTCTTTTCTTTTCCTTTTTTTTTTTTCTCGATATTTGCATAAAAAAGTTGTAAAAATTTTTAAATGTATTTTGACTGTAGCAATTAGAATCGTTGTTGCCGTCGACGTTGTTGCCGTCAAATGCTCCTTTGTAAGAAAACCATTTGTTACTGACATTAACTTTTGTTGCTTATAAGGTTAAACGGTCTGTGAAAAGGGTTGACCTCCCCCTTCTTTTTGTATTATATATATGCACCAACTGCCAGATGCGGTTATACTAATTTGATCATTTCGTTTGCAAAAACGCTAAATATTCTGTGCGTTAGTAAAAACATTTAATTTATTTAATCATATTTTTTTTCGGTTATGAAGTCCTTACGGCCAGTTCAAGATATAGTCAAGTACAAGTACGATATTTGTTTTTAAGTAAATTTTCGGAATTTCCGAGTTATAAGTGTGCGCAAGATGTCTACTTCCTGTCCGGCCCCAGCGAAGTAAATGAACGGACAATTCGTCGTAAGCTGAAGTTGCTTTTTTGTCGAATTTCTTCCCAGGTTTAACTGTTCTTTCTAAAGTTCTTTTTTTGTTTTGTGTTTGAAAAAAAAAAAAAAAACATGCATTTCTTTCAGTTAAAAATTGTTTAAAGTTTGTAAAGAAGATTGTAAACGATGGTGACAAGTGTAATTAGTTGTCTTTAAACGTTGGGCATTACGACTCCCACAGGTGCTGATGAACTACACACTTTGAATATTTTCATATTCATCGCTGATTGACAGACGAAATTCTTAAAGATTATTTCATTGCTAATAAGCAATAACTATAAATAATTGCAAATATTACGGCATTCAAAACATGAGTAAGATTTTGCTTTCAAATCACGCGCACTCATTCCTTATTATAGAGGGCCTTTCATCAAGAGTGATCATTTTTAAAATTTGACACAAAAGAAGTAATCAATGTGTCAATGTAAATAGTTGTGCTATTTTGAAGCCTAGACATTGCAGTTGTTACTTGAATGAAATATAATTCAAATGTTTATCACGGCTGTGAACACAATCACGCGCACGATGCGTTCAATTGGTAATCACTCTGAAAGAGAAGTTTGAGGACCGGATAATTCCTCGACACCAGTTGGCTTTGGCGGTCTGTCATTTACCACTTTCATGGATTGTTTTCTCTACGTAAAAAACTCAAAATTTAATATTTAAAGCAAAATTTGATGCAAGCGTCTCAGTGAACACTTTCACTCATTATATCCTACACCACTTGTGGTACAGGGTATATTAAGTTAGTGCGGTCATACGCAGCACACAGAAGGGCTCAAGGTGAACCTACCTTGTATTACAATGATTGATTCAGAATCATTTTCTGAATCGATCTAAGCCTGTCTGCCCGCCTGATGTCTGCCCATGTATGCTTGTGTTCATGCTGCACTACGCAGTTTTTGAGATATTTCGCTGAAATTTGGTCCACAGACGTACATTGGCCCGACGACGAATGCTAATGAAAATGTTTCGCATCGGTCCACTTTTTCAGTCACTCCCCATATAATTGTGAAAAGTCGTTATATGGAGAAAGATTGCAATTTTCAATATTTCTCAGCAAAAGTAGGTAAGTAGCAGTACTTCGGCATTCCAACTTTGGATCCGCTGGCGTAATTTCTTGAACCCGTTCTCATATAACCGTTTCTGCGGAAATGGAAATTTCATATGGCGAAAAGGTCGAAATTCCAATATTTCATGGTGAAAACTAGCTCATAATAAATAAATTGACAAAGAAATCTACCTTACCGAATTTAGACCACCTAGATCTATTTTTTGGATAACACAGCATAGAAGGAAGGTAAACTCTTATATGCCAAAAACACCCAATTATTAATTTTTTATGGAGAAATATTTTTTGTGATAGTAATTAAATAAAAAAGTAAAGTGGACCTAATTTGAATCACGTGGGTCTTTTTCTCGGCCCCCCTCCATATAAGATATCCCATGAATAGTAAGTGCTTCGGGAAAGAACTTGATGATGAAAATTAATTCATAGTAACGATTCAGCAACGGTAGCGAATTTGTATCACATAGGTGTGTTTTTTTTGCATGCCTACATATATAGGCGCTATCATGAAACGCAAACTCTTATATGGAGGAAAAATTTAAACTTCCAATATGCGGGCTTTTGTGACGATTAGGGCTTTGCGTGAAAACAATGCGTACTTTTTGGAGTATTTTACGTACTAGGCGAAGTAGTGTAGGGTATGAGATAGTCGGCATTGTCCGACTATAATGTTCTTACTTGTTTTAAAATTGAAAAAGAGCACTTTTTATATTAACGTAAAGGAGAGTTAAATCCTCCAGATGCCACTGCAGGTACAGGCGCAGATTACTGTGGATGCTACAGATATTGGTTTGATATAATTGTTAATTGGGAAATATGGATTGCTGATCTAAGGGAGAAAAAGAAGGAACCCTATACTTTTGAAAACATTAAGTAGCTTACATCATCTCGCTTGCTATAGATATGTATCATCTATCAGGGAGAGAAGATAAATTAAGACATTCTTGTCGTCTAGTGTTGACTTTTAATTACCGTACACCATTTCACGTGTGTTCGTTTTTGTTTTCGTTTCCAAGTTATTTTCAAGAGCATTCGACTTTGGGCCAGAACATGTCAATGTACACCTGGACAGAAATCAAGTGGAAACATGGGCAGACAATGAGTCCAAAACCAATAAAAATCACTGAGAAAATGAGTCTGAATCGATTCGACTAATAAAAATTGTGTCCATATTAAGTTGTTCTGGGCATTGTATATATCGGCGTAAATTTAGTACACTTATCCCTTACCTTGCGGTATGTCTATCTCTAACGGTGTAAAGCATAATTAATACGAAGCTGTTGTACTTGTCCGTTCGCTAACTTGTATGTATGTTATTTGCTTACCCCGTCGAGTCGCCGTTCCTTTTGCTCGTCAATCTAGTCCCGAGCATATCGTATCGAGTTCGTCTCTTTACTTATAAGTTCAATTAAAACTTCGCCACTGTTTGGTCAATTTCATAGATTAGGCGTTAAAATGTCCAGGCGTATTGTCCAGACTGATTGGAAAAATTCAAAGAAATGGGAAGATGTGTTACTGAAAGTATTCTTAAAACTAAGAGATTATCATTTATGTATGTACGCATGTCTTGAAATTTTGAAATTTTTTGTACGTCTTCCGTGATATAAAGAATACAGAAAACTTAAAGGAAGTGACTAGAACTTGTTACAATAATTCAATGATAACAAAATCTTAACCCAATAATCACGCGCCAAAGACTTCATTGTTGAACATATTTAAATGAAATTGAAGACGCGTGTCTTTTGCTAATATTAATGTCTTAACAAGCGCTGAAACTAAAATTTCCTTGAAAAGAGTTAAACGATATACGTAATATCTTTAGAAAAAGGGGTTTCGTTAATCCTGTAAATGTATAAATGTATTACATAGTTATTGCCGCCCAGACAAAACATAAATAATATTATTATGAATAATAAGAACAAAATGTAATCGTTAAAACAGAAAATGTGGGCAAAAGCATTACATTCGCTTTGGAACAAATCGTAGACGTCTACTGTGACCACGTAAGTGTATGCAAATTGCGGGCGATGGAGATTATTGTGAGTGATATAAAAATATAAAAACGTTACATGTTTGCGGTAAATTTCATATCGATATCAAATGTCCAATTTCAACTTATAGCGCCTTTTTGGTGCTCACATTTCTTAATTCCATCTGCGTAATGGAATCTAAAGATTAAATGCCGAAATTCAATTTTGAAATCATTTTTATTAACTTGACAAAACCGAATTAATAGATAATAAATAGTAATGAATAGACAAATTGATAGGCGTACAATTAAATCTATGTTGGATGGAAAAAACATGGTTGAAAGGTTGGCCGGGAAAAAGTTTGCATAAACAAATAGATAGACAGACGGAAACATGAACGAGCAAACAAACGAAGCAAAGAACAAATGTCCGAGTAGGACAATTAGACCACGTAAAGAATGGGTAAATAGATGAAACCATACATAGATCTGAAGATATCCAGACTGATGTATAGACGACGAACGGATCGGTGCGGCAACCCATGGCGAATGCAATAGATACAGGGACACTGGATATTCTACTATAATGAAGAATACGTCCCACTTACAAGCCTACTTTATATTCATTGTCGGCGTGACACATGCCGTTAGAAACAATTAGTGGAACAGTTAACAGAGCACGGATGAAGTTGGATATCGGGTAATATATCGGGTATTGAGGGGGAACCCAAGTTTTAAGTTTTCTTAAGAATGAAAATTGAGGAAAACGTAGATTGATTTAATATTTATTTAAATATATATATAAAGATGTTTATGAGATCATGATTAAAACATTAGGTGAAGATGACCTGATGTGTACTACGGTATAAAGTTCGTACGAGCATTTAAGATGAACAACATGATGATGGCGAGTCCTTACCCATCTCATATGGATTAGTATATGACATCTTAATCGCAGATTATTCTGAATAACAGAAGTAGCATCAATCAAATCCGTTGTTTCATTCATAGGACGGAAATATCTTCACGGACCTAGCACGCTATGGGTACTTTTTTGTGTGTCCTGTAAAATAAGAAGCACGATTACCGACCTTTAACTGCTTGGGAACATTGCACATAAGCTTAGTTAATTATGGACACACACACACGCTCCTTACAAATTTATGTAAATACTCGTATATGCATGAAAGTCCAATATTTGAGAATTATTTGTTGAAAGAAGTCATTTATAATGTGACATAAGTGCTAGAGCATAACAAATGATACAATAACCTTTTACCAAGGAAATGAGGGTATTATTCACATACATACAAATATATGTACATGCGTGCATGTGTGCGTGCGTGTGAGTACGTTCATGTGTATATTTTGTAGAACCAAGACATTTTACTGACAAAGAAATTCCCCGTTCGCTTTATTCCTCAAGTAAGTAAGTTATATACTGATGTGTTGTCTACGAGTGTAACACACACGACAAAGTATTGATGAAAAATGATTTAAAATCAGTCAACTAATTTATTAAAGTTCAAAAAAGAAAACTATAAAACGAAAAACCTTTCAATTCGAAAAAAGATGAATAGAAAAATTTATTATAAATCCTTGCATTTTTTTCTTTCTAATTTTCAATAATAATTTTTTTTTGTGTTTTGTAAATTTCATTGTTAATTGTGTTTCAAATATATTTATGCTTATGTACGTTACTCATTTACTTCATTTTATTTTATCCATTTATTTTTGTTTTTTCCATTACCATGTCAGACACACATATGTGTAGAAAAAAGTCTCTTTACGCGTTCGTTCTTTTTGAGTAGCAAGAGTAACAAAAACTTTCTTGTTTTGATTAGATTTTTTTCTCGTACTTTATTGATTTTTTTCTGGCCAAACATTGATGGAAAACGTGACTGGAATTCAGATAAAATTTTTCCTAAATTTCTCTAAAGCGATTCTCGTTATAATTTTTATAAATTAAAGTTTCTATTGAAGCTGAAAGTAGGCAAACTTCAATTTGCTTTAATTAGCCCGAATGAAGTGAAGTGAAAATATACTTGAAAATCTATATTTATTCAGAAAGTTTTCATGTATGTATCCCTTGACCAAAAAAGAAAAGAAGACTTATCTTCAATAACTCTTTCCAACACTTTCAAGTAAGCCTCTGCGTCAATAATGACGAGCTGGTTAAGTCCACAAGAACACGAAACATAAATGTCTTCCTATTTATCTTCCTACTTCAATAATTACGATTCTAAGAATTATTATAACAAAGAGACAGACGGCATGCTGGACTATGCCTTAAGCGATTATGAATTTTTAGGAGGAACAAGGTTGCGCATTTGACAGAGTTATCTTTCCCTCATCTTTTGATGTCTGGTGCTAATATTTTGCTACATAATGATTTGTTCCCGCTAAAAAGCATCCTATATATATCCATATATATATATATCAGCGTGAAGTTCTGAGCAGATGTGGCCACTCTCAGTTCGCGATCTATTGTTTTATTAATTTTCTCTTCATTCATATTATTATAAAATTCTTAAAGGTCGTAGGGTGACATAGTGAACCTATACATATTTTCGCAATATATTTTTAATTAATTAATTAAACAATTAAGTTTAATTTATTAATTAATAATAATAATTATTCAAGTCAATTTCCTCAAACAATAAGCATCATTACCATAATTAATAATTAATGTGCCAGTAAGACTACAAAGTCTCTTTCAGCGCAATAATCATCAAGAGTAAAGATAGAGATGTAAATAACATAACCATAACGTATACTACAAGACATAATGTCAACATTCAGATGTGATCATAAATTGCAAATTATAAAACGTTTTCATAGCTACTTTAAATCTTCTAGGACTAATAGTCATTTCGATGTGGAGTTGTACCGCGTCTCATAACGTAACATTTCATCATTAACAAAGAATAGCCTTGATAATGATAAGCATTTATGGTCAGGTAGGATATGATTTATCGTCTCTTCAGATTTCGCGAACTAATTGTTCTGATGTAAATATCTTGGTGTTCGGGTCCGTATAAGTTTGTGGAGAAAAAGGCGTTTTCTAATGTTAAAATATGTCAGAAGAGCAGAACCCAATGTCTGCAGCGAAACCAGCGATATTCTATCATATCTTCACTTGTTAAAAACATATCTAGCACACTTAGTTATGCCAAGTTGCAATTTTTTATTAGAAGCATATTTACTATATGCATAGGCTTCGTATTATATGAGCGGCATAACAAGATATTTACAAATCTTTATTTGGTAAAGATTGGAACATAAGATAAGGAGAGCTATAGTTTATTATGTATAATGAACTGAGCATACCTATGTAATTAACATGTCTTTTCCCACTCAAGCGAGAGTCGAGTTTAAAACCAAGTTTTGTGACTGCACCAATAAACTTAATATTCTCATCAATTATTTTAATGCGCGGTAAAGAAGAGGAACCGTAACCTGTCGACGATATTAGAATGGCTATAGTTTTGCTTGAATTGAGCTTTACACAGTTAATATCAGACCAGAGAGTAATACGCTCTAAATCACCATTTATTGTGCATCATCAGTGTATAACTGAACACTACAATCGTGACAATAAAGGCTATGGTCATTTATCTTTATAAACTGAATAAGATAGCCCCCAAAATGGATTCTTGTCAAGTTCCGAAGAAGCACCGCCAATTGTCACACATTGGTATACCGATTTTCCACATAAGACTTAATTAACTTAATCGCAGACGAACTGGAAACGAAAGACCTTACAGAAATCAATCATAACAAGAATAGTCAAATCCCCCGTATCGTAGGTCGAATGAATGTCCTCTAGAATCTTGAGCACTGCCGTATTGCAACTATGTCCAGATTTATAATCCGATTAATTAACACTAAGTACATTCTTAGTATTCAAATGCAGTCCAATGTGATCAGTTATCAGGCATTCAAAGACTTTCGATAGACTAGAAAGAATATTAATCGGGCGAAATTTGTCGGGAAGGATAGAGGATGCCTTTTTCGCAATGGGAGTTACGATCACTATTTTCCAACATTCAGGAAATGAGAAAGTTGTTAGTGTGTGATTAAATGCATGAGTCAAGGGAGTAATAACGCTGAGGAGACCAGCTTCATAAACCTGATGCTGATATCGTTATGACCAACACAATTTGATTCAATGCTATGTACAGCCAGAAATACTTAACGCTCTGTGATGGCTCTAAATTGGAAAGTTTCATCATGCCGATGCATAACCTCTTGATTCACAAGCAAGTTCAGAGTTGGATTTCAAAAAGTGATCATTCAATGTTTCAGGGTTAACTTCATACGTTATCGGACTTCTCCTAATATCCTACATCCTTAAGATCCTTCCAAAGCACTTTAGGAGAAAGACCAACCTCTTATTAAAGTGAAGCCGTTCCATGTGCCTGGTAACATTATGAAGCCTCTTGCTACACTTACGGAAAACTTCCCGATTAACCGCATTAGGGTAGTTTTTCCAAATTTTGTAAGATTCATTACAAACTCTAATGGCTCTTTTCAATTTGCTGGGAAACCAGAGCGGCAGGAAGGTACTAGCTTCATACTTCTTCAATGGCACCTATTCATTAAATAGCAAGGACAGGCAATACATTATAAAAGCCAAGTTATCATTAACGCCGGCAACGTTCGAAACAATGCTCCAGCAAATTTGAAAGGAGGCACACATTAGCCGTTGCATATCAATCGACAAAGAATCCCTATAACTAAACAACGTCCACTTATAAGTATCGTAATTGATATCTATATCCATAATAAGAACCAAAATCTCATAGTCAGATATCGCACCGCAATGGAATCGGTCATAGTGAATGAGTAAGGCTCTGTCAGCAGCACAAATAAAGTCTTAAAAAAAACCGGCTTACAGCGCGGGGCATATCGTGCGGGCCAGGAGTTCACCAATTTCAAACCAAGAGTTGATGTTGAGTCCGACCACTCATTGGAACGTGAATCGTTCACCTGCAAATCAGCATTAAAGTCACCACAAGGTATTATGTTTCCGTAGAATATCTAGACCTCGTCTAACGCCTCAAAAACATTATCCAAACAATTAAACCTATGTGGATTGTCTACTACTAACTCTGGACATCAAAATATTCAACCACACTATCATTGATGGACAAGCTTGTAGTTTCAACCCTGACTAATATAGAATGCGTGTTAAGTCAACTTCAGTTTGTTAACATACGCAGGATATAGTCTACCTAATGTCGGGTGGTTAACATCGACATGTAGGTTAAGGTGATCATTTGACCTATCGAAATTCATGCACTTAGCTATGGATTCCTTTTCACATCCTCTTGATGTTTCGATATTTGCAATCCTTTGCATTATAGTTAGAGCCCCTACACTTATAGTATACAATAACCTTCGCACAGTCATATGTCCGCCATTTCCCTCAACCAACACACAATTTACCTTTTGGCATGATCTTATGGACCGATGCACAACCCATCGCAATAACGGTTTTTCCCGGCTTCGTGACACTATAAGATTTCGCGATTCCAATAGGGTTCTGACTGTTCCGATTGTCCAGAAGTTTCTCACTACCATAATTAAAGCTAGTATTCGTTAATTTATAGCAAGGGTGAAGTTTATTCGGCACTATTATCTCGCATGCCTTAGACATTTTATTCTCAATAACTGATTTAGTCCTCTCACTCTCATCGTCACCGCAACAATCAATCACAACATCACCATTATATTAGCAGTGAGTATTAGAAATTTTCAAACTCTTAGCATTCACATTTTTATTCAGGTCAGCCTGGTAGGCTTAACTATTAAGGAAGCTTCAGTCTTAATCACCGAAATACTGACAACATCAGCGAATGTAGATTGCCTTGTTCGCGCACTTTCACTAACTTTCTTGGTTATGCTATCCAGTTTGCAACCGGCTCAACTCGATACCAGTTATCACATTGTCACTTACTTCATTATTTTGAGTAAGCAACTTATTAGGTGGGCCACTAACTCCACCAAAATTTTCCAGGCATTTGACTATTCAACTTCTTCGTCACTGTTCCTCGATCCAATCTTCAATCCAGCTTCCCGTTCATCTTTATATTCTACCGTTCTAACCCTGTTTTTATCAACTGTGCCATCTATACCACAGTCCTCTTCGATTATGGGGATAGTCTGATTGTCTAGTGTGACGCTAGTTAACGCTTCCAAATTTAACTTATATGTTAATCGACGCCATGTAATTAAGCCTTTCCATTACAGCCGTCCACATCGAGCTCTAGAGGCATTATTTATTCCACGATTTAATGGTAGAGATTGCTTCGAAATCGAAGCAATTTCGCAACATAAAGATAAAATAAGCGAATCTAAATTGATTCTTTCACTTAATTTTTGTCGAATGAACAACGCTTGCCGGAGTAAATATTATTTAATTCAAATTTTCGAAAATCAACTGTCGTGTCCATGTGTTTGTGTTTATATAAATATAATTTTTATTGAATACACTCTCGTCTAAAGGAAGAGACAATATTTTCTTTAATGTAAATAATAATAAAATGCACTCGACATCATGCGTCACCACACAGATGTTTCCGCAAACTCTTCTTCATATTAATTCATTAAAAAGCAATATATTAACATAAATAAGAATAGTGAAAACGGTATAATGCAAATGTATGCATAAATGAGCACGAATCTCAGAGTTGAGAAACTGCCTTATTACTATTGGAGACAATAGCGAAAACTTTTTTACGACTACTAAAAGCGATGGAGAGAGGCCCTCGTGCGTGCAAGTCACAACTTATATTGATATTAATTTGCGTTTTTTTTCTTTTTTTTTTTTTGTTTACTACTAGAAAAATTTATATATATATTTTTAGAAACAAATTAAAGCTTTATGCTGTCAAAAAGCTCTCTTACATGTTACACAGTGAACATGCAATTGTTCGCGACTTGCTACCGAAATAAGCGGCTCATGTGAATATGTGGTAATTTCTATATCATCGTCGGCAAATACCATTTCGAGTATACTTTTAACACGAAACCATTCCAGACGATCAATGCCGCAACCCAATCGAGGAATAGCTAATTTTCTCACACCATGTTGACGCTACATTTGAAATATATTTAAAGGAATTTATTTGTTTCTCTTATTCGATTCCACAAATATATGACGTACTTACCATATGATCTCTTGTGGTTAGTAAAGCATAAAACAAAGCTATATAGGTACTTTTCTCATGCTGGCGTTCCTTTGTTACTAAATTGTAAACATAACGTTTATGATCTTTTAAAACCGCCACACTCCCGGTATGATGATCTTGTCGTAACATTTCATGATTTTGTCCATTTTTGCACTTGAACTGCAGGCCAATATTACGACACATGGCAAAATCGGCACTAATCGAATGAACGACCGAACAATTTTCCGTAGATTTTTTATCGTGAACGCTTCGTTCCATTATCCGACACCTGGGAGTGCTGAACTGTATAATTAGTATCAAGGAAAATATCTTAAATAATTATTTTTTATCATATCACTCAATAAGTTTCCGGTGTAATATATATATATGATAAGGCTGATAGGTGAATAAGGTATGATTTCTAGATACTGCCAGCCTTCAATCGAATTATTTCAAAATTTCATGACATTCCGAACATTAGTTTACAAATTACAGTTATTTTAGTGAGGCTACATGTTTGATCGTTTTGGATACCTTTCGTCGCTTCCTCTCTACTCGGCTGTCTATCAATATCGAAATTCTCTCAATCAATGATGATGAGTCAATATTTCATTCATTGTCACATATTGCATGAAAAGATTCTTTTCAGCGCGTCATTCACTTCGAACAGCGGTTGCTCATGCGCAAATGTTGGTAAACAATAGTAAATACTCTACCTTCTGTCATCTACCTCATGTAATTTCAGTTTTTGGTCTTCCAAAACGCTTTTGTGCACCTTTTTTATGGTCTTTGGAATAACTGTCGATTTTGGGTGACCAGAGCGTTCAGCACCATCGGCGTCTATGCGACTTTATTTAAAATTAGGAAATCGTCCAAACATATCAGAGTCATCATAACACTTCTCAAACCAATGCTGATTGCGAGCTATATTTTTTCTCATCGAAAAGCAGTGTTTTACTAGTTGGAAGACATTACGAAAGTAACATCACTTAAACATAACTTATAAACTAATGGGTGGCATGGCATGACATATTGACACATTTCCTTTGAAGGCTGCTGTCCAGGAATCATATGAGTCTATCAACAGTGTTGCCATATATGTCTTTTTGTATTACATACCTTTGACGGTTGATAGTTACAAATCATTATTTCCGTATTATACTCTTTGGCAAAAACTTTCACTATGATTTCTTTAACCCGAGGCCATTTTAAACCCTCACTACCGCAACATATACGAGGCATAGCCACTTTACTGGCACCGTAATTGCGCTAAATATCCAAAGTGTTTTCTGTATATTATTTACGTATGTCGATGTAATACGAAAAAGATAAAATTCACTTACCATATGATGCCTCATGCAAATTAACGCGGCTTGTAAGTTTTCATAAGTGGTCCTTTGATATGTGTTCTCTACGATTACAAGATGATAAATGAAGCGTGCATTCTCTTCTAAAACGGCAATATTGCCGCATTGTATATGTTGACGTCTTAACTGATCGGTTTGACCAAATATTATCGAAAATTTCCAAGCTAATGTACCCTTCTCCGGAAAAAAATCTGCTGTACTTGTGTAAGCCAATGAATAGTGTTGCGGGACATCAAATAGATCGCAATTCATTTCAGTTAACTTAAAAGCAGTCATTTTGACCGAATTCGTACAACAGTGACTTTAGAAAACAAAAAAAAATTAAAAAAACAGTTAATCAGTTCGACTTCGAAAGATCATTAAATCCGGAAAATGTTTTCCACAAGAGCTTTGAAATGAGTTAAAAACAATCAGTAAAATTTGTACTTTGAAGAATAATGTTCTGAAGTTTAATTCTTGTAAATAATTTCTCGTCCGAGTGCAGTTATGATTCAAACTGATGAGTGATGAATCGGCTACGAGCCATATGTTATTATTATTATTATTATTATTATTATTATTATTATTATTATTATTATTAATTTAACCAGAGAAACACATTCTAAGGGTAAGTGCTATCATCTGAGGCTTTCGAGCAATACAATCTCTAATCATTCTTCCAAATCATTGACAACATACTTCATTAATGACGAAAGTTATGTTAGTTTGCAAAGTGTCGATTCAAGCTGCCAACGTCGATCAAACACTTCATAGATGACCTAAAGAAAACAGTCCAAAGGCCTCAAATGATATCATTTTCGAAAGCAGTTCGCGGAACAATTTCGCCAAATAATGTTCTCGCAAAATTCTTCGATAATTTCGGTAAATATATGAAGCGCCCACGATCCGCAACCAACGGTCACTAATCTCAAATGGCAAGTTCCGTCTTTCTTTTAAAAGATGCCATTTATTAAAATCGCAAAAATATCGAAGGAATAATCAGATAAAGTATTCCCTTCAATTCATGCCCTGGTGTTTTTTGAAATCTTTTTAAGAAAAAGCAAAAGACATTCTGATTACATTTGCTAAGCAACTGTTCCAAGTCATAAGTATTTCAATTGCATAACCCTTTCATTAGTGCTGCACTGCAAATCTTTTTATTTTATTTATTCCGTAACACTTATTACAATGTTTTTACATAGAGTGTAATGGAAACCAAACATTGCTTGATCAATATTCACTTAAATGTTTTGAAATTTTTATCTAACTATTTAGTTTTTTGTTGTTTTTCAATTCGTTGGTATTTGGAATAGTGGGCGCTTCACTGATTGCATACAGTTCATGTTCAATGTCAAAGCTTCCGCATTATAATTAACACCCATACTATAAACTTGCAATGAAAACAACAACAATTTTAAGAAGAAATCATACGGTTTTTTGCCCTTGCATTGCAATAAGAAATTAAAAAATAAATAAATAAAAGGAAGCGAAAAGCTGTCTTGAAACGAATTTTAAAAACTCTCCTATACATAAGTTAAAGTAGTAAGTAGTAAGACAACCAATAACACTACCACGATAATCTTTCTCAACATTTTTGTTAGACATTTATCTTTTATTTTCCATCCGTGACGTGCTTTTTAATTTATGAATTATTTTAAAAGAGATTTTCAATATTTTGAGATCTTATCTTATCTTAAAATAATGTAATTCGGTTTTTGACTTTTTCCAATTTTTGGCGACTTGCAAAGTTTCAACAAAGCAGCATTGCATGCGCGCACCAACCAATGGTTAATGTGAGATTGGGAGAGCAGTGATCTTGCACATACAAATCTTACCATAATAGGCGCGATTAGTCTGTTCACATATGCTCTGTCGCTATATTTAAGCTCACCCAACACGACCTAGTGAATTTAGAATCTTAAATCTAAAATATACCGAACACCCACAAGCTCATTAACTCAGTTCGTATGTGTATTATACTAGAACTTGGGACAAGGGCTATATCTTGAGTTAGGCTTAGCATATTTTCTTTAAGCTAAGATATGCTTTATTTAATCATTTAAGTGTACTTTTGAATTGCGCTAACCGTGTAAAAGATCTATTAGACCTGGTTCTTCTGACGCTAAGTATAAAAGTAAATTTAAATTCATGCATGTATATGCAATAATTGCACAGTGACAAACGAAACTATTCAATATTTGTTTTTTGTACTTTTTTAATATATTGAAAGGTACACATAGTCCATCGATAGTAAAGGTCGTGCCAATAGGCTTAGTAAAATGGATAGTAATGGTATGAAAGGAGTAAGAAAAATAATCAGCAGCTGTCGAGCTTCGAAATTAGACTTAACGCCATATACGATAATATCTGTTGTTATTTCACTTCCACACGTTGTGTACCTATGAATACACAGCAAAAACTTGCAATTGTTATATAGTAGTTTAGCTATAGTTTTATATCGAAATTCAGTCTTACTTAAATTCAAATAACTAAGGATCGTGCTACGATCTATATAAACGAACTTTCGCGTATATTTATATAAAAAAAAAAAACAAGCAAAACTTAATTGTCGTTTGTATTAAGACAGAATTTGAATAAGTTTCTCTTGTTCTGCAGTGAGATTTCACAATAAATATTCTAATTTTATTAACAAAGAAATCACTTAAACAGTTTTTTTGAAATTCGAAGATCTTACTATAAACAAATAATTTCGATTATTCCGATTACTTTTATTTACGAGAAAGTAACAAAATTAAATTTGAATAAATAAAAGCGAAGATGATCAAGATTTTGATCTTGTTGCGATTGTAGTAGTCAATCAGCGACGATTTCAAAGTTAAGTAAAGTGAGCAACTTAAACATAGAGATTAACATTGAAGGTAACTTTGCTGAATATTTCCGCTCAGCTTTAAGCTCACATATGAACAAAAAAAAAAAATTTCCTAATTCCTGATGTAGAAGGATCCTATTGTTATTATAATTATAATTAATTTAGACAGCGAAATAAATTCTGAAGACTAAAGTCTTAAAGCACCAGCATCTAAGCCTACCGGCTTCATTGAAAGCTCTACCGCCCTTGAGATTTGAATCCACGTTTTTGTGTACAAAAGTTATGAGATGATGGTCTTGAACTGCGATTAGAAAAATCTCACGAGCTTATTAATGAAGTCATACAAAGTCGGCAAAAAAAAAAAAAAAAACATCTAATCAATCAATTCTACGAAACTCGAATAACTTCGGCAATTATTGATCCATTGAAATGCATCGTAAATGTGAAATGCAATCTCAGAAGAGCTAAACGAAATTCAAGTGATTTAGATTAAGGAAACGGCACAACAGTTTTGCCATTCACTGTACATAGGCAGTCAGAGTTTTGTAAATAAATCAGAAAATCAGGCTAAATTTAGAATAAAATTGCGAATAAAGAAAACAAAAAACATAAACTGGTTACAGTTTAAATTGTATGTGATTTTATCGAAAACCGGTTTATGCACTTAATCATTTCAACATATACACACGAATGCGAATGCGAACACACTCGCACACACATCGAATAATGCGTGCATTCAAACAGTGTGTATTTTTTTATATCAGCATTCGATACATGACCAACCTCAAAATATGGTTTAATTCTGTCAATTTATTGCCGCCATCGGAACGAGGCGGTGAATCAGCGTTATTTTAAATAAGAGTATGGCTATTTATTGTGATATGATGTTATCGAAAGAAATTAAATGAATAATAATCCGAGTCAATCTTAGATTAAGCTAATTAGCCTGACGATTAGTTAATTGATTTTCAAAATATTTATCAAATCATTAACGAAGAGAAAAATATCTTTACTATAACAAGTTTTCTTTTGTTTATTTAATTCCTAAGTGTGGATCGCTATTTACATCTATAATAAATACCTCAAACGCCTACACTAACAACTAATAGCGATTGCACCCGCTAAAGCGAAAAACAACTTAAACTGAACGCCAAGTTACTATTTTAGGCACTTAATTAAATACGAATTAGAAAATGGCCGGTTTACGTTGTCAATGCTTCGATGACACCCTCACTTGCATATATACGACCGCATTTGAATGTTCATTTTAATAAAATGCACTAAATTTTACAAAGGTTTTCGTTTGTAATCATCACACAATTCATCGCATAAAAGTTATACTGAATTCATCGGTGCGCGGTACAACCCACGCGTGTTCACTTAGTTAATCTACATATGAAAATAAATATTCAAAATTTTTTTGGGGGCATTATTTTGTTGAATAAGAAAAGCATTAGAATCGAACCATTTTCGTTTTAAGAAAATGCTAATATTCAAACTGATGGACGGAATGACTAACATAAAAAATAAAAAAAAAACAAGGATTAGTGTTTGTCTATTTTTCTATTCAAAATTTAATAATTTGCTCTGTAAATTTTCGTTTGAAGTTTTTCGACGACCGCAACCCATTAAGAAGTTTCTTTCTCAGGATATATGCGCTAGAGCGTGAAAAATTGTAACGTAAAGCACAGTCTTCAGCTGCTTGTAAAATTAAGCGGTACGAAGAATTGTGACTTTTTGGATAGCATAGGTTTATAGGAATATAACGATTCAAATCTTTTGACTCTACTGATTTTGTGTATACCCTTTTGTAAGCAAGTTACGAGTACCCAACTTCATCACTACATTTTTAGTTATTAATTCCTTTTCCGATAAATTTTCTAGTAATTATTATTAATCTTTCCGACAATCATCGCTTGCATGAAGTAGGCAAAATGTTTAGGAATGTGTGTTTAGTTTTACCTTTCTTTACCTTTCTTTGGTTCCTTAGATCATCGACTAGTCAAAGATGGGATTTTCATAAAGTTACCCTCCATTTAATCGTCCCCAACAAGGTCATCTTTAATTTAAATTACAAGTCAGCTTGCGTGTGCATCCTTTCCGCCTTACTGGCGTTTCTGGATCCGATACACTCCGTCAGGTACCATACTGATAACTTTCTAAGGTCCTTTCCACTAAAATTGCAATTTAGTTGATAATCTGTTATTACACGATGAGCTATACAGTTGCACTAAATCTCGTTCGGCACAGCATCCAGAGCTCGCTCTCCGATCATTCAAGGTCGTTAATGTGCCACTAGCAATTTGACTTTGGCCGCCCTTGGTCTTTCAGCTTATTGCCCGCTTCTTTTGATTTACTAAATTCCTCATACTTATGAAGCCATGTTGCTATTGTTCTCCGGCAGTCTACCCAATAGGCTTTCCCATTAATCGTTTTACAGTCTTCGCAGCAATATTTTAAAAACTCTCGGTAACCATTGTTTTGGAAATGTATTCAATATTCACGTGCAAAAACGTTGCACTGCCTTCTTGTGCAACTTCACATATTAACTTTATTTATGAAAATTACAAAAGCATTATATCCAGTAACTAATTTGTTCTTCTTGGTTGTACTACTAATGAAAATATCTGAAGACTCTCTTCAAGCTAAATGTTTGTTGAATAAGTTTACTTTCCTCTGCTTTCAGTATTTGCTTATTTAAAAGTCAAATAAAATGTTTTTTGTTTACTTTCTAAGTTTATTGCAATTTACAAAATATTAAACTAAATACACATTTCTTCAATTTCTTAAATAAATGTAAGTAACTCTTCTTACCTATTATTGTACCCATCAATTTGTATTAAACTTTTCAAATGGTCGTGGTGCAGAGAAACACATGTCGCGGCTGCGATAAACGGCTTGCTTCAGAGAAGAAAAAGAAATCTCGAAACCTTGTGTAGAAAATCGGCTTCAGCCGACTTTTAATTGCTTCTCTACATCGAGTTAGTCATTTGTCGATTTTTTTTGCGAATATAACGATTACTTTTGTGAAACTTTCCCTAGAATGCTGGACGTGAACTTGAATCTTACTTTTACTTTACTCTTGAGCTATTATATAGAAAATCAGAGCGAGTCAATCAGTCTTAAATTTTGCACTTAAATTGCTTCTGACATCGGTTAACAACGAAGTTGTGTCTAAGTTTCTTTTTTCGTCTTAAAAATTCCCATCTCTCAGTATTTCTATTGAGATGAACTCTGAAAAGTTTGATTATTTCCTTTGCATCCGTTAAATCACTTTCGATTGAAGTAACGACTGTGACGACTTTTAAAGTTAGACTGTTAGCAGAGTTGGAATTATTATTATATTCTTAAGTAATTCCCCGGAATTCATTTAATAATTTTCGTTTTGCTTTTTCGTCGATCTTTGCCATTCAAATAATGATTTATTTTTCCTTCATTTATGTTGCATTGAATTTTTCAATTGAATTCGACGAAAAATTCCTTTTTACAGTCTACACCACTTTCGTACAAGTGCGTATTATATTATGAAGTTTGGGCGAATGCTTGCAACATTCCGAAGGACTTAAGATAGACCAGCCTTGCATTCTATCGATCGATTTGGAATCATTTTGTAAATCCATTTAAGCTTGTCTGTCCGTCCATCTGTTCGTCTGATCTTTGACAGTCCGAGATGCAGTCCATGCACTTTTTGCATTCAATATGTACGTCGCAGCTTTCGATAAAATTTAGTAAACGCGTGCGTAAAGCTCGAGAACGAATTTTATTGGAAATTAATCGAATCGGACTACATTTTAGATTACTCTCCACTCTTATGTGGAAAAGTTGTCATGAGTAGAAGAGCATTGCAAATTTCAGATCACACAAATGATGTGAAAATTTCATATTGAATCGAAAAATTCTTCGACACCCCTGCGACTGCCTATAAATGAGCCTTGATGTGGTAAAAAGATCTAGTTTTCTAGTTCGGTAATAATTAGCCCATAATAGTAATTTGAAATAGAAAATTAACTTTACCGAATTTTGACGTCATAGATCTATTTTTCGCATTTCAATCTTTATAAGGATTCGCATACAAAAAAAGCCGTTATATGATAAAAATGTCAAATTTTTTATATTCTGCACTGAAAATTGATTCATAAGAATAATTTGATATAAAATTAAATCAAACTTGGATTAAGTGGGTTTATCTTTTGAACGCCATCGTATATAAGGATTCTCGTGAAAAATGAATCCCTCTATGCCGAAAAGTTCTCATTTGAAACAACTCGTTCTTGCATAGTAAGTCCTTTGCTAAGAAGTTTAAGATAATTTTTATAATTTTATGGTAACAATTAGTGCTTTGTAGCAGGTTGACACGAAAAATGACCGCAAGAAATTTGAATCATAAATATTTATTTCTGAAACCCCTTTATATACTGGCGTTCTCAAAAATCCGTTACATGACGACAAAGTACAATTCGTGGTTTCTTATGGCGACAGGTGAAAGATAACACAGTTAAAATGTTGAGCATCCTCCGGTATGAGGGCTTTTGTGAAAATCTAGTATAATTACTGATATATTATCATGAAGATAAATGAAGAATTGTAGGCAAGTAGGCGAATCGATCTTAAGTATACGAGGGGCGGCCTTGCCCAGCTATAATGTTCTTACTTATTTACATTTGCAATTTGGGAAAAATTGGCGACTTTTTTAAAAAAACAAGAAAAAAGAAAATCATATTTGACTGTAGTCGAATCTTTGTAGGCGTGGCCATCTTCGTTTCTTTCAAATATTGCAGAACCCCTCATAGAGTATTCGTGGGAGTTTTTATCATTGTGTCTGTTGAAGTTTCTCGATAGTGAGTAAAAAAAATCCAATTCTTTTGCTTTTGGTAGTAGAAGTGTAGAAGTGTTCTCTGTAAGGTAGGCGTATCCTTTACCTGTTTTGGATCATTTTATATGTCTGTCTGTGTGAACGAACTACCAATGTTTTTTTTCGGATTTGAAAACGATATCTTCATATTTGCCAACAAACGAATGTGTAACACAGACGGAGATGCTTAAATCGATTCAGCTTTTGAAATGGATCAAGAACACTTACATTTTATAATATGTTCGAAGTTTTCTGCTGGGTTTTGCAAACGTCTTGACATAATGAATGTACGCCCACCCTCCGATGATAAGTAGGAAAAAAGCATTGAATTAAACTTTTGTTTTTATGATTTTGGTTGATAAAATGACTTAGTGGTATATAAAAAAGTGAAGTCCCTACCTTATCCTTATCATTCGTTGCCAATTAATGCATTTTAAAAAAATTGCCTTTTCATTTAGCAAGTAATACTGAACATTTTAATTATTTACATATCTATGAACAAATCTCAGTTGCATTTTCAAAATAATATACTTATGTTTATTTATTATTATTATTATTATTATTATCTAAATTTAGCCAGAGAATATGTTTATTTATAACAGAAAATATTTATGTATTATTTACTGTGAAAAATTTCTTGCAATATATGTAACGAAAAATGTTTTCAACTATCGCTGACTAACTTCATAATTTCACGGGTAACGTGTAAAACTATATATCCAAGTAGTCATCAAATGTGAACTTGCAGAAAAAGTATTGAGAGTTTATTATCAATAAATGATATTTGGTGATACACAACCGGTTAGTCTTATCAAATTACGCGTTTGACAACTAGCTTATCCTTCCATAATTTTCATAATGATAGCTTTGGGTGAAATTTCTTCAAAAATTCGCTGTATTTTGCGGTTTTACTACAAAGAAGGCTGGAAGTGTAGCTCCATCCGCTATAGAAACTGAACATTACATTGCTCTTAGACTCTCAACTAAAGTAAATTTTAAAAGAGGAGTACAACGATCGCTTGGCTAAGGTTGTCATCGATAAATCAAAGAAGTCCTATATCAATAGACGTATGATACTCTTCTATAATATCGAAGGACTATGCATTATAATTGTCGTTATATACATGGATTATAAAATAAATAGGAGAAAAATTTATTAAAATAAAACAAAAATTTCTGAATACTTTTTTTCCAAGTAACTATGTAAAACTGGGGTTTCGAAACGATCTTCTTGCTGGTATTCTCGGAAAAATTACAATGGGTTGTCTGCAACGCTAAGCTTGGCTCATATTTTCTTGTCAATCTGAAGTCAGGGTATAGTGGTAATTGATTCGAAAATTCCCCAACAATATCTTCGGAACTAACGTAATCTCAGCAAAAACACTTTTCTTACTATTTGAATTTGAAATTAGAATCTAGAGCAGATATGCTTTTGAAGATAGGAAAAAGAGTTTAGAAAATAATCAATACACAGTTCAAATCCATGTCTTCCCTTCATTCCTCTTCGTTGACTAATACTTTGAGCCATCTTATTGATTGTCTTAATACAGTTTCGCAGGTCGTTTATTCATTCATAATAATTAATAAATAACGGGTCAGTCAGTCAAAATAATTTCGTTAACATGGATCAAAACAAGTAGAAACACTATAGAGGGCACAGCCCATCATTAAATACCCTGCACCACCCTACAGTTATTCATATATCAACTTTTCAAAATGAAACGTTAAAGGAAAAATGGGCGAAAAAATTGTCCGATTCCAACCGTCTTCAACAGCGACCGTTCTTGTGCCAGAATACCGCAGTGTGTCAAGTTTCATCAAAATATCTCCAAAATTGCGGCTTGTAGATTGAGCGAAAGAAAACGTGACGGACAGACCGACAGACTCTAGATTGATTCAATCGACCGTTGTTATAAAAGGTGCATCGATACTCTTGTCTATAACTCTATGCACCACCTATAGGAGGTGTAGGATATTTTTAAAAAATTTTATTGAAAAAAAACTCTTCGGAACATAACGAGGTAAAAAACACATTATAGCTGGTCAACACCGTGCATTACACACTCTCCAGCAATTCGCAACGTCTTTTACAAAACAGTACATTATATGTACTGAGTGATCCGATTCTGTTCATTTTCAACAGAAATCGTCCTTCGGTCAAAACATTCCATTCAACATATTACGAAAATTGCGATCTGTAGGCTGAATATAATCAGTGAATGAATAGAGATCAGATAGATAAATGGCTTAAGGATTAAAGCAATCCAGATAATTATATTGAATCGATTAATATAATAAAAGGCGGGTGGATGGATCTATGTCAAGTTTCTCTAAGCGTTGCTTGCGTTCGTTCAAAGTTCGTAAATGATATCTGGTACCACATGTTAAGCTATGTTAGGCATGTAGAGCAGAACAAGCGAAACAGACTTTGTTTGATAAAACTTTAAGCTTAATTTCTATTCTATCCAGCGGGTTTGAATCAAACATTTTTACATCTTCTTTACAATGTTCCGTTGATGAATGAATCATTCAGGCAATTAGCTAAGCAAAGGTATGCATGATATGATGATAACATCAAAAATGGTAATACAAAGCAACAAAGTTTTAATAGGTTTGCGTTTCAGTTTAATTTATTATGCATTAATTTTCACTTTTGTTTACGTTGCCGCTCGTATGTATATATAATTTTTTATTTATTTTGTTTTTTTTTTTTTTTTTTTTTTGTTTTATATATGTTTACGAATAACAGTAGTTAGCGAACTAATAAAAAAGAAAGAAACTGAAACAATTCACACGTATTCGCGAGCAACGATGTGCATACATTACTTAACGATGTGTGACCTATTTAAGTGTACATATTAGAGGGCGGTAGGAGGAGAAATTTAATGTATAAAATGGGCTTGTTAAACATTTTGCTTTAAGGAAAAAAATTTGTTTATTTTTTAATATAATTTTGCAAACGCTTACCTATTAAGTTAACTGTGATTATCGTATACTATTTTGATTCTTCTTTTCTTTTATAAACAATAGATTCGTTTAAAATTCTTCACTTCCATTAATAACAATAATAATAACACGATTATGCGTAGACACGGCAGGCCGAGCACAATACTGACCAATCAAGCAATTTAAGTTAGTTTATAATGCGCTTAACGCGACTTTTAAGTAACGCTTTCATGCGTTCTCAAATGTCAAGTGAAGTATCAATCAAGTGAGGTATCACTAACTGACTTACGAGCTGTCTGACTGGCTGCTTAGTTAGCTCGGTGTTCTGTTTACGCTTTATGGTTGGGTTTGAGAGACTTATTGATGTTGCATGTTTGGAGGTAACTCTTGAATGAAAGAGCTTTCTGCCATGAACTGATTTATATGAGTTCATTGTTTTTGAGCATTTTTACTTATCCAAGTTAAGACACAAACCAATTATTAGTAAAAGCTTTAGAACGAGTTAAAAAGAATTAGTATCGCATTAAAGTAGACTCGAACTCTGTAGGGTATAAATGAAATGCAAAAGCCTGAATGGATGCTTGTTTTTAAGTTGCATTTGTAAACTGAATGAATTGAAATGAAATCAATTGAAGTCTTTTTTAAGATTTCTTTTAATCTAATTTTAAAGGCTCCTTCTTCATTTTCTCATTTTCTCATATTTTCATTTTCATTTTTATATGCCACCTTTCATTATTATTTGATTATTGTAAGCAAAATTTGCATAATCGAAATTCAAAACATAACATCTTTATGAGAATATTGCATAAACCTTTAAAGAAATGCAAATTTCATTTAAGCTTTTCGCCTATGGAAAGATTTTTAAGACATCTAGTACTTCATCTTCATTTAATAATTTCTCAAGCGAGACTTCTTTATATAAACTCATCATCTTTTAGGGCTGTTGTTGTTGCTGTCGCTGCTGTTTTGCTGCTGCTGCTGCCATAGCTACTGTTTCCTTTATTTTTTGGGAAAAATTATGCAAATTCAGTTTAGTGACACTTCCGTTACACTCAGTCACTCAGCCAGTCATTTAGTCAAGTCAATCCATACCCTCTGGCATATTCATAATTTCAAAAAACTGGTGTCAAAATCGAATTTGTTGTTATAAAATACTCATACTACCGCTCGCCTCTCATCACCGCCAAATGAATCGACCACGTTCAGCCTGTGCTTTCTGGTTGAAAAGTTGTAACTAATCATCATATTCCATCCACTTCATATTGTTTAAATTACCATTATTGTTCATGTTGTTCATTTTGTTTTTGCTCCTGTTGTTGCTACATTTATACCATTGTCATAAGGCAACATTGTTTGGGGTTGAGAGTTTTCAAATTAAGTTACTCATTGTTTCTTTACATTTCCGGTACTTAATTCTACATCAATGTTTAGTCGCGTCGCGCACTATTATGATACTTTTTCCATAATTACAGAATACTTTTGGATTTCACTGTAAATCGTTGATATAAATTTAAAGAAAAACAAATGATTTTTAAATTATTTAATACTTAAAGGATGCTAGAGGGGAATGATGGAACGAAAGGCACGTGTACTGCTACCGATAGTTAATTAAATCAAAATATTTTTTTTTCTAAGAAAAATATCACATCGGAAGCAATTTTTCTAAGATAAGATCATGGCAGACTGATATTATACTAACATACTTATTGATTTCTTAGCAAAAATTTAGCTACCTATGTACAAGATTGTCCCGTCCGAAAATTAATATCTTACATTTTTTAAATTTTTTAAACTTAAATTTGAAATTAACAAGATTACGTTCGCTCAAAAATATTGAGCCCAATAGCAAAGATAGTGTTAGTCGATTCATTAACCTCTTTTATGTGTGGGAATGGAATTGAATACAAGGAAGAACAAACTATTAAACAGAGAAATGTATACATTTTTGTGTGTTAAAATCCATAAGATCAGATAGGAAAGAAACAGTGACTGGACTTAAGGTCAAATTTTTCAAACCTTTTGATAATTTTTAGGGGCTTAGTTTTGAAAAATTTTCTGAGGAAACGGGAGAGGGAGGGTCTAACCAATTCTTATAAGCTTATAAGATGCTACTGCCACTGCTCTAAAACTATTTCTATATGTATTTCTGTATACCTTTTTCCCCGCTCGATGCCATTGGTATATTTTTGTGTTCAATCTACTGGTAGCAATTCTCGAGGTGTTTTGATAGAATTTGCTGCACTGTTTTCTTTCGACCCATGCGGATCATTTTCCCAAGCACACCTCATATAACGTATTAAAAATATGTATAAAAATTGGGATGGAATATATGGGTTGTAGTCGAAAAAGTTGTTCCATTCGAATCATTTTCGACGGCGTTCGTCTTTGGTCCAATCATGTCGGTGTACCGGTATATCATAAAAATGTCTCAAAAATGGCGATCTGTACGTTGAATTCAAGAATAAAAAACGGACAGACGGACAAGCAAGGTTGGGATCACCTTCTGAATTGATCGATATTATAAAAACATGAGTCTTTCTTAAATCTGGCTGTTCTGAGTGTTATATTAATGTTCACAAACTGAATGTGCCTTTCCATTACAATTGGAGTAGATGGTAGGACGACGAAGAGTTTTGTTGTAAAATTCTACCATCCTCAGTGCCAAAGGCTTCGTACTACACCTTGTAACGGGAATCATTTGGGTAAGCTAATCGACATAGTACTGTTACTAAGTAAGGAAGTATTTGTTTCTCTTACGAATAAAGCTAGGCCTTAGTAGTCATATAGCCATTTATCCGTACACAACAACGGACAGAAGAAGAATCCCATTTTTAATCTCCCAATTTAGCGGGGGGAGTGCCTTCTTACGAAAAATCCTAACCATAGTTTGTGATGCTGCATTTATTTGCTATAATTTCTAACTTGTTCACCATTGTTGAATATAAAAATTTTTGGCTACAGATCTCTTTACATCGGCATGTAGAGATAAAGAAATAGATAAATTGAATACACTCTTGCCCGCAGCTATGTTTTGGGAAAACAAGAAAACCCTGGAAAACGTATTCATCCATATGTAAAACGAAATCGAAATGTCGAAATATAAACGATTTGACTTATTCCACATGAAGGAGTTCAAAGAAGCAGAAAAAAGAAATTGACCAAATACCAACCAATGCGCCAGCATGTGAAAGATGCCAATCTTAAATGACTTGAGTTTATTAAAAGGAAAAAAAAAAAAACTGAAATAAACGACATGTAATGTATGTATAGATATAACGCATGAAAAATACATTTCACATGCCATGCAGGGTTTGGAAATGTTATTGATTGAATTCACTAATAGGCATCCTATATGTAATACTATAGTATGTTAATTTCGATATGGCGTTTGTAATCGTCAGAAATAGCGCTTCTTGAAACGACGTTGTCTACGCTATATGACATAATTATGTTACATTGCTGCAGTACGTGAGCTATCGAGTTGTTTTAGTTATTTCCGCTTGTCCGTTCATTTGATGTCAGAGTTGTCAACATCGAAAAATTACTACGACAAAGAAATAGAATTCAATTTTTATACTCATAATTTGATTCTACATTTAGAGGTTGATGATGATAATCGTCATCGTCGCACGTATATGTCTAAAGTAGCTATAGATTTTCAGTAGAAATGAAAATTTTCGATATGCGTACACTAATAATAGATTGTTTATAGTAAATATTAATTGGGAAATAGTTATAAACGCATACGAGAAACATGTAAATGCCGCAAATGTATATCGAAAATATTTTTAAGCTAAACGTTCATATTGTATGGCAATTGGTTTGCTACACGTATTATATTAAACTTGTCAAATATTCGTATCGCTTAAAAATATGCTATATAAAGTGTACATATTCTTGATGAGCATGAATATCTATTTGTCTTTTCATTTGCTGAAATCACGGAGGCGATCTTAAAATTTGCCTAAAAAAGTTAGCATGGAATATAAAATACTTTTTTATGATTCGTATCAGATTAAATTAAAAAATTAATTAAGTCAATGCACAGACAGCTACTTACTAGTGCGGGAAACTTGACCATTTTAAATTTCTTCTTAAGTTACGTAAAGCTATATAGAGATATTTCTTCTTTTTTTTTTAATTTACAGTTTGAAAATGAATCTTGTATCTTTGTCTTCACAGAGAGAGGGTAGCCGTTTAGGCACTATTTAAAAGCCTACGTTAACGTTTCTCGTTTCTTGCCTTTCTCACTCTGTTTGCGGCGAACACTCCTATCGCCTTCCGTATTTGCAGATCGTGGAGCATATTTATAACGAGGTTGTCGGGGAAAGGCAACTTTTCGATTTCCGCCTGCAATCTCTATCGTTCGTTATTCGTTCAGCGTCCTTGAGGCTTGCGCAAAAACTAAGAAATGGGTCTTGCTGTATTTTAAACCTATATAAGCAAGCTCTAAAACAATCATGGCCGCTTATTAATTATGTTAAATAGAAGTCAGCTTCACCATGCTGCCTATTGAACCAGGGCCGCAGATCTGGTATCAGTTGGTGTCGCCATCTATCTTTAATCGCACTGTTCCAGCGCTCTTGCCGTTCTTCCAACTGTCGGCATTTTGCACGCTGCTTAGTCGCATCAGCCGGCCAGTTGTGAAGTTTGTCTATATACATGCCTTCTTTAGCCCGCAGGTCGATTGGTATCGTACCAGCGAGAACATCTTCCGGCACCGGCACTTAGAGCACAGGGCCGGTATGCTGTTTGGATGCCTCTTGTACACGACGACATATCGGGCGCCTTTTTCCAAACGAAAGAGTCGTGTAGTATCGTCGCTGTTACCATTTCTTGCGTCTTGCCTAGACCCTACATGTTCGACAGTAATGGCGCCAGCGGCTTTGCTAGGTCCGCTGTCTCGAGTTGGTACGGCGTGTATTTGTGTGTGTGTGTGTGTGTGTGTGTGTGTGTGTGTGTGGGTGTGTATATGTAAATTGCACATTGTGTATATATGTGTATGCATTTGTTTTGATTTATTTATATGGCCTTATATGTGCTTACATTTATATGAATATTTCATTTAAATTTATTTTATTTTCTTTTTTATAGCAATTATTTAAATAAATTTAAATATATTTTCTGATGTACCTTTCATAAATATCTCATTTAATAAATATGTACTACATATATACATACATTTATATATATATACATATATATATATATATATATTTATATTTATATATAGATGTATATATATATATATATATATATATACAAACTTTTTTGTTCCTGTGTTTTCATTAGAATTTTTTTTTCTATATATGTATTTGTGTAATTGTAATAAAAATCAATATTTAAAAAATTGCATTCCATACACGTCGTCACAACAAATTGTTAGAAAAAGTTTTTTATATCCTTTTACCCAAAAAAAAAGGAAAAAAATAGAACGGAAAAGCCGTTTTTATTAGGAAAAATATACTAAGAATAGAAAGAAGAAAATGTATAAGCGAAAAACTCACAATCATCTACATTAAGACGATTTTCCAAATTCACATCACGTCCGTCTACCGTACACTTCTTGTCTTCCGTCCTGATGTCTGCTTGTGTCTTATTTTTAGTGCCCTGAACTACTTATAGTTTGTCGAGGTACAGCAATGTTTTGTCTTTGTATGAATGCTGCTGCTTCTGGCTGAAGTAAGTTACATATAAATAGATGCGAGTGATGAAAAAAATTAATAATTCTAGGTTGCCTGTTGTTTTACTAAAGAACGTTAATGAAACTTGAATTTAAACTGCAACCATATTACAATATTTTCTTTAATTTAAATAATATTTGATTTACGTTGATTGCGTCGAATATATCCCCATTAAGAGGGGCAGCGTACATATCTGTAATTATTTATTATTCTTAATTAAATATTTAAAAGAAGTTCAATGAACTACCACATTGTGTATGCCACGTATATGTATGAAAATAATTTTGACTTAAATTTAAAGTAAATGCTAAAAATTTAGCAAAAAACAACGATCTAAACTTAATCCACTATTTAATACCAAATAAATATATTGGGTTATCCATTTTGCGGTTCCGAAAGTAAACGTAAATAAAACGGGCTTTTGATTAAGATTCGAGTCAAAATTCTCTACGTCATATTGTTTGGACTTTGCCATTACTCACTGAATACAGCACCATTCAAAAGTCCACCACGGGACATCTTACATGACTGGACCCGTTTGAAATAAGCTTCGCCGACTTGTCTGCGCATAGCGGGCAATAGCTCGGCCACAACAAGACAGATATTCGTTTTTAAAGAGTCAAGACTTTGAAGATTATCCATCTGCTTGGAATGCTAATCCTCGCTTAAAAAAATCGATAATGCCAACCGTACTAATATTGAAATCCGCTCAGAAAAATCATGGGGAACCATTTACTCGAACTTAGCCATTTTTCATGGTATGACGTCAAGAGTTTAGTGTCGGAATTGGTGCAATTTTAAATTGGCGTAAAGTCGAATTCGTTTTCCAATTTTTCACTCAACGCATGTCCTCGTTTGTATAATACTCTGACGGCCAAAAAGACGAGAAGAAGGGGAAAGAGATAGGAGGTTGATTCCAGTTTAGCGGATATGTGCGTTCCACCGGTAAATATTGTGGCTTTGCCGACTGAGCGAGCACTCACTATAGCTACAACCAAAGAAAACTATACTGCACTGAGATTTGAACTCGCGAACACTGACTTGATAATCGCCTACTCTTCTGCACTGAGATTTGAACCCGCGAACACTGACTTGATAACCGCCTACTCTTCTGCACTGAGATTTGAACCCGCGAACACTGACTTGATAATCGCCTACTCCTCTGTGTTACCAATATTTGAACCCTTTGTTGAGAATGTTGAAGAAGGCTTGCATTTTGAAAGGCATTTGGCAATGACGTTAAAACCGTCGCCTTAAGACTGCGGTCAATATGTCAATTTCTTTTGAGGATTTGCTAATAAAGCGATCTCTCTGGCTGACGTTATTAACTAAAAGTTACATTATTTACTTTTCAATTTCCAATAGATAAGATAATGTTTCACTTTTTGTTAATTAGATTATTATGATTAAAGTTTTCGTCTTCTTCTTCTTCTCCTTCCAGTGTTTTGTTACAATTTTTTTCTTATTTCATTTTATTAATCATACGATTGTTTTGTATCGTTTAGTTGGTTAATCAGAATTTAATTGAAAGAACTCGTATAGTTAAACACACGTATTAGTTAGAGTATAAGTATATGTCATGAAAGGTTGTTAAATTTATCTAATTTGCAGTTTAATTATTATTGACGTAATAGCTTTTTTATTATAAGAAGATATTGTCACGCAAATAGCATTGAAGAAAAACTTTTCAATTTTTATTATTTAAGGATTTAAAGTGAAATGTTTGACTACCCGATATCGATAAACAGGGCGCACTACTCAAACTAATCAGAAATCTTTAAAGTCTACAATGCGTACAACAATGATTTGAAGGCAGTTGCTGAGCACAATATTTCCTCTGTTGCGGTTTTGACAACAAAAAAAAAAAAAAGGCATTAGCTTACACATGTGTAAAGTGAACGTCTGAGATTTTGTTTTGAGCTTAAACGTGCATGTTTTCTCTTCTTAGAAGGCATGGGAATAACTCGATTATATACGCTATGCGGGATACGGTAGAAGTAAAAGAGTAAAAATAAATATTAATTTATGATGTCGTCTTTTCATTCCTCGTAGGGCACACAGTTAAAGGACAATTTAATTTAATTTTGTGGGTTTCTATGCTCATGAGAGAGATATATTTGATCCTAGTAAAAACAGAAAAAGCCATAGTTCACACTTGTGGCCTCAACAAAAACCAACAACATATGATTGTTAAGCTGGTTTATGTATATTCTCGTTATTGGTCACTAATCCACATATACATGAGTATAGCATAAATATATGCACGCGCCAGTACGTTTATATATATTTACAACGTTTATGTTTTTTTTTTTTTTTTTTTTGTAATTTTAATTTATGGCCACTAATTAGCAAATGATGAATTGGTTTCGCTTTAATCACAAATGTTAACAACTGTTACATGCAAAACAATTTCATGCATATGCACAAGAATTGTTAATAATATCTTAGCATTATTTGATTTAATGATTATTAAAAGAGTCGCAAGCGTACTTCCATACATACGTATATTTATTACATTGGATAAATTAACTGTTGGTCAATTTAATTACTTTAGTTGAAGTTAACTTAATAGTTCCATTCCTATACTTATCTACCCCCACAATAGTTCATACTAAGTTTCACTTCCAATATGCAAAACTATTATGAACAGCGAAGACACGATGAATGCATGCATATATGTCAAAGAGTACTTGTGTGTGTTCACAGGGTTGTCTTTGCAGCATTTCGGTTTTCAATCGTCTCCTTTGTCTATGCATTTCGGGTTCGGCTGTCGGACAGTAGCTGTCGTACTCAGCCTCTCAGTACTTGATCTAAACCATCGAACTCTAAACAACTAACTTACTAACTTAATGCTACACATATGCACAAAAAGCAAAAAAATTTAAACCAACGTTGAAATATGACGAAAAATTCCATGTGCTAGCATTAATAACTGAAAAGAAACTGCAATTGCTGAAGAACTTTGTGATTTTCGAAATTTTCAAATTTTTTTTTCTTTTTTTTTTTAATTACCAAACGCTCAGGGGATGTCTCCTGTTCGCGTAATGTGGTGGCGGGCAGAAAGAAGAAGAGGTGAGGAGAGGGAATGATATATGGATGTGGCCACGACCTAGCGGCCCAATCAATAAATGTTTTATCCCTTGACCAATTGAACACTCACTGCATGTACGACCAAACTCAACTCTACCACACTGCGATTTGAACAAGCGAATGCTGAGTTGTTGGCCGCGGTTCTTATCGACTGGGCTACTTTTGCGGAAATGATTTCTACATATGATCTATAGTTGAAGTGACGATTCGCTCCAAGGCAAATGTAATATAATTTTCTTATTTTGTTGTTTCTATTTTGTAGGGATGGAAAACATTACCAGAGGATTTATTAAAAGTGCACTATGCTGTGTTAGGTTACTGGTTATTTCCCTGTGGACAATAGCCATAAGAATTTCAAATTGAATTTTTAGACAAATTGGAAAACCTTGTACCGAAAATTTCACTAAGAGTAATTCGTTTAAAGTTCAATTGCTTACCGTTATGCAGGGGCATCCATTTTGGGGAAAGATAATGAGTTACGACTCTATTCCTTCGACTTTTTTTACTTATTATAATTAATGACATGACACATTATCATGTGGTCCCAGTTTACCAATTTACCTTAAACGAAACGTAACATCATCACTATGATTAGTGAACATAGTTGTGGATTGTTTAACTATGCCTACCTGTAAGATAAGCGAGGTTTTAGTGGCTCGCTTACATTAAAACATTATAAAGTACGTATTTCTTGCATCCATAATGAAAATGAAAAGATTCGCTTCAAGTCACTCGCTATTGGTTCTTATTTGTAATATTAATAATCGAAGTGTTTTTCTTTCTTTCATTGCAGTTGTACGCGTTTGCGTATGTATTTGTTTGTGTCAGTATATAAAATACTAAATTTAAAAAAACGTTAATTTTACGATCTATAAAAAGCAGCCGTTAAAAGTTTCTCTGCTACCAAATAAACTTACCGTCCAGTAAAATGAATGATTTTGGTAAAATCTTATCATATATAAGAAATCATTAACGACCGTTTTATGACAGCTGTGCGCATTCTCTGATATTAATTTAATTACGCAACAACAACATCAGTAATATTCATTAAAAACAAAAAAATAAAACAAAAAAAAATTAAAATAAATAAATAAATAAAAAGAAATAAAAACGCGACTATTACTTGTTATATTTGATTTTATTAAAGACTTTTTAAAAATACACAGCGAAAGCCGACTTTCGAAAGTGTTTCTACCTATCAACAACAACTAAAAATACGATATATCAAATTATCAAAAATCTACAGGAGGTACGTTATATAGCACAAATTATACAGTTAAATAAATAAAAAATGTAACTAAACAACTTTCTTTCAAAATAATTATTATAAAGATCTTAAGCAAAAAAAAAAATTTATTTATCGTTAATTATTGTACAAATGAGAAAAGAAAATATATTTATTTCTCTTTTTAGCAATTTTTGCGGGTTTTTTTTTTTTTTTTTTTTGATTTTACAAAACTTAATTTATAAAACTTAATATATAAACAAGCAACCCCACTACATTGGGACACGGAAGTGGGTAGCATCCGTGATTAGGCCAAAACACGTCAGTGCAACAAATTTCATTAAAATATCTCAACAATTTCAGCCTTTAGATGGACAGGAGGTAGATAGGAAAGCATCTGGAATCGCATTCAAAAAGTGGGTCCATCTCAAGTTCTTCTGCGTACTGCATACATTCGCACGAACTCAATATACTTATATACCACAGTGCAGAAGTGCGGACTATAAATATATATTTATTTGATCACACTTTTTACTTACTTTTTAATATTTTGTTTGCTCTTAGCCAAATAACAGACAATTAACTTAACAAGAAATCTTTAGCTGCTGTATTGAAAACACAACGATTCTATCGTCACACGTATGGGTGCCATTAACACAACATAAATGTTTTCATGATGTAAAGAATATAAAATAAGTATTTTATATGTATATAGCCTCGTGTTTAAGATCACATTTAAATAATCGAGAATATCGTAGAACAAGTGAAAAAACCCCAAAAGAAAAATTTATCTTCGCTTTTTTTTATAACCACCTCAAGCATGATATATATATATATATATATATATATATATGTATGTATATATATATACGACTGAAGTTTGAATTTTTTACTATTTATGAGATGGATTTTTTGCTACGACTTTGACGATTTTCAGATGTAATTTCACAAATAAGCAAAACAACTCACAATTCAGTTTGGTAGATCCTAATGGTAGTTTTAACAAAAAAGGACATTGAAGGGCAAACAAAAAGACTTTAAAAAAACTGAACTGAAGATAGTCCACCAAAGTTAACCCACATTGTTTAAGGTTCGCGTGTTCGCTAAAGATGTCTTTGCTAAGTTGCTTTTTATCGCGAAATAGAAGACAAACATGCACAATAAGCATTCAAATTAAATAATATTCTGTCAAGCGTGGACATATAAAACAAACTGAGCCTCTAATTACGATCACAAAACGGAAAAAGCCAACTTATTGCTCATCTATTGTAAATCTCATGCAAAATTACAGCACAAACACTGAAACAACGCAATGTCCAAATCGAGTGATAATCGAGTGTTCAGAGACATTACGCGACTATAGATTTCTTGTATGTCGTGAAAAATGCTGAAACCTATTAGTTAAACCTAATTCCATTACCATAACCTTGGTCCAACTACTTATTAATTATTTGATTTACTCATTCCAACTATATTGTAATTGCTTTAGCTATCATATTTTCTTAAAATAGAATAAGTTATAGGACATAGGCTTAATTCGATTTGTCTGATAGGCTTTAGCATCTCTTAAAACATATCAAAAATCTGCAGTGGGGAAAGTGGGTTAAAATGTTTTATAAGCACTTTGTGTAATGTAACTTTCACACCAACAATGCACATACTCTGCATGGTAAATAGTAATAGTAAATTTTTCATCATTGTTTATATTTTCTATTCTTGTTTAGTTTCTCACATCATCTTGTTATTTTTTCAATGTCATTCAATTATCAATTGCCTTAGCAGAGGCGCGAACTAAGCAAAGGCAAAAATGTGCGCTACGTACAGTGGGCTAACTTCAAGCCAGTAAAAAAAGCTATGAATCTCACGCTGACGATGAACATTCTGTCAAACAATTAAATCGAAATCTTAGCTTCCGCTGACGAAATACAGTCTGTCTTGCGTTTCTTGTGACTCAGATTAGGGTAGAATTAGGCTTTCACCAAATGAAATCGAATCGATCGAATCGCCTTGCCAAGTGACTTTAGTATTCCACGCTTATTTATTTAAGGCTTCGCTAAAGACAAGTTCTTTGCCGTGGTTTGTATTTTCGTTATAATTCACATAAACTTATCGTTGTTTAAGTTCAAGTGATTCCATTTCCCTTTTCAAGGGCTTATAGAAACTTGTGAATTTTTTCCGTTTTTTGTTTTTTTTTTTCTTGTATTAACTTAAACATTTTCTAAACTATTCAAAAATAAAATGAAGAGATAATTATGATCCGTCAAATATAGCTTCATAGCCATTAGCTTAGTATTATTTCATTTAATACTTTTGTAATGTATTCCTTTTACTTGATTGTCTTTTCTCAAAAGGAATGCGTTTGTAAAGAGATAATCGAAAAAAAAAATAAATAAATAAATAAAAGGAGTTTTAAATTGCCTCAGTAAAACTAAGTTGCAATAACTTTTAATGAGTTTACATCAAAAGCTTACGTCTATTCAAAAAACTTACGTAATGCATAAATTATAGTGAACATCGCAGGTACATGCAGTAAGAAAAATGTAAATACTTTGAGGATGCAAAGATGTGGTTTTAATCTTTCCTTTTTTCTTTTTCCTGTTTTTTTTTTTGTTTTTTTTTGTATCTAATATCGAAAGATAGCGATATCTTTTCATTGATAACATCCAGAAATAGATAACAGATATCTCACGAATTGCATATAATTTAGATCAACGTCTATCCACATCGATCTGTCCATTTACCAGTTACTTGTTCGTAATTTCTTCATTGAGAATATGACAATAGAAAGCGCAAAAGTCTCAGTCCCTAAGAAGTTAAAGTATATTCTATGGCAAAAGTACCAGGAATTGGCATATCATTAATTTTACAGATTTATATGAACCTTTTTCGAATAAGTGCGACGTGAAACAATACGTTACTTAGTTTACAAAATAATTCCGAATGCTTCTTACACACGCTTTCCATTGTCACTTTGAGGGCTGACTTAATCTTTTTTTGTTGTTTTTGTTTGGCAACTATTTACTCAAATTCGAACTCGGAATGTGAACTTTTGGGAAACGAAAAATTAGTCGAGTTTTTGTCAAAAGCACAAAAATCTCTCGGCGTAAACGTTAAGTTGCTTTGAGCCAAGACAGAAGGCGGGGCATTTTTTGCTCAGACCAGTCAATTAAAATTTCGCATGACACCTTCCTACTGACACCTTCAACTAACTTACTCAAGTCAAAATCTAGTTAAAAAAGAAAATACTTTTGATTTTATTAAAGTAAAGCAAAACTATCTATACGTAAGAATTGGAAGAATGTGTCCACGCTGTGTTCGCTAATTTATTCTAAAAACAGCACCATGACAGAGATGTGCTCATTGTAATGATTTGAAGTGCAATTACCTACGAAATGCAAAAACTATATGAACAAAATTAATAACAAAATTGAGTAAAATGAGTTGCTGGAATGAGTTGACTTGTTAAAATGGATAAAATGGATAATTTGGATAAAATTAGCAAAATATAAATAGTAAAATAATATAATAGAAGATATAGAACGGATAACATGGTTAAAGAACAAATAGATAGATAATTTGGATAAAATGAGCAGAATGGATAAAATCGATAGTTCATGTTGTAGTAGCATTAAATGGATAATTTGGATGAAATAAGCATAAGAATGCATAAAATATAAAATGGATAAAGTGGATGAACTAATAAGTAGATAATATGGACAACATGAATGAATTTTGACAAAATGAATGAAATGGATAAACTGAATAAAATGGGATAGAATGGATATGATGAATGAAGGGAAAAAAAATGGGATAAAATGAATTATTTAAATAATTTGGATAAAATGAGAAAACTGGATAAAACATGAAATCGATAGTTTGGATAAAATGGATAAAAGTATATAATGCAATATTTCATGCGGAGTCAAATGTTCGAACTTACGATCTTAGATGCTTACAATTTAAAATATAGTTTTCACGTTAGATAACATATTAACTGATTTAAAAGGTGCTCAGTACTCATGTAAGAATATATATATAAATACATATATCGTTATTTACCATCATACCAATCCGTCAGTTGTACATAAAATGATAGTAAGACAGTTCAACATTTTGTGGACTATCTAATAATTAGCTGAATGTCGATTGGTTGATAATGATAAGATTTTTAGCCGACTTTCCTTTCTATGCCAACGAAATGTTACTAAAATTGAATATTAAGCATTTTATAAAGAAAAGAAAGAAATAAACATACAAACACATGCACAAATATCACATGCACATTAAATGCAGTTGATATTGAAAATTATCACGTATCGCACCGCACCGCGCCGCACCGCTCCGCTCCGCAACGCAACGCAACGCATGCACAGATAAGCGCACACATTTCAAAGTAATATTTTTCACACGCACTTGTTTTCGTACAACGATGTGACAATAAGAACAACAAAGCGTGCGGTGCAGGGTACAGTAAAGTTGTCATCTACAGTTTGTCAAAAACTGTGGCAGTGGAACGAATGAATAAAGTGAACGCCTTTGCTTTTTAATGTTCAAATGAAGTTTTTGTTTTAACCACAACTTTTTTTTCTTTATCTTATTTTTGTTGTTTTTGTTATTTTTAGATTTTAGTTAAGTTTGTTAAAAATCGATATCAATGAAATGTAAGTGCTTGCATGCGTGGTAAGCAAGTGTTACCTCTTACTTGCCGAAGTGAGTGAAGTAAAGTGAATGAATGCCACCATACCGCAGCACATTTATTGGTTATTGGAATGGATGATGTGCTTCAATATGTCCATCACGTATCTCGTTAAGCAGACGAGCTGTACATGTTAAATATTATTATAAAAGTTTTCGGTTTTCAATATAAACCAGACACGAATATCACAGTCAAGATCAGAGAGCAACATTTTTGGAATGGCAGTGAAAATTAATACAAGAAGAAAAGCAAAAAAGAAAAAGCAAAATGAACAAAATTCAATAAAATAAGTAAAGCAAAAATAAAACAGGATAAGTGAGATTGCAAAAACGACGGGGCGGCATCTGTTAAGTCACCTGCGCGGGCGGCCGACACCAACAAATTGCCTGAGTGTGAAATTTTCCAAATTCAAGCAATCTCTGGTTAGATTTTAATAAATTGCATTATTTATAATTTTAATGCTTTCGCAGTCAAAAAATGTGCATTAAACGAATACAAGATAATATGTACATGACTTATGTGTTTTCCCTTTTCTCCCTTAATATAGTAGAAATTTGTTTTGTTTTTTGTTTTTTACTTCCTTTTCGCAAATTTTTTGTGTGATCAAAGAATTATTTAATTTTTGCCAATTATCAAAGAATTTTGTTATTGATGAATTACAAGCACAATACATACTCAGCAAGAAAAAAAAAATTCTTATGCTCTACTTGTCAACAGACAATGACGTCGTCCGCGAAGACAACGATTGCGACGACGGCCATCATGTTGATCGAAATGATGACGTTGCTCGCTGATCGCTATTAAACTTGCGCAGCGTACTACGTACGTAACTACGTAAGTGCGCATGTGTACGTTTGTACTTATTGTGTTTTACACCATAACTTGAGGCTGTCGTACAAAAGCTAATTATGTAGAACAGTGATCGGTTATTTAAGGTCCTTCATATCCAATTAGTCGCATAACACACCAACTCACAAAAAAAAAAAAAAAAGTATTGAAGAAGAAGAAGAAAAACGAGAAGAAAAAGATGAAAACACCAAAAGACGCACATCTCAGCCATACGTAACATGCACAAACATATATACTAACATGTAAACTAAAACAAAGCAACTAAGCAACTGAACAACCTACCAACCAGCCAGACAAACATTTTATCCAGTCACTCAATTGACCATAAATAGACAAAAGTAAAATATCTAGCTGAAGATTTGAGTTTAATACAAAAGAAAAAAAAGAACATCAATACGTAGTCGTACACACCTACCTAGATAAGTGTGTACGTCTGTCGAGGAACTTAGATCTAGCCAAAGCTATACGTACAAGTAAAAACGCATTTGCACACACGCATACACGCACATTTATCCTTTCATGCATGTGTCCATCGATCGATCCGTTCACCTACCCATCTAAACATAACTGCATTCGTATGTCTATGTAACCACACGAGCCATCTAAGTGTTTGTTGTGCGTTTGCTGTTCATCACCATCCAACAAACGACAACGACATTTCATCCTAACCTTTTGAGCAGATCAATCAATAACAATAACAACAAAAACAACAAGAATAACGAAAACACATTACAACTTTAAGCGGTCAATGGTTGATGTTCATAATGTTGCCACAACTGCGCACTCTGGGCACAGTTTCTATGGTACGCTGGCTAAGCATTCGAAAACTACATGCTGTAAATTTTTGCAGACGGACAATGTACACGCTACGCGTTCGGTATGTTTTCAAACACTCCCTGTACACATAATATATTTTTCTAATTGTTGTTTTTGTTGTTATTATTATTATTATTATTATTATTATTATTATTATTATCATTGGTGTTGTTATTGTTATTGTTGCTGTGTTAGCATCAATGTTTAACTAAAGTTATACATCATCATCGTTGTTGCTGTTGTAAACGTTGTCGCACTTTGTTGCTATTACTATTGTTTTTTGTCAATTTTTGCAACAACATAAGTAAAGAGTATAACAAAATTGTTGCTGTTGCTATTGCTGTTGTTCTTCTTTTTGCTCTTGTTCATAATTTCAATGCAACAAAAATCGTGTTTAATCGTTTAAGGCAAATAATTTCAATCATTGGCCATTTTGGTGAATTGCTTCATATCGGGTAGCAGCAAGCATTCAATGTAATTGCAGCGATGACCGAATGAATCCTTCCCTTGTCAGAAAGCTTTCTTTACCTACATTCGTTCTAGCGAAATATATTCATTTTAGTTTTGATATAATCTCTCAATTTTCATTTTCGAAAAACTCTAGCAACAATCGATGACCAAGGGATAAATTGATACAGTTGTAGGCTCTGATGTTTGTTGAGTCCTAAATGTCTAGCGATTAGAGTAACATATATCATAAACTGAATGAAATAGTAGAAGGAAGTTTAATTAATTAAAACTTGGCGGTTTCCCTTTCGCATTTTTTTTACGAATATATGACATGGTTCGGCCGTGTTCACCTGCCTAATGTCGTTTAAATGGAAAAATTAAAAATTGCCAAATGTTTTAGTGAATCGTTTGTGCGGTACAGCAGATGCTTGGCTTATTATCATTGTCGCTAATGCGCATATTACGTACAATTAACAATAGACATGTGATAGAAACTTGAAGCAATTAAAGCCCTCTCCGTTATTTACCTATTCGTTTGTTTTTCATTTTCCTTAGATCAAACCTTCATCATCTTCTTGAACTTCGTAGGCGAGCGGTATTATCCATATGTAGTTCTTGTAATCGCTTTGAGCAAAGAAACTTGTCGAAGCAGAGAGAGGACAGTGTCAAGCTCACTACATTCTAATGCTTCCAACTGAAGCTCTTTCAAACCTGCTTAGCTAATCAAGTTACCGCACAGCAATTGACAATGAAAACCGCTCCCTTACTGAAATTCGATCTATACAAAGCAGAGGTACTATAAATAGGCGTCACTTTCGCTAGAGACGGATCATGTATAAATGGCATGCCTTCTCTTAGCATTCAGGGACTAATTACTGCCGGAGTGACAAGGGCCGTTTTTTTTCAATCACTATTGATCATAGTGAGGTTAAACCGTTAGATCGGGAAATCTAGAAACATCTGTAAGTGACTTTGTGCTTTTTGCACCTAAGAACAAAATTAATGTCTAATATAAGAGATTAAATATTTTAAAATCTTTCACTCCACGCTTCAATTGGTAAGGGAAGTATATTATAATGGATTTTCATTACACAGCAGACAGGATTCGCAAGTGGTGTACACAGTTTAGGAATAGTCGAAAGTGTGTGTGAATACATCAATGAATCAAAGAAATGGAAAATTTCGTGCATCAACATTGCGACCGGTGCTGCTGGAACATAGTGCTTACGATATGACCAAAACATCAAACGTCAAAGTATAGAGCGGAAATCCCCAGACGAGCGTAAACAAAAAAAAAGCACCAAGAAATTTGGAAAAATGAAAAGTGAAGAAGTAATTCATAAGGCATTCGTTTATATTGCATTTTAAATGCAATCAACGCGTCGTCTTCGTTGCGGAATATTGCGATAAATGGTGACACGATTTGCAAAAATCACGTTTCAGTCCCCAGTCACTTGTCGTTTCCATTTAATTTCGCACAGTGCGATTTGTAACTTATTCGGAAAACGTCCTTTGGCAATGAAAAGAAAACATCACAACACCCACATGAGAGCAATGTAGAAGACTTCCACCGAGATTCTCAAATCATGATCGCCACAGATAACCTAAAGCGCAGTATTGACAGTAACCGTTTTGGTTAAATTACTCAGTGGGTTTTTGTATTTGTTGAAGGTAAATAAATAAAAGAAGGGAAGTGCATAGAATAGACGCAAAAAAATCGAGGACTACAAAACCAAAAAGTAAAGGGTTTTAAGCTTGAAAATCGCCAGTTAACGAACCAAATGAAGTAAATGAGGTGAAAAAGAAACGAAATTTTCGCACATTTCCCGCCAAGCCATCGAGAGGTAACACGATGTGGCGAAAATGTAAAACCCATCGAGATCTAGGAGTTTGAAAGAAGACACTGTTTTCAGTGATCATTGAAATCGTTTCCTTAAAGCGATCAACGATTTGTAAATATCGAGAGTTTATTTACTTCTATAAAAAACAAAGAGGGATAAAAAGAACTTTTTAATGCTCTTAAAGAATTCCACCAAAAATCTAATTTAAGAACAAATTAAATGAAATCTTTGGACTCGAAAGAATTATTCGAATTTTCGTCAAAAAACAAAAACAGCTTGTGGCCAAACGCACTTCATACGTCTGCCAGCGGATCTCTTATCCCAAAAGTAAATAACTAAAGTTTTCTTAACTTAAAGCAAAAAAAATAAAAAAAAAAATAAATAAATAAATAACCAAAAGTCTAAAAATTTTTGCTCTGGATTCACAAACATATTCAGAGATCACAATGTAATTTAGGTTTGTTGAAAAATGAGGTGGGAGCAAAAACGAAAATAAACAAAAAAAAAAAAAAAAAAAAAAAAAAAAAAAAAAAAAAAAGAAAAGACGAGTGAGTGCAAGGAGATGGAGAGATGGTAAACAAAAGACCAAGTTGTTGCAAATACCATAAATTCCAGTAGAACTCGCGACCAAAACAGAATGTGGTGCTATAAAAATCACAGTCATGTGGTTGGCGGTGGCGGTGGCGGTGGCGGTGGCAGTGCCGATAATGATGACGATGAAATAAGTTTGAATGATCAAAAACAGGAGCAAACGACAACAACAGCGACGACAACGACAAGTGTGCTTGTGGCAAAAACACAACCGCGATGAATAAAAACATGATGATAAACAAGGAGAAAAACTTTTGGTAATTTCCAGTAAAACGTTGATCGCAATAACGGCAGTGGCTATAGGAGGAATGAATCGAATCCACGTGAAACGTGGACGGAAGAGTTGAAAACGGGGCAAAGGACATTTTAAATTGGCGGTGGCGGCTGATGATTTTTTTTATTGTTATTTATATATTTTTTTTGTTGTTTTTATTTTTTTTATTTATTTATTTACTTTTTTTAAGAGAAAACACATTGAACTTTACATAAACGTAAAACATAGGACATAGTAGCGTAGTAGTAGTAGCAGTAGAAGTAGTTGTTGTAGTTGTAGTAGTTGTAGTAGCCGTATGGCCGTAATGGCATAAGTCGTCATTCGTCATGAGCAGTCGAAAAAACAGTGTGATGATGATAATAACAATGGTTTTTTTTTTGTTGTTGTTTTTCGACCTTTAATTTGAAAAATCTCTACATTGGGTTCTTGTTTTTTTTTATTTTTTTATTTTTATTTATTTATTTAGTTATTTTTTTTGTTCTGAATTACACTTTCAAGCAGAACATGACACAAGCTTTGCTATAAAGTCAATAAAAGGTTGATTGAATTGATCAAACTTCAGCGCGATCATTATCAACGTTGAGAAAATACTAAGCAAAAAGATCTACGATGATCTGATGTTTGTTTCTTTATTTGTTTGATGGATGCGCGCACAATCTCTCTCAAAACGTTATCGCCATCAACGCAAAACTTGACAGAAAATTGTAGACATTACACACGCTGTTGCTAGTGCTGTTACTCTTTCTGCTCTGCTCAATTGAAATTCGAACGAATATACTGATCATCATCACCGTCACCGTCATCATCATCGTCGTCGTCATCAAAGTTTGTCATCAGTATCGACGTCATGCGATCGAGCGAATTTCAAGTGCTTTCGTATTAGCGTTTCATAAGATTTCTTTATAAACGGGAGAACAGCCAGCACAGCAGCCGCAACAAAAACTAATACCCGCTGTATGGTTGGCAGAAGAAAATAAAATTCAAAAACGATAAAAGAAAAGGAAAGAAAAACATTCACATTTATAGTTATAATGGCAACATTTAAGCCTCATTAATGCATTGCAACAACAACAATAACAACAATAACAGCAAGAAGAACAGCAATAAGAGCATCGATCGGAAATCAACAACAAACACGATCCAAAGAGAAATATTTAGCTCCCTCTTCGTTCGTGCGGACGTTGATTTGCTTTACTTTACCTAGTTTAGGCGCGCGATTGCATCGCTATATCTCTGACATGTAATACATAACCGTGCGTATACGTTTCGATTTGTTTTTTGTCACAACCCCCAGGGATCTTTAAATACATGTTGGATTCATTTAATCGTTGTGAGTGTGTTTTCATTTATTTATTTATTTTGTTATTATTATTTTTATTTTTTTTTTTTGATCAATACTTGAAAATGTTTGTTTGTTGTTGAACTGTCCGTTTATCTTTTAAGTGTTATTAGACTTATTGTATAAATCAATTAAAAGAGATATAAAAAAAGGGAAAATGTAAAAGAGAAAAAGTGCTGGAAAATTACTAATTTCATGATCGCTAATAATCTACGAACGAACAAATAATTGAATTATTAACCAGTTTTAACGTTAATAACTCACATCTCTTCAAGCCATGGAACATATTTCTATGCATCTCTTACTACTTACTGGAGAAGAGTAATAGATGGAGCAGAGCGTTTTAATTCTCAAAGTAAACATTAAAAAATCTGGTCAAAAATGTTGAGCATCAAGACTGGCGGCTAATCCATAATCCATAATCCAGTTATTTGGAACGAGGCTTATATAAAACGTAAATAACATGAGAGAAGATTCAAAGAAGTGCTCCATTGTATGCAATTTTCCCACATGCATTTGGTAAAATGAAAAAATTACTCTTCAAGGATTTTCATCGAGAAATATTAAGAATGAAGCAGTTTTTTAATGCCTAGTGAACAGTGACTACATTTTTCAAAACCGAGCATTATCCATCCAATCTATATATTGTATTAAGTTCATCCGTGTTTTTAGTGATGCATTTATCTTAAATCATTCTGGGCACCAAGAATATCCGCACAAATTTAATAGATGCTTACAACACATATAGTGCAAAATATAATTAGAAAAACTCTAAAGAACCCTAAGGATAACATAAACCAAAAATTATCGCATGACACTGACAAAAAGAAAAAATCTATCGCCGAGAAAGTACCTCATATTTTGAAGATTGAATCTTTGCTCTGTTACGCTTCTATCACTAAGTAGATAACGACAAAATAAATGTAAACGTTAGAAAAAAATGTTAGAAAATACATATATATAAGGCAAACAGCCAGGTACATGCGGAAGAACGTAGTAGAGACATCATAAGTCACAAGTCATTTTTATACCCTACACCACTTGTAGTACGGGGTACATTAAATTTGTGCGCATGTAAGTGTGACTCCCAGGAAACGATTTTCTGAACCGCCTGTCTGTCTGTCCATTTGTTCCATCTAATTCAGGTCTGTATTTAATCTGTAGGTTGTAATTTTTAATGTGCTCTAAAACGTTGACCTGTTTTGGCTTATGTCCGGACTTTGCTAAAAATGGTTTTCATCCTACCACTCGCCTTGTAATGTCTTCCGTTTAAAATATCATCATATGAAAAATATTACAGTTAGAGGTAAAATCTCTCGGTAAAAATCGTTGAGGACTATTTCGACATATGAAAATGATATAATAAATTTGTATCGGATGAGATAATTTTTTGTACCCACTTCCATCTAGCGGTTATCATGAAAAGTATGGCTTTATACAACAATAAAGTTTAACTAAAGTTTAAGGGGGCAATGAATGGGGGAACAGAAAGGTTTATAAGAAAAGAGTGGTGCAGAGGGGGAATAGGGTTTGTGAACGTTCGTTTTGGAAATGGTACGATGGGAAAGACAACTGCTGGTAGATTGTTCTAAAGGTGGGCAGGGCAATACGGTTAAAGTACGACGAGTCGTGATAGTGTGTTGTGCGGTAACCAGGTAACTCCAAGATTGGGTAAGAATGGGTGGAACCGCCGAGAAAACTGTGTAGTCTCTTTTGTCTGTTGACACCGCCGATATAAAAGCTACAATGCCAAAAATATGCTTTTGAAAGTAAAGAACAATGTTTGATGTATCGTCACGGAAATTAGCGAAAGGATTGTCAAGCCAAGTATGAAGTTAACATCACTTGTTCAGTTCTATATGTGTTAGCAGTGTTACAACAATTACTTTAAGCAAAGTAATGTAGGCTATTGAATGGTCGGCTTTGCCAGACTATTATATTCTTGCTTATTATTATGATTATGTTCGTTATAGTTAAGGAGTAAGAAATTAAAAAACTCTTTTTTTTTTGCTTTCGAGCGCAAAGTTATTCTCAGTTTATGATGTATTAGAGGCGTGTTCTTTCAACGATTTTGGCCTATCATCAATATTAATCTATATGCAAACATTCGAACATTTTTCCCAAATTCGAAGTCGATAGGGATAGATGGATAGATGATGGATAGGGATGGACACACAGATAGATAGGAGGGACACATAGACAGACGAACAAGCAGACAGATACAGAAAGGTACCAGGTAAAAGTTTTAACCCTTTCACTTACAATCCAGTTCAATCTGCACCTTGTATGCCGATAATCCAATCTAACACATGCCTCCCGCAGTTGTAAAGTTCATAGCATAGTATATGGTGTAGTATTTACCAAAGGGTATTGTGTAATATCTTATATATGGTATGTAGAAAACGTAGATTAAAGTGTAATACAGTGTAGTAGGAGATTAGAATCGAACATAAATTTCTAATTAAAGAAAAGCGACACGGAATGCTGTTGATCGCTATTATCGATGAATTCCGTCGATTACTGAGCGTTTAACGTATATACATGATGGACATCGAATTAAGGTGATGGCAATTGAGTATAGTTTTCCTCACAGTCTTTTACTAGTACGTTATACGAAAGCTTTTATCTGGTTACAGGAAGTAATTCTAATAATTGCAAAATAAACTTACTTGGGTTCAGATAATATAAATATATAAAAAAGCATCTCGTCTATTTAACCAAAAAAAAAAAAAAAAAAAAAAAGAAGCAAAGAAAGGGTTGAGCTAATAAGCTAAACCACTGAATGCTGAACTTAAGACCGAGAGAAACCAATGTTAAAGAAGCGGTATTTGAATTTTTTGATGGAGTAATAAAAGATGCTATAACCAATCATTACCTATAGGTCATAAATAGCTTAACTTGGCTTAGTTGCGAATAGAAAAGTCTCAAAAGTAGATAAGAAATGAAAGTTAAACACATTTTTCGGCTATGATTTTCTACTGCCCATAAACATTCACATCGGATACCTTATAATTATTTTGAGTAGACACTTAAAACATTGCTAAATATCTGATGATTTGTTAAAAACTTAATAAACGGCTCGACTGACAGACAGATAATTTTGGAAAAAGAAAGAAAACTTATTTGCAGCTTGGGACAAATCCAAACAACAATAAATAAGAAAATGAAAATTTTGTTTTCATATACAATTTAAACGAACTTTCATATCATTCATCTTAAGTAGATGAAGTAAAGCGAATACCGTAAGAAAGAGATGGAGAGAAAGGGGAGTAGGATATAAATATCCGCCCGTAAGCATGAAAACCGTAACGTCACTAAAACAGTTTCGGTTGAATGTTAATTAATCATTGCTTTATACAGAAACGTACGTCGTAGTTATACGCATGTAAATTTATATAGTGAGTGAGAAAAAGGCAAAAGAAAAGAAAAAATGTCTCTCGAGATAATGTCATCGTAAATGGTTTCGGCAATTTCGTGCAATTTTTATGAATTATTAATATTTTGATGCTCTCGTTGTTGCCGTTGTTGTTGCTGTTGTTGTTGTTGAATTTGAATTTTGGTCTTTTTCTTGCTTTTTTTTTTCTTTCTTTAGTTCAAATACAAATATATATGAAATAAGAGAATTGGTTGGAATATTGTGTAATCTAAGATGTCCCAGGAAATAACACTGAGCAAGCAAAATAAACAGACAAACAGGGCAGACAAACAGACGAAGTTTATGATATTGTACCTGTACAAGCAAAACAATTGCTTTATTGCTTGTTTTTTTTTTGTTGTTTTTTTTTTGAAGAACAGCTAAGAATTCTACCAGGAATATCATATGTATCATCTTTGCCAGCTCTTTATCATAAATATTCTCTCTGCTCTCTCCCCTACATTATCATCGTTTTGAACCGTGTTATTCAGCTACTCTTCGGTTGGGATTTCCCTTTATAGTAATAAATTTTTTTTCTCAGTATTTTTTTCTCCCTCTCAAGTAAAACAAAAATTATGACTTGTTACAAANTTTTGAACCGTGTTATTCAGCTACTCTTCGGTTGGGATTTCCCTTTATAGTAATAAATTTTTTTTCTCAGTATTTTTTTCTCCCTCTCAAGTAAAGAGCAAATAATGAAATGCAAAAAAAAAAAAAAAAAAAAAGAAAAAAAAAACAAAAACAAATCAAAAAAGAAAGTAAAAAAATATGTTTTATTGTCGTAAGGCGTGTGATAAATAATCAGCATAAAAGTATTATGGAAATTAGATTATGTTTATAGACGCCAAGCAAAGGGAAAAAAAAAGGAAAAATGCATCGTACATAAAGAGATCATAAAGAATATTTAAATTTGTTGCAGCATTTGTGAATAACATAAAAAAACAAGATGGAGTGACTTAAAAAAAGTAAAATAAAAAAAAGCAAAAACGAGAAATTAACCAACAAATTTTTTTACAATTACAACTAAAGTGATCCATTGTAAGGTTAGATGGAGAATATTATCTTTCATTCGTTAGAGTGAAAAAGGAAGAAAGAGATGTTTGCGGGGAAGGCAGGTGTACGAAATAACATAGTAACGGTCGCACGCCGGTTCAACGGTTGACCAGACAAACAAATACCTGTGAGCGGGAATGTCTATTGGAAGCACTGAGTTGTAGAGAACGAGTCGAAAACATGGACTTGAGTAAGTTCTCTTACTGAGGGAAATGGACATAGGTATGTAGCAAGTGTATAACGATACGACAAGCAAATAGATACAATAAAAAACGAATAATCAAGCTGAAGATTCGTACCGATGGGCTGATAAATGAATAAACTAATCGGCATATAATATTGCCAAGGGCAAATGGGCAGACGGTTTTGGCAGAGTTCGGTCAATGTGTCTCACCAAGCGAAAGAGTATACTTTTTATCGGATCTTTAAAAAATAGCTCTAATCTTTTCGAAATCGTACTTTTCTTGTCGTAGGAAGCCAACCAATTAGCGCTCTTGAAAACACACATACACATATATTTACGCGTATATGTGTATATATATAGTCCGTTAAAATTTAAACAGCATGCTCCATGTGCTGCAGATGAAGCGATTCGCGATTCAATCGTATTTAGCACGGATTATATTCGCAATAGCTGTAAGGGAAGTTATAGCCCCAGTAGTTTCATTCGTCATTCTAGACTAAAGTCTGATGTGGGCCGAAAAGTAGCGTACGTGTAGATGGCGGGATACACCGCCTCTTCCGAATCATCACGGAAGAGGAGGCTCTTGTGCAGGACCGATCCCAATCGATACCCTGGCGGATGAGATACGACATGCCCACTACAAGTGACAGGGAGAGTAGGCGCAAAGATACGCCCTCAAGAAGAAGAACCGCTTGACAAAATTAATCAGGCACCAAGTACGATGGAAGAGGTAGAATACCGCCTCATGCAATTCCTAACTGGTTATGGTGGATTCCGGAATTGTCTACGCAGATTCAAACATGGGGGTTCACCAATATCCGCGAGCTGTGCGGGGATGGAAAAGTGTCTGGACTACTTGATGATTAATTGTCCAAGATTTGTGACGTATGGTCTGCCTAGATGAGCTCCGCACGAGACATTAGCTGAAAACCCTGAAGAAGACAGCGTTTTGAACGGCTTTCTGATCAAGGCGCTGCAGGGACTAAGATGTATAGGCAACGCGTAGACAGAAATGCGGGTAGAAATCAATAAGAGAAATCACTAAGGTCCCTATGTAAAGCAATGGCTAACGCGGTACTCCCGTGGGGGAAATGGACGACGAAGTGTGTGTGGCGGTAGGTTTAGTACGTTCGCACCATGATTAGTGAATCGTACATGGTGCTGATGCGGCCCAATAATATCTGTAAAAGATTTCTAGTTTCTTCTGGCATAGCAAAAAACACACGAACGCACACACACACACAAACCTACACGTCATTTGCTTTATAAGCTATGTGTAAGTGTTGTGTCATTTCCCAACTGTTTTATTTCCGTAGTGTGCATTACATTTTTTATACCATAAGTGGTAGAAGGACTCGATGGAAATCTTAAATTCATTCGCTATTTAATGTTTAGACTATTTTTATAGGCTTTAAATGTACATAGTGAGCATGTGTATATGTTACCTAAAGATATTCCTAATTCGCCAAAATTGATTGAACCTCTGCCGCTAGTTTGTGGTGGCAATCAAAGCATATTTACACAAAATATTATGTAAATGCTATCAGTGATTGGTTGTCAATTTTTTGCCAAATATTTTTTCGCAAATCAGTCTTTTTTTTTTTATTTTCTTTGCCGTGTTTTTTTTTTTTTTATTGCTCCTTTGCCTTTGCTAATTTTCACCCTCCAGTCTACAGAGAAACCATTTTTTGTATCTTTAACATAAATTTTTCATGAAGAATTACCGCAAAGAAGAAGAACGCGGCAACATGCCAAAAAAACATATTTTTAAAGGCGTGCGTGCATTGGTATAATCTGACAATATTACTTATGAACTCTGAATTGGAATGTTTTTTCGTTTTAGCGAAAAAAGTTACCCTTTTTTCAACATACTCTTATAATAATAAGAAAAAATATTATTCCACACCATCATCATAATAACAAAAGGCGAACAACTCCTTTGCTCGGCTTATAACCGTGAATTATGTACCGAACCAAATGTTATTTGGCTTTTTTTTGCTTTTTTTCTTTTTTTTTTTTTTCTATACTGAAGTACTGAAGAAATCTTACAATTTTTGCGGGATTTGTTCTGTCAAGTGTTACAATTTTGTTTATTGTGTGTCGCTTATATTTTTTACATATATTCCCTGGGAGTTAAAAACGAATAAAAAAGTAACCAAAAACAGTTTATTTTTTTTTTTCTTCTTCGGTTGTTGCTCGCTTAAGGTACATATCAGAGCTAGTAGTGACGGCAAGTGGTTTTTGCGGTAATGGATTTTCAATATAAACATTAGGGTGTGGATAATCCGCATTATGTATTTATTGCTTTATTGTGAAAATTTCCACTTTTTTTCGTAGATTTCCTTATTCACCCAATCGATGGGATGCATTAACTGCATCAAACCATACGCAACATTCGAGAATATATGTTGCACTTAGGTCCTTGGATGCATCTATATTCGATGGATCACTGATAACATTGACAATAAACATAACTTTGTATTATAGTATTGCCAGCAGTTGCTTCAAAATGAAGAAAGTATTTTTCAAAATTAAATAAATTAGGAATAATTTTCGCCTTGGAATTAATATTTCATATTCTTCACATCTTCGAATCAAAGCGCACTGCACGGACTTGACATGTCCGTTAACGCATTAGGATAATTTTGGTATGAATCTTACAAATGTTTATAAATTTGAGTTAACTAATATTATTTATGCCAAGTTTTAATCTACTATCACAATACTCGCGACCGCGACCGTTCCAATAGCAATGAAAGGGCGGACAATCGAATGAATACGAACGCATTACCGGAACCGTGAGAGGTAACCCGGTCGGTATACATACGACCGATGGACATAACTGATTTTAATTTACTATCGCAATACTTGCGGCCGCGACCGTTCCAATAGCAATGAAAGGGCAGACAGTCGAATAAATACGAATGCATTATCGGAACCGAGAGAGGTAACCAGGTCGGTATACATTCGACCGATGGACATAACTGATTTTAATTTACTATCGCAATACTCGCGACCGTTTCAATAGCAATGAAAGGGCAGACAATCGAATGAATACGAACGCATTATCGGAAACGTGAGAGGCAACCAGGTCAGTATACATACGATCGATACGACCTAACTGCATCGTTTCAAATTCCAACTAATTTTATGAAATATTTTCTCCACTTTTTTGTTTTGAATTTGTACGACGTACTCAGCGGACATCACCTATCCGTGTAACGCAGTAACACTCGGAAAAAAATGAGGAAAAGAAAAAGATAGCGACGTGATAGCCACAATCTAGTCAGTGTCTGCCCAATTGGTAAGTATTATGCCTTTACCAGCTGACCATTCACTATAGTTACGATAAGTAAATTCTACCGCACTTGAAATTTGAACGCACGAACACTGACTTGGTAGTCGCGATTCTTACCCGCCAGGCTCCTCATGGGGATCCTAAGTTTGTACAAGAAATTTACTGAAACCAGCCATGGCATAATCGAGTGTTTTGTGACTGTATACTAGTTTTAACGTAAAAACTCATGCACCTCTAATGACCAGACTTTGCAGCCCCTAAGCAGTTAGGGGCTATCCAAAGATAAAAAAAACCATGTGCGGTCTTAACAGCCGCATTTTACCGACCCTGGTATACGGTTCTTCATTAAGATGATGCTAATTGTTTTCTTCTTGTTTCTTGTTTCTTTCTATAAGGTAAGGTAAAGAAGTCAAGTCACTCTCATCATTTACGATTGCTGACGCTTGTTCTGTCACATATCGAAATCAAATATGTTATGACAAATAAATCACACACGAATTTTTATCCAAGGCCGATAACTGTTCACGTATCAAGGAATTTGTAACGAGCAAATGGCAAAGCCGATATGATCTCGTCGTCTGGCTTCTTTGTTCAGTCTCAGTTCATAAAATTGATATCTTAAAATGATCGTGCGGACAAGCTGATAATTCTTTCAGCACAGAAGAAGCTTTACCGAAACCATTTGGCATACAATTTTACCACAAATTTTATTTTGAAAAAAAAAAAAAAAAAAAAAACAGAAAAAAGTACAAAAAGGAGAGAAATTGTAGTGTTTTAATCGAATAACATTGTTCAGCACTTTTCAAATTCAATTAGTTTTTCGTGCACTGTCAGCTCTAAAGGGACCTCATAAAATGTCACAACAATACTCATACACACATACACACCTGCATATGCACGAATGTGTGTAGCATTTTAAGTTTTTAGTTACAGCAACATTAGTAACATCATGGTCATGAACATATCATCCACATTGATGTCCTTCCATCAATAAAAATTGCTATCCCTAGAGGATATATATATGTGTAAGTATGAACTGAAATGCAATGCGGTCAAAACAGGAAGAGAAAGAGTGGAACACAAAAACGGCGTCGATGAAAAGCCATCAATGTGTCGAAGCCTATTAAGTAATGTTTAACAAGGAGATGTATATATATTACGTATATGAGTAGTGCAAATACAAAAAAAAAAAAAAAAGAAAAAAAAACTAAAGGACAAATTCAAGTGACATGTACAAGTAAGAGAGGTCATCATCTTCAATATTACCGCCACAGATGATGTAATATTAGCACTTTCATCTGTTAACATAACATAGCAGCAGCAGCAACAACAACAACAACACGTATATGGCTGACCCTGCTAAGCTAAATTCGATACAATTTTTGTTATTATTTCCTTTCCTTTCCTTCTCTATTTTGTGTCTTTCTCTCTCTCTCTCTCTCTACCTCTCTCTGTCTATCTCCTCTGCCATTATTCGGACTATTGAAATAATTTACAGCATTTTCTTATTGCATGTCATGGGAAATGTACGGTCGTGGTTGCTGTGGTAGTGCTAGTGGTGGTTTATATTCGTTGCTAGTTTTTCTTAAATTTTTCTATTCTACTTTTTGCATCTATTTTATTGTGATGATGACCGTAAGCGTTATAATCAACTTAAACTTGCCATGCACTTGCGACCAGCTTTTATTATATTTCTTGGAATTTTTATGATCAATGTTCTGTCCGGTAAAGTATTCCCAAAGTTAAAATAAATATTATTTATTTATGTGCAAATATTGTTGGTCCTTGCACTCGGGCTTACGCACACACACAATAATATATACATATATATATATATACGTTTATGGCCTAAAGATAATAATAATAATAACAGTGACGATGAAGCTGATGTTCATGGTGCTTCTAAAATGCTGATGACCTGTCTACGAGCGATTCTATTTGGAATTGTTTGTATACCTTTTCGCTTTTCACTTTCCGCTTAGATATTTCTTGCTTCTCCTTTCATGCTGTTTTATATTGTTTTTCTTGTATAAATGAGACCTTTTCTTGCATTTTGTTTATTTGGTATTAATACAATTACCGTTACAGTTACCGCTACCTATAAAAAATAGTATTTTCCTTGCTATGTTTTATATAAGCATAAGTGCGTCGTTATTTGCTCTTCGTTACCTATCTATGGATGAGTATCTGTCGGGCACTCTCATCTTGTGCATCTTTATTTCGTATACTTATTTGATTATTTTAGGCCTTAAACTAAATCCTCTTTATTTGTTTGTTTATTTACTCTCTTTCGGTTTTTTATTGACCATTACATATTGTATTCATTCCATTTGGCTTAGCCTTTAATAACATTCGAGCAACGCTAAACCTATGAACCTATGAACCTTTAAACCTTTTAAATTGCGTTTAACCGCAATTACTGGCCAACACAATCGTTTCACTTATCATTATCTTGAATTTTCATAAGACATAAGCTTAAACATTCTTCTTCTTTTTATAGATAGATAGTACTGTAATATTTTTATAAATATTTTATGATATGTTAAGTCGTACTGTCATTTAGTTGGGTGACCCTTGCATATACTGATTATCATAACAAATTTTTTCCACACCATAAAGTAGTATTTGAAAAAAAAAACAAAGAAAAGGAAAAAATTAATTAAAGTTTTCCTTAAACGCATAAAATTTACATGCACTATGAGCGGCAGAAAATAGCTTTAAAGTATATGGAAAACTTCTTAACCCATTGACTGCCAGACATATTTAGAGCGTCTTGCGCTGATATAATGTTGTAATGGCATTTACAGTAATTTTTATTGAAAAAAAAAAAAAAAAAAAAACACAACGAGATAACTTGTAGTTAGCGTCACTAAATCAAATTCCTGTGCTGGTTGCCACTTACGCGGGATGCGCTGACTATATCCAACATGCATAAAGGTGAAATGGTTCAAGTGCAGAACAAAAATGGAAAAATTTCGACTAAACCGGATACAATCAGAGATTATACTTTGGGAATGGCAGGTATTGATCGCTCTGACCAACGTATGTCGTATTACTCGTTCCTTAGGAAAACCATCCGTTGGTAAAAGAAAATTGCATTACATTATATGGAAATCTCCCTGCACAATGCACAAATGCTTCACAGCCAAAGAAATCGAAAGAATAAAAGGATGACGTCACTTCAATTTAGGGAGTCAGTTATTATGCATTGGCTTGCTGACGACAGCAATGCAAGAGAAAGCAGGAACTGTAATACAAATGCAACTGATTTGCATTATTTAGAACATCTTTCTCGTACAGAAAAAAAATAAAAGATTGCCTACAAAGCCATGTCGAGTCTGTACAAAGGAAAAAAAAACGTAAGGAGACTAGGTATTTTTGTCCCCGAGAGTGCCCTGAGAAGCCAGCACTTTGCGTTGATCCTTGTTTTAGAGTTTATTAGATTCAACAACAATAATGAAAGTATTTTTAAATAAAAACTGAAAATTAGTACGTTTTCTTACTCCATATAAATTTTTCATTCACATTTTTAAAATATTTTTAACTGAAATGGCGATTTGTAATTAATCTATAATTGCAGCACCCACTACGAGATATCTCGTAGCTGGCAGTCTTGATACACACGCTTAATACGAGATATCTCGTAGCTGGCAGTCAATGGGTTAAAGTATATATGGGAAGGAATTCGTGGTAGACTTTTCTTAGTAGGAAATTTTTTCGTTACTTGACTTTCTAGAACAAGTTTTAAACGTTTCTAAAAAAAAAAAAAGAAAAATAAATCAATAAAAGAAAATTTCGAATAAATTTAAAAAAATGTAAGAAATAAATCCTATTCAAAGAAGAACGATTTTTTTCACATCTGACGCTTGCTCACTCACGACATATGTGCATAACAAGCATAACTCAAATTTAAAAAAAAAGCACCCTTCACTAAAATCAGCGATGTAAGCGTAACAAGCTACGTACAAGCATAACTTTAGCCGTGCATAAAATATAGCTGCCTTTCAATACAATTTCAAACTTTATATTAAGAGGATTCAAGGATATTTTCCATAAAATAATATATTTTAGTAAGTGAATAAATGAAAATCATAATCTGATCTAATTAAACTTCGACGTTATCTGTTACGATTTAAGCCTATCTGCTCACGAATATTCCCGTTTAACCTGCAGATCGCAATATTTAAGATATTTTGATAAAACTTAGTACACTAAGAAGTGTAGGCCCAAGAAGGTACGTTACTGAAGCCCTTCTCATATAAACTTTCTTAGTTTCTATATAGCGATTACATCGAATTGGTTCAGGGTAGTATTTAGAAATATAATTTTGTTGTAGTGTATTTAAGAGTCTTCTCATAAAATCACGTTTCGCAAGGTACGTTTTCATTTCCCAAAAAGATCTCATCGTACCAATTGTGATGAAAGGGTGTATTAAGCTTACGCAGATATATGCAACACCCAAAGAGGTTTGAGATAGACCCACCTTTTATTATACCGATCTAAGCTTGTCTGTCTGCAGGTCCATCTGTTTGCATTGTTTTCTAGTGTTCAACCAATAAGCCGCAAATTTTTGAGATATTTTAAAGAAATTTGGTCCACTGAAGCATTTTTTTCGGCCCAAGGACTCGTAAGATCAGTTCATAAATCCAATCAAATTACAAAATAAATTATGATTATTCCCCTAAAAGCCAGGATGTGTGTATGGAAATTTTCTGTATATTAATCGTATATCGTAATCGTAAAACCGGCGGTCCACATAAGTCTATCACCCACAAGCCAGGATATTTGTCTTCGGCAATACGGTTTTTTTGAAATCAAACCTCGCTATTTATTTTTCGCTTAACCAAACAGAATCAAGGGACGGGTGCAAATGGATTCGATATTACAAAAATCCAATTTATTGCTAGCTTTCATATAGCAAAGCAAAACTTCGAAATTTCGGATGTGACCTATCGATTCGATATCTGAACGAATCCATCATAATTGAATTTAAAAGTGAACGGATTTTCCAAAACTAATGTTTTCTTAAATTTGTGGAGTAAATAATGTTAAATTTCAATACTTAAATAAGTGAATATGACTCGAGTCACTAGTAGTCAAATAAGCGGGAAATCCTATTTCAAAAAGCAATTGCGACGCTGGAACAAAAAATGTATCGAGTACAAAGAAATGTAGTTCTATAGTCACATCGGAATATTCGTTGGCTTGGGAGAATAATTAAAATATTTGTTCATTACAAACATTACGATGAAGTTAAAAAACCCATTAATAAATTTTTTATGCGCCAAAAGGATACCATGTCTATAGGTAAAGATATGACAAATTTTGATAAAATCTATATGTAAATATAAATAGAAACAAAAACAACAAATTGAATTAATACTTTTTTTTTTGAAATTCTTAAGAAAAAACCTGTGTATAGGGAGTGCAAGTAGAAAATTTTAATAAGAAAGATGCTTAAAAAAAAAAACATTTAAAGGAATAAAAAAAAAATGAATAAATAAAAGCGGAAATGTGAAGCGTGCTTAAAATAATCATCGCAACGATTATTTTCTTTCCTTCTACTCTTTAATAGATAAACATCAGTAGCATTAAGCATAAAAAAGCAAAAAAAAAAAAAAACAAACTTCACACTAAAGTCGCATATGAGAGTAGCTATCAACAGTGGCAAGAGTCCACAAAAGGAAAAAAGGAAAGTTTTTCTTTGTGTGCATCATTTTGTTCATTCATTAAAAATTGAATACAAAACAATTTACACATAAAAGTATAGAGAAAAAATGATACTTGGAGCGATGTTCATACTCACCTTCTAACATAAATAGAAAGAAATCACCATTTTAAGTTAGCTCAAGTCAATAAGAGAGGAGATAATCATATCAACTATAGTCTATAGCCTTTTGATGAAAAATATTTTAAAATTTTTACTCAATTTCAGCTTTTTAAGCTATCATGACCTCTTGTAAAGCTTACAACAAATCTTTACATCTGCGACCGCGGTATAGTCGTATATATCCGTAATCCCCACAATATTTCATAAATAGCTATCAGAAGTCCCACAAAGTAGCAGTTTGCGACTTTCAGCTAAACTGAATCCAATTGACTGAATTTTTCCGAAAGACCGACTATCCGATCGTGTACCTATCGCCCGTCTATCAGTAAACCATAGATGTAAGAAACTTAAAACTAAACTTAGCAACTGTAGATCATGCAAAAGTAAAAAAAAAAAAACAATGTATCGGTCAATAAGTCCCAGAACTGAGGAGGAAACTTTTATCCAAAATTCAAACTCACTCGTCAATATAGTCGTCCTTAAGTGGTATACAATTTATGAAACGTTGTTCTAAGATTTCGATGCGTTTTTATGGAATGATGTGTGAAGAGTCTGAACCCGTTTGGAATGGAAGATCCTTTTGAGGAAGCATTTGCCGTTCGAAATTTTCAACTATATTTTCAATAATTTCGATTCTCAATCGTGCCTCTCATAAAAAATTTCGCTGCTTTACAATAGTTACATACAAACCCACCTACGCATTTCGCCTATGTGTCTCTTGTTATTCGTCTCGCTTATGCATCTCGCCTATGCGGTCGCCTGAGAAGTAAAAGCTCAATATTCTTCAAGAAAAAGTAACTTTTTTTTGGAAAACTTGGGATCTTCGGTGAATTTTCTAGAAAAACAGCATCGAATCGATGCAAAGAGTTAAATTTTCGAACATTGAAAACCTCAAAGGGATTGGCGAGGCATCTAGCTGCTAGTTCTGATAATAAATTCTTTTCATTGTTACACGTTAAAGGGAGAACTGAAGACGTAACAGTTTTCAAAGCTACAAAGGCGAGTGACCGAATGACTGGACGAATGCTTGAAAACCTATACTTTGGAGATACGCTATTGGTTAGGGAAAGCGATGAAGAATGAGAAGTGTAATCTAAAACAAATACGGATCATTACTTAAAATATTTTGAAAGCCAACAAGAAGCATATGATTTCACGGACTTAAAGGCAATCGATATTAAAGTTTAATCGGTTGTTAGCAAACACTTTTAATGCAATAAAATATTTCTATAAAGCCAATGGAAAAGTCGCTTTGGTCAACACAGTCCGCGCATATGCTCTTATAATTAACTTGTTTTGTCGAGATCTGGCAAATAGTATTAAAAAACTTAGTATCCTCTCAAAGTCTTAAAAATAAGAAATAAATAAATATTAACAAATCCTGAAAACGACAGTAAAAAGAGAGCTTGATTTTCCTCAATTTTCCATAGGTTTTCATATATTTGTTCTATGTTATGTAATACATGCCATTACGCAAGTTATTGCTCTCAGCGTCTTGTAGAGAATTTGTAGTGTGAAATTCGTATTGGTTGCAAGCCCACTTATTGCTTCCCCCATGCGTCATGACTAAATTTAACCGCAATAAAGACATGCAGACTTGCCTACAAGCATATATAACACATAGGAGATAATCGAGATCGAAAAATTCGACCCAAAATCGAATATATTGTCTCTTCCCAATTATATAAATATTCCATGATCGGTATCTCTTGTGTGCAGGTACCTAGCTATTGAATTTGTTTAAAAAAGAACTTGAAATTTAAAAGGTGTAGATTCAATCGCTCTAAGATTTCTTTTTATTCAGGTTGTGTGACTATTGTCAGCATATAAAATACTTTTCCTAATGTGTGCTGTGTGTTTGTTGTTAAGTTTGTAGTTTCCGAATTCATTATCCTCCCAAAGGTTTAATTTTCTTACTCATTTTCTCGTTGGGCATATACCTCGAAGAAGAAGAAGTCGTTTTTTTTTCTTTACACTGTTTTCATTTTTGTTTCTTTTTATCATTGCTAATCTGTATGCGACATGTTGCTTGATTTTTGGCATACACGCACAAGCAAGCAAGCAAACAAAAAAAAAAAAAAAACCAAAAAAACAAAAAATCAAACTTTTGCTTATTTATTCCAAAAGTTTACATCTGTTCTCACTTCTCATTTTTAGTCATTATTTATTTATTAAGTTTTTCCCTTTTTTTTTTTCTTTCTCTTTGATTTTAAGTATAAAAATTGAAAAAACAAAAAAAAAAAAAAAAATGCCTTTTTCAATATATTTATTTACTTCTAGATAAGATTTTCAATAATAAAAACTTTGCAAATTTTCCAAAAAACATAAAGAAAATAAAAAATTTACATAAATAATGATGAAAGAGCAAAGAAAATAAACTTCACCATTTGCTCATATTATTGTTCTTTTCTTTTGCCCCCAATCAGCTTAACGTGTATCCTGCTTGCTTACCCTGAAGAAGTCAATTTCAGTTTTATGGTTTTCTTCTCATATGTATTCATTACGAACATATTAACTAATAACTTTCTTCGTACAGGGACTTACATGTGCAAGTGCCTTTATGTATTTTGAAAACTGTGTGTACACGTGAGTGAAGTTATTATCATTTTATATGTTTCTAGGAATTATTTTATAGCTCACTAGTGTGTTGTGTGTTAATTAATCTCCGCCCGTTTACGTTCGCTGCTCATAGGTTTAAATATCATTCAACCGTTTATGATTTTTATGCAATACTAAGTCACTGTACAAATATAAAATATTATGCAATGTAATTGTATGTGAGGCGGATTTATCATCCCTATATTTACGCCACCACACATGAATGCCGTCTTCAATGAAATGTCTTGTTAGTTATCAACTGTTAATGCACATATAACGTAATCTAAGATATAATTAATATGCAAAGGTACGAAACTATCGATTGTCTAGATATGTGCATTAATAATTAGATTTCATTTATATTAAGCCGATTTAAACAGAATATTTTAGAATTTCTATGATCTCGATCTCTAAACTTCCGTTCTAGTGTTTTTCATCTTCACTGGCGAAAACTTCAAATTTGTCTCTGTAACAATTTCAAGGAACACCCTCAGGTTTCCTTTCTCTCTCCCTCTCACTCACTTCCGACTCTGATAACCAAACCACTAGTAGGGTATGGAACATCTCTAGTCCTTTCGATATACATTCATTGCTTAGGCCTTTGTCTGAGGAAGATCTCTGAAAAAATGCAAAGATTCCGTTAAACTCAATGCGTGTCCACTTTTGCATCGTTCTTGCTCTGTTTTAGCTGTAAACAAATAATGAGATCCTCCCTCACCAGCCAGCACATTTTCTTCTCGACTGACATGAGAGATGTCATTAAGCGATTAGTGCGAGTTTTCTTTTATGAAAATCCTCTACTCCTTTTATTATACCCACCACTGTAAGACTCGGGTGTAATCATTTTATTTCTTTCCAGAGACCTTATAAAGTACATATATATGTTCTTGATCAGCGTGAAGTTCTTGAGTTGATTTAGCCATGTCTGTCCCTCCCTGTGTTTGTGTGGCATGTATTGTTGGCACTCTCCTAGTCGCAAAAATGAAGATATCGGCTTCAAGTTTGGTGGAAACATTGGAAGCTCCTGCACGCAGGTTGGTATTGAAAATAGGCCAAATTGATCAGAACAGAAGCAGGTAGTGGAGCGTAAACTGAACGCAACTCCGTTTTCTTGAACAAAAATTGCGGGTTTTTGCTCGTTACTCGAAAATTATGAAAGTTGCAAGGCTGGGTTGGAAATTTTCCACATTTACTTTACGAAGCACTCTACTCATTACGTGCAAAAATGGAAAGCATAACCCATGCCGATACAAAGTTTCAAGTGATTAAACTTTGTTTTTTTTCACTTTTTTGAGGTTTTATGCCTATTTATCAAACAAGGCAAGCAAGACCGAATGTTTAAAACTATTTTGTATTTGTAGACATCGCGTTTAATTTTTTCCTAATAATACCGGAGAGATGGGTGTCAAATAAAAGCACTTGGAGAGTAGAATGCGAAAAGCATAGTGGTGGGTGTGCGAGATTCGGCCCCCGCGGAACACAACTTTCTTCCTTGTTTTAATAGTTGTCAACAATTTCATAGTAAATGGTACATCTGTCTGGATAAAAACGGTACTAAACTTAAGAAAAAAAACATTAGATTTTAGAGATTTTGTATAAAGGAACGATGCGAATGACTTGGGCTAAAAATTGTCGCACTTTCATATATTAAGTATGCTCAGTGTATCATTCAGTGTGAGAATACATAAAAACGCTAGTTTTACATTTTTTGAATAAGCGTAATACCCGAGAGGACTCGAGAAAGATTTTTGTCTTATGTGCTATTATTTAATACCCATTTAATGGTAACGTGTTGAGCGAAATACGGGCAACGTCGGGAGAGAGTAGTCTTATTCAAGGACTCGATCAGTGCCCAGATCCCGTCTACCTCCGTGAAATAACTGTCGTAGAAATATCTACACGTAAACTTGTCGACACATTTGGACACACTTTTGCCACCCATGAGAATTTAGTCACTTTAAAAAACCTAAAGCGTTGATGAAGCGACACTTCGGACATACGTTTTCTCAAACGAGTGGCATATTATGAGTTCATGCTCAAGCGCAACCAATTACTTTTACCGAATTACCGGGAAGTAAACAAATCCTTTGCAAAAGAACATTTAATTCAATCACTTACCTGCTCATTATATCAGTAAACTATTTTTTTATATTTACAGTACAGCAATTGCCGTCCATTAAACGGGTGTACGGAAACGATAGGTAAAATAATGCTTTTTATATAAGACGTGATAAGTAATTAAAATGCCTCTCACGGCAAACAGGTACAGCTTTGTTATATTCACCAATTTCTTGCAAGCGATAAAAAAAAGAAACCTCTTACACAATTATCGTCTGAATCACTTTTTAATTTTATTAAATGTTTCAAATTTATGATCAAATATTTCTTCAAGTTTGCTTAAAATACTATAAATTTTCTCAATAATCGAACGAGTGACATTATCGGCATTTGTTTGCACTTGTGCGCAAGAACCCGTTTTTTTTTTTTATTTTTTTTATTTTTTTGTGCAATTTCGAACAATTGCTATTAAGCAAATAAACATTGGATTGAAATAAAAGAACACAAAAAATAAAAAAAAAAAAAGATGAAAAAAATTTCTCTCAAATTTATACTAAGATAAGAACTCAGGCAAAGACGCTTGAAGTTCATAAATAGACGGGATAAGAAACGTAAAGTGTACAAGTGATACACATTTGCTCGGAAACCTTTTCATTTAGGCTTTAGACGAATTTTGAAATCCTTTACATAACATGGAATATTAATACTTTAAGCTTTAAGGTCTAAAAGAGAGATACAAAAAGGAAGGGATGGTAAAACCATAAAATAATGAACAGTAAGTGTTCACTTCTATGCATTAACATTAAGGCAACTAAAGGACGCCAGTTAGTAATATGAATAAGAACAAAAATTATTATATAAGTGTGTGCAAGAGTTCAGCGATTGGCAAAGTAAATAAAGTTCAGCTGCTTAACAATAATTTAGAGAAAATTTCACACAAATGTCTTTTGATAATAATATAATTAAGTAATTAATTACCAAGAGGTAATACTTTTATTAAACATTAATTTATAGAACTTTTTTTTCTTATTCATGTAACACGCAGACGATTAGATAGAACTCAAGAAAGCGGAAACAATACGGAGATGATGGCCGTAGCCTAGCGGTCATGTGTCCAATCAGTAAGTAAGTAAGTAAGCATTAGGCCTCTACCGGCTGAACATTCACCGAAGCTACGACAAAAGTAAAATGTATCGCACATGAGATTCGAACCTACGTATACGACTACCTAGTCGCGATTGCCGCGCAGGCATTTTCTATCGCAAAAACCCTGATATAGAATGAATTTCCTACCAACGGCACCAACATACATGTTTTTCTTGAACATGCAAATAGTGACTAGGTTTTCGAATATATGTTTGTATAATCTGAGTAAAATTCTAAAAACTTATCTCATATTACATTAGCTGATTAGTCTGACTGATTTTGATGGGCACTTTGAATGGTTTTATGGAGGAGACTTTCACAATTGCCACTGAATATCAAGTGAATGCATATAATAGTAATTTGGCGTCATTTTTATCAAAAATTCCAAAGTCAAATTGTGGTTCATACTTGGGTTTTTGGGTCTGTTAGAATATCCTTTTTGCTTCTTTATGCGTCATTTTCAATGAAGTTGTTTTCTTATATTCAAGCTTTTTAACAAAGTCCGAAAAACAATCTTCGAAGAAAAGTTTTTTAAAGTTTTGTCTTAAGATCGATGTTCTTCTCGGAGTTGGATTGCAATTTCAAATACCACAGTTCTTTCGCAATGGCAATTTTTTCCAAATCAATTTTTTCCAAGTCGATTTCAAGTTTGAGAATCTCTGCTATGGAAGCACTTCCTTCAAGTTGCTACACTAATCCTTAAATGATAAATTTTATTTCAAGCATTGTCGCGCAGTACTTGATAATTGATTTCAATAAAACTGTTTAACGATTAAAACGTGTTAGTTAATTGGTTTTTTTTTTTTTTTTTGCTTAAGAAATTTGTCATGAATGCAAAACATTCTAAGCAATTTGATGGCCAAACCAAGTCATTAAACTTTTCTGTCTAACATCGGGTATATATTATATATCAAGGCTATACTTTTAAACGTTCTATGCTTAGCCTTTACCAACGCACTAACTTATCTAGTATACGTCTTATGATGTTATGGCTTGGAAATAACGCGGGAATAAATGAAAATTTTAAAAAATGCCAAATGAAAAAAAAAAATGAAAGAACAAGTTGAAGATTTTGCCATTCCACCCACACGCATTGCATACACAATCATAAAAAAGGCGCATATGTTATTTGAAATAAACCCACAATTCTTTGCACATGTTAAACCATGTCTCCTGCCCCTTCCTGTTAAAAGATAGCTAAAATCAACCAAAAAAAAAAAAAAAATTTATATGAAGTCGAGAGATGGAGAAAAGAAAAAGTAGTGCAATTTTAAATCGGATTTATTTTTTAATATGCCTCAGGGATCGATTATTAACGTTCAAATTCGAATAAAACGTGCGCGTGTACTTTTTTAAGCGATTCCACTTTTTTTTTTATTTTTTATTTTTTTTTTTTATATTTTTTTTCTTTTAACATTATTCAACAGAAGGGAAACTTTTCATATAGTGCATGAATAGTAGCATGTCTAGAGTAATAATATTTAAGAGAAAGAAAATTTTAAAGTCAATCGCTCAAGCACAGCATACATATAAGTATGATACAGATAGGTAGGTAGGTACATGAAAATATCATTTATTGTATCATTGACATTTCGAGCATAGTCGAGCCCATGCCTACAATACAACAGTCATTCAATATTTCCTATTATTCGATAGCGTTAGGCTTTTGTTACTACGCTATACGTTATACGCTATGACGTACGTATTGCTAAGATATCCAAAAAATGCATTTAAAATACAATCAACAAAAGCCTTTTGTATGATACGACTCTTGTCTCTGTCTTTTCAATGCTTAACTTATATATATATATATATATATGTATATATATATGTATATATATATAAAGGTATATATATGTATACCTATAACAATATGTACATATATATATTGAACGGTATGTCTTGAAATTTATGTGCATTGTAAGAGAAGGAATATTGTCCCCAATCAAGTACAGTAGACATATTTATAAAACGATTCAATAATCATAAAAAAGATTATATATATATATTTTTTTGTTATATTCTTCTATTTGCCTGGCACACATAAAACACGTAATTTTTCGTATTTAAATCCGGTCATTTTTTTTTTTTTTTCTTTTTTTTTTTGGGTACGAAAGTTAACAAATTTCAATTTTATTTAAATTTGTTTGCTTAAATGATTATAGAAATAAAATATATTGCCTTACGTATACAAAATGAGCTCCGGGCATTATCAATGGCGGTAAAATCAATTTATTTACTTTTTCCTAAGTTTCCACAGAAAGTACATATGTTTACGCCTCAGTGTCAAAGTCAAATTCGTCTCATCACGTATTTCTGAACACAATTTAATATGTAAGTCGGAGTCCATGAACACTTTTGTTTTGATTTCGTTTGAGAATTTTGTTAAATAGTTTAGGCAATGGAATCATATCAAATAATTTAAAAAATATTGAACCTTTTCATGAGAAAATTCTAGTTACCGTATGGAGTACTTTCATTATATTTGAGTCTTAACCATGACTCGAGCATGGATTAATAATATCGGTTAGATATTGAAAGAACAGTGATCGATCGATGTCAAGTTCAAAAACTGTTCCCTGCTTTTATTCACTTTATTAAGAGCAAAGTGGAATCTTGATTTGATCGTTTGACGGAAGTTACAGTAGCTATGCTTTTTGATCGATAGATTGGCGGATTTCTCATAACATTGTTTAACTTTCATATTTTTTCCTGACAAGAACTACCGTCAAATTTTAGCTAACCTGACGGTTAATGAATCTCGGAGCTGAATAACAAAAATTTTTTTTGGCAAAAGTCGACTTCATCCATCAATGCAATCCTCTCGAATAGTGAGACGCTCACTAAAACTTTGTTTAAAGATTTCGATAGCAATTTTATAGAGAGCAATTTGCTTAGACCCCCAAAATACGCTTTACTTTTAGCAATTACTTTATTCGTGCATTCAAGCCTCTTTGAATTGAGCCTCCCTTTGAGATTTGAAGAGAAACAATGGTTACCGGGAGCCAAATATAGAGAATAGGGTGACTTGTAACCCGGGCCAATGTCTTAGTAGGAAAGGACTTGCTTCTTCTAGGCTATACTTTAGTAAATTGGTTTTTCAAGCTACAAACGATGTCTTGTCTTGGTGAAGGAATATTTGTCTCTTTATCAAGCAGAGCCGTCTAACCTCTGCTGTTTACCTTTCTTATTTTTTCAATGCAGTCAATAAATAGAAAACCACAATCATCCCATAACTGCCCCGTTTATGATCGTGTTACACGATTCTCAGTAGATTTGTTCCAATCTGAGTCCGCGATACATAGTTTTCAACATTTTTTTTATTTTTCAGGTATAAGTACTTCTTTCATGTGTCCGTTGCATTTAGCATTATCGCCATCGGTACGACTTGGTTTGATATCAGCAAATCACCGGAAGGATTGTGTTTTCTTCCGTCCAAAAGCAATGTTTAATCAATACATGAAATTTGAACCTTTCCATTAGACTATAACTCGAAAGGAACTGAAATTTTGCCAGGCTTCGTTTATGGGTTGGCACTTCCTAAACCTAATATGGATTTTCTTGTAGAGGTGACATCTGTGAATCGATTTGTGTTAGTAGAAAATGCGAAAATTTTCGTTTTTTTTTTTTCATTCACAGTGGCTGTCCGTCCTCTCACCTTTTGTTTATGTAATTATTCTTAGCATCCACGCTGCGATGCGTAGCGTTGACTGCTGGAAAGCTGAATAGATAAGAGTCGAAAATGCTAAGTTGTGGTGGTCGCGCGTTCAAATCTCAACCCAGGTCTTGACCATACTTTGTAGTAGCTAGAACGAGTGCTTAGCCATGAAAGGCATAACCGATTGGGGCACACACACAAGAATCCTTCCTTACCGTTTTCGTACGCACTTCTTATCTTTTTCTCTGCCCTCCCCTTTTTTTAAGGATCACCGTAGGGAATATTATTATTATTAGGGATCAGTCATATTAAAAGAACAACAAAAATTATTGTATGTAACAAACCGTATATGGCAATTATTAGTAATTTGTTATCTAGTTTACGACGTACAAGTTTGTCAGGCAATTGCACGTCTTCTTATTTAATAGAAAGTCTCCGCATGATAACATATGTCTTCCTTGTTATCGCTGAAAGATTAAGAGTACATAGTTAGAAAGTGGTGGTTAGAATACTCTATAGTATAATTGGAAACGCTTTTCTGTGGCCAAAAATAGATTTGTGTTTATTTAGAAGGCCTTTTAAAAAAAAAGTACAAATGGTAATGGCTATGTTAAATTCTGGCATCGAGTTCCCGAACGAAAAATATTAAAAATTTTTGCTGAGATTGTTTTTACAATCTTCTATCTCCTATGGCATGAACCTATGAACGAATCTCGGCTACTTCCGACCATGAAAATGAGTATATATATGTGCCAGGACTCTACTACTTTAAGCCTCTGCTGCAATTTATGAAAGTTCACCGGTTTTTAGGATACAGCAACATGCTATGCTCAATGAACTTAGGTACAGATTTTTCCGTTTATCAAGAATGTGAATAAAATATAAGATTTTTGATGCGTACGTAGACAGTAATGGAACCCTTACTTGCACGATGAATGGCTTGCTTGCAATATTAAGTTTTTGTTTCTTCTTCTTTGCATACTCTACAACATTTGCTATATATGATGCACTAATATTGCGTGTGGATATATGTAATATGTCATTAAGATATATCCACATTTTATTACCGATCGTTTTACAGTCAATTTCTCAATAATAATTTGAATAATTTGAAGGATTTTTGAGATATTTTTGACGAAATTTGGTGCAATGAGATCGAAATGGATCTGGTACGAGCATATTTTAGAACACTCCTCGGAAACGGCTTTCTTTTGAAAAAGTTGTGACATGAAGAAACTCGCTAAGCAGTAATATCTCCGTAAATGAAATTGTTGTGAAAAATTTGCCCCCATGCCATGCATGGTGTTCTTAGCAATGGTGAGCCTTTGCATTAATTGGACATAATTAACTGTAAAACATTCGAATGATAGAGGTTTCATATAAGAGGTTTCATGCAAATTATCTTTTAAACGGCAGCAATATTTAATTTTTAGTATTTCATGAAGAAAATAAATGAAAAAAATAATAAAATCTCTGAATTTCGTTTCGCTCGCGTATAAGACTCCCTTGAAAAGTATGTTCTTGTATGGCAACAGGGTTCAAGCCCTGGTATTTTGTTACGAAAATTAATGAAGAATAATTAACTGCAATGTCTTTCGTCACAAAATGTCTGTCATTTAATCATCCCTATTGTCCAGGTGCATGCGTTTGGCGCCACATTAATAATTTACAAAAGAGCCAGAGACTAATAACGGTTTGAAAGCGAGTCAGTCAGTCAGTGACCAACACGACCAACACTTACTAGGTAAACAAAATCAAAATGTAGTTACGAAGAGTGCATAGCATACAACATGATTCGATATATTGATATGTGTTCATTGTACTCAGCGTTGGATAAGCATTACACACATTAAGCGTACAAGTGTCCTGTTATTGTATTGTTATTTTAGATGTAAACCGTTATCGAAGGATGTTTGTTAACATACCAAGAAATTTATGAAATAATTGTTAAGGCAAAGCAAATATCATAAATTTCATAAAGTGTCACTGGAGAAGTAATAAAGTCACAGAAAGGTGCAAGAATGCAAGTTTGGCAAAAATTCCTTCGAATATATGATAAAATTATATAATTTATGAGAAATTATTTGTTTTATTTTACTTTATCGTCCTTATCTTGTAGTAATAATTTTTTCCTATTTATTTTTTTAATTTTTATTTTTTTTTTTTTCTTGTTTATGTATTTATTGTGATTTAGAAGCAAACAAACCAAAAATGTATTTCTTAAAATTTGTAGTTATCTTTATATAGATGAAGAGATTACAAATAATATTCGATAATGGAAAATTCCTTACACTCCCTTATACACTTGTAAAAGAGATACTACGTTAGAGTAAGAACGGTGTCGAGAGAACACAAGTAATTTTTCATTAAAACAATATTAACATTGAACAAAATAGATGACAGTTTTTTTTTTCCTTTTTTTTCAAGTTTTTTTTTTTTGTTGCTTCTGATGTAAAGTAAGGGATAACTAGGCAAAATTTCATAGCAAACCTTTTTTAATAACACATCTTCGCCTTACAAATGGTCCATTAAATATAACTGTGCTACGCTACGTAATTTACATAATTTTATATTCATTAGTTCGATTTTCATGTCAATTTTCATTCAATACAAATTTCGTAAAAGAATGTTTCAAGGGTGTCTCTGTGACGAGAAACAGGAAAATAGGAAAATTTAAAGAAGCAAACTTCGCTTTAGAACAATAAGGAAAAGAGTTCGCCCTGCAGCGAATCGTGGTTACCTACCATTTAAGGGAAGTTCATGAAAATCATTCAACTTTTCGTCAATAGTACGCGTGTTAAGCGATAAGCTTTCGCTACATTGTTATGAAGAAGCTTCACTAACTGCACCTAACAAATCTTAGTTCCCTATATTTCGTGAATTTCTCTGGTCTAAAGGCAAAATATATCCTCAGACACAATCACTAATTTTTATAGGGCTTCTTATTCCGATTGACTACAATTCGGTTCATACAAACGCCAGTTAACTATGGTTTCCTTAATACAGATGACGGCATATACTTAATTATGGCATAATAATAATGACACCCACTCAAATTTCCACCAAAAGTCTTTGATATATTTGAGGTTGATTACAGAAGAAAAATAAGGCTACGGAGGTTGTCTCTTGAACCACGAACAAAACTCTGCCCCCATTCCACATAAAATTGAGTTCCATTAAAATTTGATTATAGCCATAAATAAAGAGAGGTTTTTGGCTTTACGTAAAAGCAAAAATTTCGCAAAACCAATGTTGCAAAAATGAAAGGTAAGACGTTAGAAGCAAGTTTTCTCGGAAACAAAAAAAGTGGGTAACTACCAAGACCTGGTTGCGTATCTTATCGCTTGCTATCAAAGGTTGCATAATAGTTAATATGTTAATGGAAGTAGATTGCCTGTACCGCCATATAGGCTACTGCCCAAAGGGGTGTGAGGCATTAAATAACGAAAACGGGAAATTTCAAATATTGAAAGAAGATATCAAAATAAACAGACTTCTGCGATATTGGCGAACTATTGCTGTACAATAAAACAAGATGCACCAGAACTGAACTGACACATCACCGAATAAGTTTATAGGATAACTTATAGATGTCACTACTATTCACGAACTCACCCGATTTTTAGATAGTGTCCCGCAGCAAATGAAATGACGTCGAAATCTTGTCACTAAACAAACTGCAACTGGTGCACTAATGAACGGATTATAATGAAATATTGAGACATTGCGTTTCAAGCTTGATATCATCTAAAAATCGTATAGATTCTTCATTAGTAACCCTGCATATATATTCCATCCTACGACCTTATTGAGTAATGTGTTAGGAGAGACGTACAAAAAAACGTGCGAAAGGTAGCATATAAAACAATATATATTCCTTTTGTTAAAGGAATTGATTTGAAGAAATACGTGTTTTCTACAAAGATTTGTTTTATTTGCAAAGATTTAAGATAATAAGCAATAACTGATGGGGAGAAACTTAAAACACAGTTTTAACGGGCACTTTAAATGTATTGAAATGCAGCAGCATACAAAAAAAATTGGCTTTAGCAGACCATTGTTATTAACGGATATATTCTTATATCTTTCAGATGCTAAGATAGTTAATCACTGAAATGGATTGAAAGCAGGCAAGCTTTGATTTTTTTCCTTCAGTTTTTCGGTATTTCAATGAAAAATCGACAAATAGACTGAAAAGAATTCAGAATGTCAAGAATACAGCATTTGTTTCCTAGTTGCAATTATTGCAGACCGTATCACAAATTAAGTATTGCTCTGTATTCTGAAAAAGAAAAGGGCGGGGTGGGGGCGGAAACGCTCGTTTCTTTCCTATTTGTATTGACATTCCTTACACTCAACTCTCGCCAAGAGAGAACTTTGCCAATAACATTAAGTGCTATATTAAGTCGTACACAGAGATCTAGGATAGTATTGTATGGTATATGTGTATAAAGGGATAGACAAGCAGTAGTAATTCGCTCACAATCTAAGTAATCATAGTGAATAGGCTAACTAGCAATAGAATTTTAATCAATTTTGCGAAGAACTTCGCTTATTTTCTAATTTATTTATACTCTCAACATCCATTGTTGATGGATAGAAGTACACTAATTGTGCCATTTCGTGTGCAAGGCCACGTAACCAAATATCAATGTTTCTTTAAAGCATTCATATTTCCTCAAAACTCAGTTTGTTCCTCTGTCCGATGATGCCTGTATCTATCTATCTATCTATATTTGTTTGCAATTATTTAGACGATTTTCTGTTTGTCCGCCGTCCATCTCTGGTAGAATTCCTGCTAGTTCTCCGCGTTACGTTCTCACTTGCCTAGCTATCCTTCCAATTCTTTCTGTACTTGTTTCCATCCTACTGAACTTTCCTTTGGCTTCTGTTCCCACTGTTTTTTGTTACGGCAAATAGTAGGCATTCAAATAACCTCTTCTCCATCGCATCATTTATCCATTAAAATCCTTGCACATCTGCTTGCTTCCCCAATTATTTTGTGCTTACCATCGTTTGTCTGAACTTTCCTCGGTCCACTTCTTTGTAGGTTTGTTCGGCCGCGTTTCTCGCGCATAACTTATATGCCTGGTCTTGAAGTCATTGTTCTCTCTCCCACCCATTATTTGTATGCACATCATCATCATTCATCTCTATAGCCCTGCTCGCTTTTGCGGCTATTCCCCTTTTCTTGTCTCGATCATTTTAAGTAAAAAAAAAACACGATTTCCTCTCTCTCTCTCTCTCTCTCTCTCTCTCTCTTTCATAATTTAGTTTATGGGTACTCTGAATTCGCCCCGTAAACCAACGTGGTTTCTTCACTTGGTTTGTTTTTCTTTTCTCTTCTTAAACATATAAGTGGAAGATATGTTCTATGTAAATAAAAATTGTATTTTAAGGGAAGAAAATTATCCTGCAGTCTCTAGCTGGAGGCCTTTCATTTCATTCACTTGTTATGATAATATTATTAATGATTTATTTATGCACAATATGTTTTAATCTACGAATTTGTTTATTTTTTTTTTTTTGTCTTTTCCTATAATTTCCCTTTCGCATCTTCTCCCCGACCGTGGCTTAGATTTCGTTTTAAGTTATCAATGGTTTTGATTATTATTATTATCATGGTTTTATGGTACGATTTGTTATTGTAAATAGCATAAGCATAAGCATATGATAATAGGGCATAACATGTTGATAGGCGAAGATATTTTTCATAATTGACATTTCGTTTTGGTGATAGCAAGTTATTTTGTGATTGGTTGTCGAAAAGAAAGTTTTTAGCTATTTTTCTTATTTAACGCTAAGAGAAGTCCTCTAACAGAATTTATTGTAAAGGTTTCTAGTTCGCGAAGAAAGCCGGAAATAGAAAATGTTTCTCACCTACTTAAGGGTGGCCAATGAAAAGCCTACTACAAACTGTTTGCCTAAAACTACGAAGTCAGATAAATCTCGTAATATCATTAGTTCTAGGTTAATGCCAAAAAGTAATCTAATCTTGTTTTATAAGGAATAATGGAAAATTGGAAAATTGTGGGCTGAAACTGTACCAACTGATTCATAAAGCCATTAAAAAGTAATTGCAGTGCAATCTATATAGAAACAAAACGCTAATCTTCTCAAAAAAAAAATCGAAGAAAACCGTATCAAATTGACAAAATTTCTTAAGAATTGTATGTCAGTTATAAAGTATTCTCTTCTTTTCGTATAATAACTCAAATGCTTAATTCAGTTAGCAGTTTTCCTTTGTTTTGACCAGCCATTCAGGGGGTGTCCCCTATACGAGCAAGCACGGTGGTGGCGAGGAAGGTTTATAGGAAGAGAGGCATGGAAGAAGGGAGGGACTTGTGGACATTTGACTTAAAAGCGAAAACATCAGGTACGGTGGGAAAGACCGTCGATTGTTCTAAAGGCGGGCAGTTTGATTGAAGAACGGCGAGTTGCGGCAATACGTCGTGCAATATGCAGGCAATTCCAGGACGAGTGGATGCAAACGCTGACGAAACCTTGTAGTCCTGCTAAAGCACTTAGTTGGTGGAAATACCTCTTTTGTTTCTGTAGAACGCTTCCTCGAATGTACCTATACACTAGCACCACACAAGCCACATTTCGCCGATGCTCGAGCGAGTCGAAAATTTTCGACACATTTTTGGCATCCATGAGCCCCTGATCTTTTTGCTGTACGCGATCGAGCGTCTCCAAATAAGAATTGGGAAGCTTCATCCCACACATGCTAGTTGTACTCGAATTTTGCGCGGATATAGGCGATGTAAATGATACCGATATTGGCTGTAGGGAAAAATTTCTTGCCCCGCTTTAAGAAATCTAAGCTCTTGACTGCATCCTTCCACGCTCTGAATATATGTTCTGTCCAACGAATTTCGTCTTGTGTTTTCTTGTCGACAACATCAAAGGATGCCGATTCTTCGAAAAGAGAGGGATTGTTCATCACTTCCTCTATGGGTTAAAAAGCAACACTTTGTTTTACGCTATTAGTTTGACCCCTTTCTGATATTTTTACGAAATCTTGATTCAACGTGTCATTCAGCATGTAACGTTTATTATGCGCTTCGGTGCTGCTATGCTTTTTAGTGAAAGAGAATGAGTGCCGCAGAGTGCTGTCGTATGCGAATGAATGAAAAGAGCTTTCTGTCACGCATAAAACGTCGTCGATGAACACCAGGAAGAGAGAAGGGGGAAGAACAGAGACTTGTGGTACACCTGCATTTAAGTGGATGTTGACTTTTTAAATTACGCAGTGTTTACTTATCTTAAACAGCGTTGTAAATAACATTACATCGCATAAAATAGCGATAATAACAATAAATTTTTAAATTCCAATATTTTAATTTAAAACAAGTTAGAACATTATAGTCGGACAAGGCCGTCCTATAAATACCCTATAACACATTGTCTAACCCAATTCTCATTTTTATTATAGAACATAAAAATTATATCCATTATATGTTTCTATATAAAGCCATATTTTTCATGTATGTATTTATGGGAAAGCGGGCCTAAAACCCATACAATGGAGTTACATAGAGCAGGATCCAAAAATGGGCATAGATGGTCCAAATGTGAAAAGTTCATTTTTCCATGATATTGCTATAATATTAAGGGGTCAATTTACATCACGACATATTAAACCTTAAACTTTTTTTGCTCTACAAAGGATCACTTTTCGTGAAACTCCTTATTAGAGTAGGATCCAATAAATAGGCCCAGATGGTCCAAATTTGATACACTTAATTCTTTTATGTTAAATTACTATAATGATATAATTTTTGTCCGGAAGCATTGAAAATTATACTTTTTTGTTGTACGAACTTCAGTTTTTATTATACGAAAGGGGGTTCAACGGGGTTTGCCTCAGCCGGTCTAAAGCTTTCATACCAATTTAGAATGCCGAAATACTACTACTTAGCCACTTTTGCCAAGAAATTTTAAAAATTACAATTTTTTTTCATATAACGACTTTTCAGAATAGGGCATTATTTGAGGAGTGGTCGAAAAAGTAAATCGATCCGAACTGTTTTCAATAACGGCCGTCCTTGGGTCAAAACATGTCACTGTACCAGATTTCATCAAAAGATCTCAAGAATTGCGACCTGTAGCTTGAACACAAGTTTACATGGACAGATATCAAATAGGCAGACGGACAGACAGGCTTGGATCAGTACAGGTTATGATTCTGAATCGATCGGTAAAATAAAAAGTGGCTCTATCCTAAGCTGTTCTGCGTGTTACATACGTTCGCACTAATTTAATATACCCTGTACTACAAGTGGCGTAGGCTATAAGAAAGAGAGTTTAGCATGCAAATGCATTTCGTGGTGTACTAAGCAGGGTAAACGAAGCAGCGAAGATGCAAAAAAAAAGAAAAAAGAATGCGTAATGAGTAAACAACATACGCGTTAACCAGTTAATTGTCTTTGACGAGTATAATCGTCAAAAGAAAACGAAATACATACGTTATGATCCCTTATGCGTGCTTGCCGGATTTCATCATAAATTTTTTTCATTTCAATTTCTATTCATCATAATAATTTTTGGGAAATATTTATCTTACTTTGTTAAGAACAACTACTACTAGAACATGATTTCATACTCTGTGTATGACGAGTGCACTCATCGGCAGTAAATTTTTACCAAGCAATTATTCTAAAAAGCGCATTTTCCAAAGAGGTCGAAACATACGATTGGTTAATTTCCACACTTTATATGTATAGTAAGTAATCAGAAAAATATTGTACTCGAAATTCATAAAAGTTTTTCATTTCTTTAGTTAATATTCCTACAAAATGATATACTTTAGCTTTTATTAAACTTATTGTTCTTTCTTATAGTAACATACGTATAAGATTTATAACAACAGCCAGTGCTAGCAAATCGTTACGTGTCACTTTTATGTCAAAAAGCATATAATTTATAAATCGTTTTTGATAAGGATTAAACAAAAAAAAAAAAGGAAGAAAAACTGAAGAAAAAAAAAAAACATGAAAATCCCGAACCGAATCATTTTTGATTAGATGATAAGGCAAACTTATCTATAGTATAGCAGAATGATTCTTTCTCTCTCTTTCTCTATCTCGCTCGCTTGCTCGCTCGCTCGCTCACTTTCTCGTCACTGTTGTGGTGATATACTTTTTCTCAAATATCAAGAAAAACCCCATCATTTTTCATCATAAAAATCTTCTATTAACCAGATCTTGTGCAAAACAAGGAACAACAAAAACAACAGCAATAAAAAACTAAAAACTTCCCTGGTGGCATATAAACAAACGTAGACTCTCGTATTATGTCACTTAAAGTGTTTTAGTTATGCCTAATATTACATAAGTTTCTTGTTATTTTAATGCATACATAGCACATGCACGCCATACGTACGTACGGACACCACAACGACCTTTCTCATTCCTCCCTATTTCTCTATATATCTGTTTACAAGCGTATTGCTCGCAATTTGTTGTATTTTCTGGACTTTTTTTTTCTCCTCTCTCTCGAAGATGTAGAGTAGAGTTCTTTTTTGCTGCTGCTTTTAGCTTTCTTTCACTTATGTCACATGATAAATGACCATTTCTTATGTTAGATTTTTATGAATTATGACTTTTTCTCTTCTAACTTAACGTACACACATGTACAAGTATGTGCATATATGTATATTTTTGTACATAATAACCTTTAATAATATAAAAATTGTTTTCTTTTTCTTTCTCTTGTACTTTTATTTATTTATTTATTTTTTTTTTTTTTTTTGACTCTTTTCTGTTTATTTTATCAAGTAACACTACAAGGACTAATTTTGTAGTTGTTGTTCTAAGGCATTGTCATCAATTCATTTTAAATACCCTTGAGGTTCAATATCTTTCTGTTCTTGTTCTGCTTCGCTCCTTATTGTTTTTGTTATTTTATATATGCGCTGCTGTTTTTCTTAGTCTTTCCTCTTGTCAAACGGAAACCGGAAATTAGATTTAACAGCATCGTAACATTAATATTTGCTATATTTGTTGTTTGTCTCGTTTCTGTACTTGTTGTTGTTATTATTATTTTAATAAAGAAACACGCGCCTTTTCAACGGTTTATTTCCCAACAATCGACCAACAACCACAACAATAATTTAACAAATACCAAGCCTTTCTATCTTGTTGCTATTATTGCTGCTATATTGCTGTTGTCATCTTAGAAAACTATTTCGTTCGTTGTCGAGAAAGGCTTACATATGTTAGGTTGTTGCATGTATTTTGATAGGCGACTTCTACAGATAAAAATGATAAAGAAGTGGATAATAGCAGTGCATATAACGATTAAATTCGCTGGTTTTAACACTTACCTATATAAAATGACTGTTTGCCATTCAATATTATTGAGTTCTTCAGTCTATGCCGACGCTAATCGCATGGAGCGCTGAAAATTGCATTTTGGACCGTCAGTATTTTTATTGTTTCTTTGAAGAGATGTGCTCCCGAAGCCCACCAAACACGTTCAAAAGATTAAGGCGATGCCACATCTTTATATCCAAATTGTCGGTTTTGGTTTGAACGATTCAAAAGTGGCGACACGAATTGTCTGAAAATGCAATTTTCTGGCCACTTGTTGCAAGGGTTATCCAAGATACACTGTTGCTATTCGAAAGGGAAGTTCTGCTTCACGCAGCGCACTCACTCTCAGATATGGCACCTCCTGATTACCACTTGTTCAGATCGGTGCATCAAGAATTGGCTGGCACGCAGCTCCGCCAAGTTGAAGAAGTGCGAAAATGGGTCAATGATTGGATCGTTGCTTAACCAATATACGTTCTTTCGACACGATATCGCTACGTTGCCGAACATATGGTAAAATGTTGTAAAAAATGAGGGCAAATATTTTGATTAATATGCACCCTACAAATTTTTGTCAATAAATGCCTTTTTCAACTGAAAAAACTATCAACATACATGCAACCACCTATATACATATATATATATATATATATATATATATATATATATCTTTGTGTGTGTGTGTGTGTGTGTGTGTGTGTGTGTGCGTGTGTCAGAATGCTTTCAAGTGCGTTATGCAAATTTAACCCTTTTTAGTATTCATAGCCTTATGTTGCAATGTGTTTCTTTTTCATTTTCATTGTTGCCTCCTCTTTACTCTTCATGTAGCTCAGTAAGTTTTTAAGATAAATACCAGGAGAAAATTAATCTCTTTGGCAAGTGTATTATACGCGATTTTCTTTACAAAAAAAAAAAAAAAAAAAAAAAAACCAAATAAAAAACATATACAACACAGAGTTAAGCGAGCTCAGGGATTTAAGGCAAAACCTTAACTTTTGTCATTTTATTTACATGATAAGACAATGTTTCCTTTTTAATTACTGGTGGAATTTAAAAGAATACATTATATGTATAATATTAACTTCACAGTTGAAAAATATGCCGTATATCTCAAGTATAATATGAATCTTGTCTTTATCTAAGCCTCGATCCGAATTAAATATTTTCCACTTATTTGGTCAAATTTCAACAAACGAAATCTTCACATTCGATTTAAGAAATTTAGAAAAAACAAGTGAGCACATTATAGTCGGGCATCCCCGCACGTTAAATGCCCTACACTACATCGACTAGTGCACTCGCTTTTGTTATAATGCATAAAAAATTAGACATCACTTTTATGCAAAGGCAAACTTTTCATAAAAGTCCGCATATTGGAGGATGTCCGAAATACCATATGATGTGATCCAAATTTAACAAGCTTAGTTTAATTCCCAGAAATTTTATTATTTTTCATTTCCTCTCATAAAAAATTGGAAATTATACTTGCTTTCCATATAAGAGCTTACTTTTCATAATAACCCCTATATATGTTGTGATCTAAATAGTAGATCTATGCCATTTAAATTCGTTGCCGTTCAGTTTTGTGCTAAATTGCTACAATGGACTAATTTTCATCATAGAATATTAAATTTTAAAATAAATTTTTTTCTAAAGAGCTTACTATTCATGAGAACTATTTTCAATAGCGTTCGTCCTTGGGTCAAAACACGTCACTGCACCAGATTTCATCAAGAGATCTTAAGAATTGCGACCTATAATTTGGACACAAATTTGCATGGACAGATATCAAATAGGCAGATGGACAGACAGGCTTGAATCAATACAGGTTACGATTCTGAATCGAGCGGTAAAATGAAAGGCGGGGTCTATCTTAAGCCCTTCTGCGCGTTACATACGTCCGCACTAACTTAATATACCCTGTACCACAAGGGGCGTAGAGTATAATTAGGATGAATTTGAAGACTACAATTCTATTATGGAGATATATTCCTACACTCGGTTTAATTTTTAAGCTCCTAAATAACTTATTATCTCATTGTGTAATAAATAATTAATTAATAAATAATTAATAAATAAATACACTATGCAAGTTAAATCAAAGGCCATGTACTTTTGAAAACCACTAGAATATGAAATCAATTTTTTTATATGACAGCAAATAGCATTTTAACATACACAGTTATATATATGTATGAAAGAGGTTATAATGCGTAATGTACGGTAGTCAAAAGTGAAATCTGAAATCCGATTTAGTTTATCTCGATGGATTATAATAAAACCGTATCTATACCTTTGTGGAAATTTCTAAATGAAATAGAAAAAGCAGGTAGGACTTAGTACTACATATCCTACGCTTCTCTGCCTAATAAAATCTTTCAATCGTCTATGGTTATCATATGAAATTAATTTAAAAAAATAGATCTATGTAATCCAAACATGCCACGCAAATCACTAATCAGGGCCGATTTTCATCATAAATTAAGTAAAAGTCAAACATTATTGCCCCATAAAGACTTATATTTTGGGCAGAGTGTTTATGTCAGATAATGTCACATCTCCTCACGAAATGTTTCGCATTCGTTTGACATGCAAAACTAATATTTTCCAACGATTTTTTTCAAGAAATATTATAAGAAGGTAACGTTCTTCATATAGAGACTTTTTTTAAATAGGGGACTTATCGAAAAAAAATGGTTCCATCAAATCCAATTTTAAGATTGTTCATCCTTCGGCCAAAATGTGGTAGTCTACCAAGTTTGATCAGAATATCACTAAAATTTGCAACTTATTGACATAACAAGGTGAGTCAATCTCAACTCCTTCTCGATGTTGCTGGACTAATTCCGATTGCAAACAAATATTAATTTTGTTGACTATTTGCGAAAGATGTTTATCGCATACTACACTTGCCTATTGGTGGCTCCATTCTCTTATTATTTTAAAAAGCTCTTCATATCTCGTTTGTCAAAAAAAAAAAGAAAAAAAAATCCTCATTATTTATGGCCATGTCTCTCATTTACGTGAAAGCTAAAGCGAAGTCTGATTGATTCTATACGAACATTTCTCGGTTGGATCACGTATATAAAAATATTAATGACTGCGTAGTTTTGAAAATTCAAACTTTGATAATATATTTTTTGTATTTAGAAATTTATAAAAAAACATTTTAACAAGCATATCACATAAATAATTATAATTTATTATACTCATTAAATGGTTAATTAATAATCGCTCTCGCGCTCGTCTGCTTAACCAATCATATTAAATATATTGAAAATAGTCTGTCATTCTCAAGATTATTTGATATAAAAATAAAATAAAATTTATTTATATAAAAAGAGAAATTTTTTTAATTTTTTTTTTTTTTAATTTTCGTCTTTAATCGCTTTGTTTCTTTTTTTTTTACGGTAGTTTTTTTTTGTTTTTATGAATTTGGCAACATTAATATGTGAACAGCGCTAAGACCCAGTTATGCAAATTTGGTTTTCAACTGAATTCAATAATCAGTTATTCAGTCATTTTAGTCAGTTAAATGCTTAAGTGACCATTGCTATTAACAGACAATACAGAAAAAAATATCATTGAAAAGAAAAAGTTGAAAAATTCTACGAATTGAGTGCCAACGCACAAGTGTATCATGAATTTTAAATAACTCTTAGAATTTTGTTTAAAATAAATGAAAACATTTTCTGATTTGTATGAATGACTGACTACGCTCTCTTACACTAACACATAAATAAGTTTTCATAAAGGATAAGAGTCAATTGCTTTCATATTCAACAGCAATAAATGATATTGAAAACGAGGTTATTCGACATCATTTTCAATTGCAGTAACGTGGACGTCTCTTTTGACAAAATGCATACATTTCGATGATTACAAGCCAATGATTGGCATATATTTGTAAAAGCTGCAATCAAATTTCATTTAATACTAATCTAGATAGAAGAACAAAAGTAAAGCGGGAGAAAAACTTATTTACGTGTCAAGACGTTTCTAACATAGAGATCGTGTAAGTTAAAAGTTTACTCATAACACTAAGTGGGGACACGGAAAAAATATCAAATCTATTAAACGCAAACATTTAGGACGTAGAGATTCCTTGGCTAACTCTGTTTTCAAAGGAAATTAAACCAACCCTTTTCCCGTTAGATATTCGACAATTCGTACGCAGAACATCGTAGAACATTCCCGACAACCCAAATGTCTGATGACGTATAGAGAACTTTGAAAGAATTTCAGAATGTGTGAATGCCTAGCTATTAGAATCGGATCATATGCGCATTAAGAAAATTTGATGGGTTTTTTTAGTCCATAGAAACCATGGGTAGGTGTGTCAGCTACATCAGTTTTGTGAATTTCTAGATAATTGAGAGTTCAAAAGAAGCTAAGCCAAGCGAATAAGACGGTTGGGCTGCGAAGAACCATACGAATTGAACTTTTGGCGAAGAAGTTTGGCAGGAACAGTGCAATGTGATAAAATGGATTATGGCAAAGTAAAAACCAAGAATTTTCTATTCATTATTCTGGTCGATAGTTTGACGCAAATGGCTCATAGTGCTTACAGGTTGACTTAACGCAAGAAGTTCCTAATGCGTCGCATCACAATAATTAAGAAAAATCTAGTCCAACTACGTTTTGATCAAAGTGCTCTCCACAAGATTCCAAGTTCATTTATCCCCTTCTCGTGTCCGTTGGTCTGTCTGTCGTCTCCTCCTAGAATGTGTGGTTCGCCTGAAAACACATCTGCTTAGAAGCGCTTGTAAAAAAATAAAAAAAATACATTTTAAAACATTTACAGTTATAGGACCTATAGCATAGCTTAGCCAAGGAGAATTACGGCTGTCACTTTGGGTTCAAGTTCTAGTTGGGTAGACCGTGTTTAGCCGCAAGTAAAGTCAATTTAATTAGTTTTAACAAAGTAAAAAAAAAAAAAATTATTTGTAATCTATGGGAGATAAGAAATTTTATGCAAATATCTACAGCAATGAATATCCAACATACTCAGGGGGGGAATGCCGCTTACTTACTGATTATTTATTATGCTCGTCATCGATGGATAGAGGTATTTGTGCTTTTGTTTTAGTAATCCATAGAAATACACTTCAGAAACGCTAGCTAAACCGTAGCAGAAAATTGTGCCGCTTTAGCCATTTACGTTGCTCCTTATATCGGTTTGCCGTTGAAAGGCACATTGATATGGAAGAAGAGATTGAATGGAAAGAATTGATATAGCAGCGCTTCGCCATTGAAAACAGCTGTCTGTGAACGACGTCATACGGCTACTGATGATTCTGAACGTCGTAGATGTGCGAAAAAGTATGTTTGCATCTCGTCCAAAATTTCCTAAAAAATTATTCTCGATAATCGAACAATGATTTCCCACGAGATAGCCGACATTCTAAAGATTTTAAAAAGCAAAAGAATATTTACTATTTTATAAAAAAGGTGCCGACATAAGAACTTTCTTCTTCAAATGGATACCTCATTTAATCACAATAGAACAAAAACGGCAAGGTGTTAATGATACGTAGCAGTGAAAAGAAATTTTTCATGCGGTGACGCGCGACAATCGACCAAACAATACTACGTTCCCAAATCGGGATATCCGCTGAAGCGGAAAGTTGTGCCAAGTGACTAATTACGCTACAATCTGCCGACAAGATTTATTGTTTCCGTATTTTGAAATCGTATGATACTCTGTTCATCGACTATGTTCAAAAAGAAAGAGCAACGATCAGCGAAGTTTATGCAGCACTGAAGGAGAAAATTTGATGTATGTGTATGCATGATTATCAGATCGTGGGCAAAACAGCTTTGATAAGTCGCCCTGGGTATCTAGCATTAGTTTATTCTTGTCTTGATATCAAGTCGATTTTTATCTTCATCCCTTCCCTTATGCTTGATACTTTCTTAGACGAATCGAATTAATCGAATACATCCGGATACATTCTTGTACATATTTTTTGTATAATCATTTTATTTCATAATTAGTAATAAACGTTTAACATTTTTCGATTATGCACAAATTTTTATTGCGACAAATAAAATTTATATATGCATCCCCAGTATGGACATTCTTTTGGATGATATTTTGGGCGTATGCCATTACTTATTAACGGTTGTGATAGCACATTTTTCCTTCACTCCTGAAGGAAAAAAAATCGAGGTACATATGTCTAAGCAAAGATAAAATTTTTCATTTCATTAACATTTACGTTCTTACGCTCTTAAATTCGATAAGAATGAGAATTAAGAGGTGAAATTATCGAATAATTATATATATATATGATATAAGTTAAGCGAGCTTTCAGTTAACATTTTGAATGGCGTTAATGTCTGCAACTGCTTTCAGATCATTACTCATCCTGAATGGTTACTTATATATTATTATTTTCTTATTAAGAGCTACGATGTATATGCCACGTTGAGAAGGCTTAGAATTGACTTAAAATCTAACACGTATGTACGTTATGAGACATTCCCATAAAATTTCATAGCGATTGAACTGAACTAATCCAGTGTATAACAAGAGAGTTTCTCGAGAAATCGTCAATTTTTCTCGAGAACCGATGTAATTCGTCCCCCAGCATTGTTAAGTTTTTCCAATCAGTATAGAATTATGCTCAAAACTAGAATACAATAGAATGAATCATAACCGGGTACAAGTGGCATAGTTATTAAATAATTACCTGATATTTTGGGTTCTTTTCAATCACATATTTCACGAAAGTGCTTCAACTTTCACAGCCGAAGTCAGAGCTATCCTTCATGTTGCGAACCTTTCCCATAAAGACAAACTCAAGACCGTCATTGTTACTAACAGTTTTTCTGTATTAAAAGCTATACGAAATCCTTCGACTTCGACGAGATGGAGCACCATCAACATGTTAAGGAATATCATTACAACGCCCGGTGAAAAAATTCAAATGTTATGGATACCGAGTCATATTGGTTTATTGGGGAATGAGCAGGCTGATCGAGCGGCGAAGTATGCTGCTTCTACACCTCTAAGTATGGATGATGTCATGGAAAAGTTGGATCTTCAAAGATACATTCGAAGAAAAGTTAAAGAGAAAATTGCAGAAGGAAATCTGCAATACCATCACCAACACTACTCTTCTATTAACCCGCAATTAATTCCACCTTTATACCCAACAAATGCTGAGATCCAAACATTTTCAAGAATTCATCTTGGCCATACATTTGCAACTCACCAATGGATCTTGAAGAAGTCTTCTGGTGACAATCTGCAATTGTGGACAAATTTTCACTATAAAGCACATTCTCTGTGATTGCCTTAACTTCTCCTTGGCTAGAAGTATTGCATTTCGAGCGACTAACCCCATGGACATTCTACAATCAGCTACAGAACAGAATATCAATACAATATATGGCTTTATTAAAGCTACTAGACTCAATGTCTAATGGGCTTTTATAAATTAGAGCCGATCTTTCTTTTTTTGCTCTAAGAATTTATTTTATTAGTCTAAAATTATAATAATAATAATAATAATAATAATAATAATAATAATGATAATAATAGGTTGTAAAGCTCCGAATAGTTATTAAGTGCAAAGGCATCAATTAGTGAGCCATCGAGAGACTCTTAATTAGTTTCCCAAAAATGTTACCCTTCTCTCCGAATCAGCGGTATATTATTTCCACGTCGCCTTACATAACAGCGACTTGAGCACAGATTCAGTAGATGAACTCAGATTTCAAGGAGAAAAATTATTTATGTTCGGAACAAGTGCAAAAAAATCGTAGGAACTCTTTAGAAACACAAAATTTACTAGTAAGGTCATGTGACGTATGAAAGATTTATGTGTACCAGTAGTTGATTGTCACTGTCGAATAATATACAATGTTATAAAAACATTAACTATGTATGTATAAACTAACTATTAAACGTATTATTTTACAAACAAAATCATTTGTGTTTTTTTGGTTTTTTCATATTATTTTTTCGATTTAAGATATTTTTAATATTTACACAATGGTATCCCAGCAAAGCGCAACGCTTTCAATTGACATACTGGAAGAAGCATTCACGAAACGAAACAACAAAAAAGCAATAAAAAATATATTTTACTTAAATGCAAAAAAATAAGAAATAAATAAATAATAGAAGAGCGCTAGAGATAGCGCTCGCTAGACGAATTGTCTTATGTCGCCATAATTTTATGCCAAAACCAAGTTTAATTTACTACTGAAAAAAGTAAAATCAAAGAAAAGAAAAGAAACAAAAAAAACAAAAAAGAACAACAATACTATCTGCCAACTGCTAGGAACTCTTAAGTAGATTTGCTATTTACGTTGCTGTACAGTGGATAAGAACAACTTTGCCTGACATTTGTGATGTAAGGTATGTAGGTAAGTGTATTATTATGGTTATAGTTAAAGGGAATCTTATAATATAAGCATTGTATGGGTGCTGTACGTAGTATGCATACTCTAAGCGAGCGAGCAAAGATATGTGTACACCAACCAGGTTCGTACATATTTAATAGTGCCAGCAAACATGAGTTTGTAACTTAATCGCCATTTGAGTGTTTTATTATCCTGGTGGTTTTCAATTATGCAACGAAATGGTTTTTCTTATTCCTATTTTTTATTTTTTTTTTTTTACGTTCCTCCGCAGAACTCTCGACGAACTCCTTGATGTTATGCTAACAGCACATATGTCTTATGCTTTTACATGCATGTGTGTTTGTATCATATAGAACTAGAGTATGGAGCTTTTGTGCTTGAAATATATATACATATATTTTTATGTTGCTATCTTAAATTTTATTTGTTAAGTTACTTTGTTAAATTAGTAGTATAATGCGTTCGGGGGTTTGTCAATTCATTTTATGACAGGTGCGTAGTTAGGGATTATTTTGTGTACTAATGTTGCTTCTACATACATCAAATTATTTATATATGTAGCTTTTCAGTTAATAATTAATGCGTTAACCGATGTTATAAACAAAGTCATGCGATATGGTTTATCAATCATAAGAATTTTGTGTCGATGATTTTAGTTTAGTAATAACTAAGCAGCCGTCTGCTCATGTCTTATAATTTAAGATAAATAAGTCGCAGTAGATCTAATATCGTTTGAAAAATTCCTATGCTTAAAAAATGTAAGTAAATTTTTCACAAAACTCATGATATCACTTCGATAAGTACAGAACGGTACGCAGAACAAAGTGCTCCTTGTGTTCAATACGCGTTCTTAAAATATGAAAGCTTGCATCTAAAAAAGTAACCCTTGCTCGCTTTGGCTTGTAGTTCATGATTGGTGACCAAAGAAAAAGGTGAATATGCGGCAAATATTGCCGCATAGTGCAATGAAAATCTTCACGTAAGCGACTATGATTTTGGAAATTAAATAGTTTTAAGCGATTTAAACAAAGCTAATTGCATTTGGATAAGCATACAGCTTAGTCGAAATAACTTGTTTGAATATAGTGAGCTCGAATCACTGCTGAGTAATGGCAAATGGATTGGCAATGGAATGAGCAAAAGACAAGAAATCATGAGCGAACCTACGAAAACAAAGAACGGAAATGGTCATGGTATCGAAATAGAGAGAAACTCTGCTATCCACGGCGGAACTTGGACTGGTGGTCAAGATGCTTAAACTGCACGTAAAAGGCAATTGATGATGTTTCCAATGACAAAAAAAATGGAGGACCGATGAATCAATGTATGAAATCACGGACGAAACAAACGAAAACTCAACAATCTATGACGAAACAGGTAGCGACGACTTGTAAGCTTAAACAGCAGGTTTGATTAGAGCGCAAAATAATTAGTGACGAGCCACAATGACGAGTGTTCGGAAATGGAGAGCGATAAATGGAAAAAGATAAAGAGCGAAATAAGCGAAAGCCTCGCGAAACACACACTCAGGCCAAAAAAGCAATTGATAGTGCCTCGTGATAACGAGTAACGATGAGTCTACAGCCCGCGAAAACAAAATAAAGTAGAAATGAAGACAAAAGTCTTAAGCAAAACCCAGGAAGTTTCAGGAATATAAAGGAGCATTTCAGCTACGGTCAATACGGACAATTCGACCTAGCAATTCAAAATGAATGGTCGCAACTTACGAACAGCAAATCTTATTGACCATCACTACGCTTGTATGTGTTGAACAAAGCGTATAAATTGATAGAACTTAGTTCGAAAGTTTTCAGGCAGATCTAGCGTGCGGTCTTAATTGACAAGGAAGGCAACTTTCTAAATAGTTTAAATTACGAGCAAACGATGGAAAGCGTGAAAAGCGGTTATTGAAAACAGGTCAAATGGTCGTTAAACAAAAGGATGCTTAGACGGTTTTCTTATCTGCCGAAAATGCACAAAGATTTTTCTTTATTTTCAACTTTAGAAGATTAATAAGAATCTAGAAGATTTGTGATATTGCAATGCATTACAATGAAAGCATTTGCTAGATACTTATGTTATCGTTCAACACTTCATGCTAAATAGGTTTAATTATGATTTCATTAATTCATCGACCTATCGTTGCTAATCAAATTGTTCACGTAAAGAAAATTTTTGCTTTTTGATTAAAATTCCTACAGTTTTTATTATGTTTTATTCTTTACTCCCACAAGCCGTGGTGGTCTTGCAAGTCATGGTTTGCGAAGAGAGGTTCATTCATTTCTGAAAAAAAGAAAAACGTTCCACTTACCATCATCTACAACAATCTTTAACTGTTTAGTATGTACAGCAGCGGTTATGCTCAGTCAATAGTTATTTAAATATTATTTCTTTTTCTTTTTTTTTTCTTTTCGCTGTTTATTACTTTATTTACAACCAATTCTTGTGTTGTTTATAAAATTTTAATCGCCAAGATACAAATATATCAGCTTTACAAAAAAGAAAAATCGTAAAGCATGCGGATGATTAGGTAGGAAATTTATATAAGGTTGAACGAAACAAAGGGACAGAGAGCGAGAGAGAGATGTGTTTACTCGCGCTTGCAAATGTGGATAGGCGTACTTATGTGTATAAATTTTCCAGTGAATCAATCATTCGGATTTGATCATCAACAGAATCTACCTAAATTCCATAAGGTGGGTATTTTTATTGTTGTCGTTTACTTTTTTCTTTAATTTTTTTGTATTTTTATTTATTTATTGTTTTTTTTTTTTTGCATATTATTGGAATGATATCGGCCGGCAATCACATACAGCTTGCCTGACCATTTTATTGTGACAGTTGTCAATGAGACACTCCTTTGAAAACTTTTATAATACCGCCACTCCGCCGATCACCGTTCATGACAATGCGCATAAGCAACGAAACAAAAAAAAAGTGCTCATACGGTAAAGTCAGCCTTTAAAGAAAGTTCTTTACGCGTTTAAATAGCAAATAGATTTTAAATCAGATCTTTTTTCTTTTCTTTTTTTTTTTTTTATATTTCTTTCTTTTTTTTTCATTTTATATTTTATGTAAAAATTACGTTGGCTGAATAATGAATATAATGCGTATAAAATATGAGGATTATTTGTCTTTTCGCTCATGCGTAAATGCGCGCATACGAGCAGACGCGCGCTCATTCAAACACATGCACATAAACGCAGAGAATATAAATCAACAAATAACTGAAATAAAAGAAAATGTTTAAAATCTTATTATTTTTGTCAGTAAATGTAGGCATAAAACATCAAACATACTTACATATCTTTGCATATTTTCTAAACAACGTCACTAAAGCTATTCACATACATAGAAATTCATAAAAGTAGTCGAGTGTATGTGTAAGTAATTTTGTCTTTTTTTTTTTCAATTTTCATTTACATCGCCTGAGAAGATCGATGCTCTGCAATTACGCTGAATCAACCAAACAAATGCCTAACGTTGCCTTATCCTTCCTTTTATCTAATGGGGAAACGTTAGTTATGAAAAGGTATAGCAAAAAAAAAAAAAAAAATTTATAATTCCTTCGAAAATAATAATATTCGCAAATAAGTCTCTACAGTCATACCAATAGTAGTAAACTGTGGTAAAACTTCAAGTTCTCCAAGCCATTATTGGACTAAAAATGAAAGGCACAAAAGTCATCGACTCGTGATATAACTGCTTCCCTCGGAAATTATGGGATCCAATATTGTATTTTGCATTTTCTACGTTGTTCGTTATTATCATATGATCTTTAAACCAAAAAAAAAAAAAAAATGTTAAATTTTACTTTCGGCTTAAGAGCACATTGGACTATTGGACATTCATTACAAAAATGAATAATTAATTAAATTTTGTTATTCAACATTGTTCTTATTTAACTTTGAACTTGGAAATATTAAGACATTGTCTTTTTCAAGATGAGCTGGATAGCAAACGTAATATTCTATAAGCTCGCACAAATTGGAGCCAACAGGCATAACTCAAAAACCGCATATTCTATCTGCATATTCCATCCGCTATCAATAAAGCAAAATCCTCGTTGGTATTCGTGAATTCAAAGATCCATATATTACGAAAAGACTGCATCTAACGTTAGCTAGATCAACATTGGAATATGCGGCGGTGTTATGGTCTCCGTCCTATTGCTTCTGTGTTGATGCAATAGAATCAGTTCAAAAACAGTTCCTGCTTTTCACCTCAAGGCACCTACCATGCGACCACCTACTTACGTTATCGCCAAATGAAGATAGATTACTACTCATAACGTTTCCCTCTCTGGAGAAACGTCGGTTTATCCTTGCAACTGCATGCTTGACAAAATTGGCTAATGGAGTTATAGATTCGAAAGCCTTGTTGAACGAAATCTACATAAATGTCCCTGTTCGGCCCTCTAGAAGCACAAAAACAATTTCGAATTATTTTCCCCACTTAGAGTCCTTAACAAGAATCTGAATAGAAGACTCAAGGCTTATGTAATAGAATCAACTCTTCTTTAGGCTCGTACCTTGCCAATGTCATATCAATAAATAGGAGTCAAGTGTGACTACTAGTATGCGTTAATTTAGTAAAGTCTCAAAATCGGCTCTAGAGTTTCTAATTACATTTTACTGACACACGAACACAAATATAAAGTTTCATTATAATTAATTTTATTTAAGCGTCATAGTTAAGTAGTTGAATTCAGTTGATATTGATGTAGTTGTACTGCATTGATTCGGTAACAACAGTCTTGGAAATTAGTACTGAAGCTTAGCCTTTAACTTTCAAGGTAAACATAATAGATGGGTTAATACTGTTTCAAGCCGTCAAAGCAGGCCTTCAGCGTACATCAATTGCATCAAATAATGACTTCGGTAACTATTGTACACGTAGTCTTCTTATTAAAGTCATCATATTAATTATAAACTATTTATCAAACTAAACGAGCGTTGATAAAAGCAATATCTACTGCGTAAGATCGTATTAATTGTTTGCTAAAATCATTGTGCTCCAACCTTACTACTACATACATTATATATATATATATATATATATATATATATGTATAACGAGGCATTTGTCTAAAAGCAAAATGGCGTAGAAATAAATGATGAAAAAATATGAAGAACTTTTTGTAACACCCACACCAATCAAATATTATTCAGATATACTAAATTTTTCTTTCTGTTCGCAACACTTAGAAGTAATAATTATAATATAATAAATCCCATAATGCATATCGATAATCAATTGTGAAACTCCAAACCAATGTGTCTACATCTGTCTATCTGTATCAGTTATTTAGAGTAGGCTTAAAGTTAAAACTGATCTGCTTGCAACTATCTCTAGTAAAGCCAAAGAATTGAAACAATTCTGAGTAAAATTTCAAACTTCAATATTTGTAGTCAGTTGTCTAATATACGATCCACAGAAGATGTTCCTATGAAGTTTGGAAACAGCGGGATTTTTTTTGAATTACTGCAATACAAACACTTTTCGAAAATCTTGATTTTGATAGGTTAGATGAACTTTGACACGGGAAGTTAATGTGCACTTTTCACAAAGTAAAACTATTGCAAGCTTGTCGGAAGAACGACTGTGAAAGACACCGTGTCTCTCTCTGGTCTACAATTTCACAATTGCTTATGAACAAGGATTGTAAAGTTTCGGCATGAATTTATTGGCATTGATCAGAAACGGTTCCAATCGTACTATTGTGGGAACACATTATGGTATACGTCCGCTCGCTTGAACATTACATCTAAGCTAGCTTCAGTTCAGTTTCTTCTAACGGTCGTGAAGAATGTTAATTGCAATACATTTCAGGTCGTTGTAAATGAATAATTGAATAATAATTGTGTTTGTAGAGAGCATCAAAACGTCTCTCTAAGCCGATTATTAGACTTTATTTTTTTCCATTTGTAATTCCGCGATTCGTTTGCATTTGTTTGTTCATTTGTTTATTTGTTCGTTGGTTTAACATTTTACCGGCCGTTAAATTTACCCGTACACACAAATACCGGTAATACCGTGAGAGTGACTTTTAAACACACTTAAGCTTACATCCATAGGCATACACATATGCACAATATATGGTCATTAGGATTTCAGCAACGTATGATTTTTTAAACATTTTTTTTTGTCATTTTCTTGAAAAAAAAAAAAAAAAAAAAAAAATTAACGTTCCCAGTAAACACCAACAGAATACATAATACGTTCAAATAATATGTATTTATGTCTATGTATGCCTGTATTTACTTGTATGCAAAGACAAATTATTTTTATGTTGTTTTTTATTTATTTTTATTTATTTATTTTTTTTTATCTTTTTCTTCTTCTTTTCTCGTACACTACGATTTTCTTTTATATGTAAATAATCTCTCTCTTGAACGTACACTTACACAATTTGGTAGTTGTCAGCCATGTTAGCGATAGTATACGTATTATCCAATACTACTTCACCGGATTTCGAGGTTTGTGTATCTTATCAACATGTCCCCAAAAATTATGCACATGTGATATGATAGATGTCTTTATATAGACGATAGCTTATTATAAAATTTATTGAGATTTTCTTGGTAAAAACACACATAACATCAATTTCGTCATTCATTTTTTAGAAAAAATACTGTCTGGGAATTTCAACGAAACTACTGCATTAATGGTTGATGGTTTTTCTTGGTACGTATTTATAATTATTTTATTATTTTTTTTTTTTTTTTTTTTTGCTTTTTTGATTATTCTCCTTTTATCGATTCATTAGGGATGTTATCAGCAAGTTAAAGAGTCATAATCGTTATGGCTTGTGCAAAGAGATAACCGTATCGTAATTCGGAGTTGAATTCATTATTCATACATACTTAACATTGGTCTTGAGTTTACCCGCTAGCGCAATCAATCCAAGCTGGATGCACTCAGTCAATCAATAATTTTTGGAAAATTCAAGTATTTTAAAGCGTAGGAGAGTTGTTAAGAAAATTTCAAAAACTTTTCCGCTATCTCTCAGACAAAATTCTGCCAGTTAATGCACCAAGTTACTATATAGAAAATTTGTCCTCTTAGCAAGCGCATCAAATGTTTTTTTTTTCGCGTCTCTTAGCCATGAATTTCTCAACTTATCTACTACGACGACTATTTCTACGACGATTTTGTGGAGACCTAATTCGACCAAACGGTGTCTGCGTTTAAATTCAAATAATTGCCAGAACTGTCGGGATTACAAATAGCAATATAACGATTATAATAATTATTTGCTCTTATAGTTTGTTGGAGTACAGTCGTTCGATATATAAAACCGCGTTGTAAAGGGTGCCATTTCGTTCTTTTGTATTTTTGCCGATTTTGGCGGTTCCCTCTTATTTTGACGGAGAGTTCTAGCTAAAGAAATTTTTTGTTTGCAAAAGTTGTCGCAAACGATAAGAAATAGATATAATTACCAGTATTATAAACCAGTATTTACTGCTTACTGTTTACCAACTATGCTAATTTCAACAATGTGTTTTCCAAATTTTTCACGACTGAAAACAAAATTCACGTGTACTGAGTTAACAGCTGGGGAGTATTGGACAACAAAACCCGTTATTTAAATGTTTTACAACAAGTCGATGCAATGATCTACAATAAAATACCGGATGGCGAAAAGCAAGCAAACATCAAAGTATCTGCCGTGACAACTGTAACCGGGCTTCTCATATCCGATTTCAATTGATATGATGCTGCAAAATGCTCTCGTGACTTATATCTAAAACAGTTTAAAATTAAACGCTGTTATGAAATCAATCCTTAAGGTGTTAAAAGACATCTCGTGGTAAAAATAGGTATACCACATGCACATTCTTAGATCCAGGGTGGGCTGGATCAAAATAATATCGCTGAATTAATTTAAGAATTGTTGTATGAAAAGTCAAAAAATGTATTGCGGAGAAATGATTAAACTTAGCGAATAATGTTAAGTTAGAATACAAAAAGGTGTCTTTTGACACCTTTTGATAGAGATAGTGTTAAAGGAATATCGTATACGTTATCCGCCTTCATAGACGGCTGCCAGCGTTCGATACAAAAATTCGAAAACTTCTTCATTTCTTCAACTTTTATGCAGGTAGACGACCCCAGTAAAGGTATCAAGATAATAATCGGCCCTAGTCATCTTCTAAGTTCCCATTACTCTAACAGTAATATCAATGGTTTTTACCACTTAATGCCTACACTTGAAAGTGACAAACGTTATTTCAGTTAGTCCTTATGACCCCTTTCACTCACAAAGCCTAAGATAAAATCTTGAAAGAATTTTTTTAAGCGTTTTTAGAAATTTCCATAAAATCAAAAAAATTAAAAACTTCACAAACGCAACTATTTAAAAACTTAAAAAAAAAAAGACAAGTAAAAATATTATTAATAATAATCTTATATAGCGGATTACGACCGAAACTTTTACACCCATCATCGTTATCCAATAAAAGATTGGAAAAACGAAAAAATATAAGTTCGAATACTCTATAATATTGAATGGGCGAATAAAAAGATACGAAAAGCAAAGGTGTTTTCAATTTTGACTACATAGACGTGCGAGCATTGTGAGAATGTTTCATTGATCATTTGCAAACCCCTTCGCAAATTTATGGACGATATCTTCTTTTTGGGCAGACGGGCAGATGGATAGATGAACAAACGAAGTTGCTTGCGTGTATTCCGAATCTTTAACTGGGCAAAAATTTATATACTTTATGGAGTTTTTGAAGCTTGCTTTTTCGCGTTATAGACGCATCAAAATAAATTAGATTTTCATATGCTATGGTATTGGGTAGGCGTGTTCAATTTTTCCCATTTTTTATACAGATACTACAATGCTATCCACAGAATACACGTTAAAGTTTTCGTAAAGTTATCTGCTATAGTTTATTAGTAATGAGCAAAAGAGCAATTTTTTATTACTTTTAAAAAGCAGAGGTGTTCTCAGTTTACGTGGTATTGTAGGCGTGTCCAAAAGCCCTCAATGTTTCTGCTAAATTGGAAGTCGATAGCTTAATCTTTGCAGCCAGGAGAGCAAAAGACATTACGCAGACGGACAGACAGCCAAATGGACAGATGAGCAGACAGACATGCTCAAATCGATTTAGAATGTTATGCTGATCAAGAATATATACACTTTGTGGGATCTCTGAATCTTCCTTTTGGGCGTTGCAAACGTTTTGAAAAAATGAATATATTTCTCATCCTTCAGTGATGACTATAAAAATAGTGTTTACTTTTGTCATCGTTAAAAATAGCTCGACACTTCCATAAAACAATTTTTTTTTTTTTTTTTTTTTGTATTGAAGCTTCTTCAGTGTTTACTGCAGCACAAATGATTTCTCGGCAAACAGTCTTCACAAAATAATCTTAGCTTTATAGGATTTAAAAACAATTCATTGGGAAAAAGTATTTAATACAAAAACATTCACGTTATTTGACCTATTTTTGCGAAAGGACAAATTTTGAACCTTGCGAACGTTTGCTTTGCTAAACTTCTTCCAAAATTTAACTGTAAAAATGTTATTTTGCTTGAAATATCATCTTGTAAGGAAAAGTGGTCTTGAGATTATTTGAACCTAAACTAGATTATCGATTGATACATTTGAAGCGTAAATCAGAAGTGGTCAGGTCCGATGATTACTTTGTGGAGAGGAGCACATTTCAAATCCGTCCGTTGGGCGAACTTTGGCATTTGGTTTTCGAACGTCATTACATTGAAAACTTACGGCCTTTGGCATATTGCATACGCTTTTACATTGAAAGCAATTGATGATACACTATAGCTAATTCAAGCACTCTAGCTAATGAGCGAGCCACGGTTATTTAAGCTTATCGTCCCGTCTAGTCTCATAAGGCATCCATTGCCCATCGACCGCAATTGACGATCCTTTTTTTAAGTATAGAATCCGACCTACTTGAAATTCCGAAAAGCATACTATTACTTAAACCCTGAAAATAGAATCCTCAAATGATGAAATCGCAAATTTTATTCAGTAACCCATAGTTTTATTGACACCTTCTATGAAAAACAGTGCAAACTTACTCAACATTTCAGTCAGCTTAGTGGGCATCAATGCCGACTTAATCGATCCGTTGTCGTCCAACAGAGGAGTTAATTGTATTTATTCACACCCAGCACTTAGCCCGATTGATTTCACGGAAGAGGTTTTGAAAGCGAATAGCACCACTTTCGGCATATTTTACGTTTTTACTATCGGAAAATTGAAAATGCTGTTAAAGCAAGGAAAAAATTATCCGATGTGTATAGAGAAGATGTACTGACAGAACTTCAGTGCGAAAACTAGTTTGCAAAATTTCGATCCCGCAATTTTGATCTTAAAGATGCATCACTTTCTAGAAAGCTCACTCATCGATGCAAACGGCCGAATAACAACTCGTGAGTTCGGTGAGAGGTTAAATGTATCGAGTTCGGCATTCCATGATGATATGAAATGTCACTATTAGAAAACCGTCCTTTTTGTCCAAAAAAAAAAAAAAGAAGGAAATTACTTCCTGAACTACCCAATAGAGACGTTAAGTATTTGCTGTTTTTCTTTTTGATATCATCACTCTTCCAAACATCTTTTGACTACTTTTCTTTGCTATTCTATTATTTTGCGTTTTACAAGGGCTGATATTCATGAAAGTATTATAAAATAAAGTTTGTCAATTAATTTACGGTCAAAGTAAAAATTATTATAAAAAAAATATTAAAAGAGTGTTTCATTCTACATCCATTCCACTTTTCATTATTTTTTTCATTTTTTTTTTTTTTTTTTTTTTTTGTAATATTGGCGATCATTCGGCGATATTGTCCTCTATACGCGCAACGCTTTGACGGTCAGAAGGAAGTGGGGGAAAAGAAATAGACAGGCAGGTGGACGCAGTCTAGTGGACGTGTGCATAGTCCTTAAGTGTTATGCCCTTTTTCAATTGAGCATTCACCAACGCAAATTCTCCCTCACTGAGATTTTAATCCGTGATCAGCGACGTGGCAGCCGCGATTCTCACCTACTAGACTACTCGTGCGAATGTATTCGGATCTAGATGAATTTCTATTCTTAAAGTGAATATTATAATGAATGCGTTGTTGGTGTGCGAAAAATCAAGGCAAAGGCATTGGACTCCTCTTCATCCTTTTGCGACGAGTGCTGTCTATACACATCAGTCACTTAATATATCATAACGGTTGATGCCGTCTACGGCACTCATTTATTGGTTTACAGCGGCTGGGTATGGCAAAGTGTAGCAAGGTACGAAACTGGTGCGTTGTCACGAAAACGTTAAAGAATATTTATAAATTATTACACATATAATGTGTTCTTCTACATCGCTCATCTGGTTGCACGTCTTCCTAGCTGTGCACTATAAATACTAAAAAATATTTTTATTCAAAAAGTTATTGTAAAATTTTGCTCAGTAACTTTCAAAAAAAAGAAAAATTCATATACCATATGAATGAACAAAATATATGCTTAAAGCAGTCTACGTACGACCCATGTGTATGGGAATTAATGTATCATCACCTTGCTCATCTCGGGCTCTAATTTATTTGTGAACATCAGAGAGTTACAATTTCAACAAGAAGAAGCGGCAAGATATTATCAACAGAGGAAAAGTAGAAATAACGCAAAATAAAAATAAAAAAAAAAAAAAGAGAATAAACATAATTTTGCATATAAAAAAAAATTTTGCATCAAAAAAACAAAGAAACTAAGCAACTCTTATAAAAATAAAGCAGTTTTGAAGTCATGTTTAAAATTTGTTTACAAAAACAAGAAAAGAAAAAAATATTTTTCAAAATAACAACATTATGAAAGGATACCGCACAACGAAAGTATAAAATGACATCGGGTTATGAAAACTAGTCGCAAAATATGAAACGGATGAACAATCGTATAAGTAGGCAACCGCTGAAAAGGCGTCGGCGTGTCTGAGACATCTTAGCACAACAAAAAAAGTTATCTCTGATATCTTTCAGTGCAAAATAAACGCAGGCGTATATTAATCGTAGAGACACAAAAGAAGAAAAGGAGTAAAAACTTTTGCCGACAATAGTAATTTTAAACGATAGTTAGCCAGAAGGCAACATAATTCACACATGAACGATACGCAAAACAAATACTGAAGGCTGTGCACGTCGTTAACAGCGTCATCAAAGTTGTTATTGCTTTTTTCTTTTTTTTTTTTTTCGTTACTAGACTTTTATTAAATAAAAATTTATTAATAAAAACCGAATGAAGTCATCATACGATGAAACAGTTTTTGTACTATTAACCGTCTCGAAATGCCATCCCTTTTCCCTATGCATGCGTATAAACAATGCATAGGACTGCTACTAATATTAGCCTTCGTATGATTAAATGTTCCTTGGGCTATAATGCCATAAGCTGGAGAATCAATAAAATGGTCAAGTGCTGTGGCGGGCGAAATCAAACAAACCTGTAATTAAATGAAGTGCTGCACAATGGGGTGAGAATAGATAAATAGAGAGAGAGAGAAAGAGAGCGCTCGGGTGATGGTGGTCACAGTGTCGAATTCTCTTTACGCGTGGCTTTAATGAATGAATTTATATGAAGATCAGGCATTCTGTGCTTTTCGCTTTATTTAAAATTCTACTCTAGTAATAGCACTTGACATATATATTTGAAATTGAAAAAAGTAATACAGCGGCGCCATGTGGTAAAATTAGCATATTGAATTCCCTAGACGACGGAAACCCAACCTCATCTCTTTCTCCCTATCTTTCCTTGTCTCTCTCTCTCTCGCGCTCTTTCTCTCACTCTCTCTTTCTCTGTCTGTTTCTCTCTTTTTCTCTCTCTCTCTCTCTCTCTATCTATCTATCTATCTATCTATCTATTTATCTATCTCTTTCTTGCGCACACAAATCGCCATATATCGTACAAGGCAAACTAGCCGCAAATTAAAATGTACGTTCAATTAAAAAGCAACAAAACGTTTAAAAAGTTTTTAATTTAACTTTTGACACTTTTAAGATTAGATCGTCTCTTCTTATCTTTCCACATGCGGTAACGCTAACGCTAATGTTGCCAAACCGTATATATGCCATCGCATAGCACACTGTGTATGCTATAATCAACCGCACATTCATAATCTGTGTTCACTTCTTCAATGATAGTCATATCTTCGTTAACAAAAGCAAACGCAACAGTCTTAGCTTTACTGACCGGTCATGGCATCAATTTACTCAATTATAGCGATTTGTAACTGATAGTCAAACAATTAAATAGATTTTGACTGAACCTCGTTCGCCTAGAGAGTCTCTTCGCCAGAGAATCATCATCAAAAAGTTACAAGATTTTAACATTAAAAATGTTAATTAGTTTTTCTTCGTGTATGCTCAGCAACGTCTCAACTAACGCGCGAACAAAGTTTAATTTTATAGAAAAAGTTTTCGTTAACAAAAAAAAAAAAAAGACAAGAAAAAACAACAAAAAACGAAGACACATTTTTAAAGATTACCTTAAGCCGTATGTATATCTTCTTAGCTATTTTGATTTTGTTATCGTTGTTGTTGTTAGCAAGGTTACACTGTCTGTGAATACATTAGATGACAAATTAAGGCAAACGGGGGTAGTTATTAAATTCGTACCTAAAGATAGACTAAAGCTTGCAAGAAATTTTAGTTCTTTCAGAAAACCGTATTACTCTTGGAAGTCATCTCAAATGGCCTTAGACAAGATTGATTCGACATTCGGTAGACATAGGCCTACAAAAAGTCTAAAACTTTAGGTACACTGCTGTCTGCTCTTGCATTATATGATTACGCAAGCTGAGACCAGTGGCGCGAAGACGTAAAATCAAAAAATATTTTATACTCGAAACTCGGATGCCACATGGAAAACGCAAGAACGACGTGCACAACGCGTAAAAAGCACGAAGGGAAAAATTTTGAAAACTATTAGCTAATGAGGAAAGGAGTAGGAGCGCATAGGTGAAGAGAATAATTGCAGTCATGCATGGTCCACCACCGACTTTTTTGTTTTTCTTTTAGTATAAGTACATTAAAAAGAAAAGTCTTCGAATCTATTGAAACATGCTGTCCATACACGGTCAAGGCCGTTTTCCGAACGCAAGGGCGGGGCTGTGAAAAATCACTAAGCAATATGATTTTGTCCATGAGAGGACCACTTTTCTTAAGGCGTCTCCAATAGAATTTCTTGTGACTTATTTGTTTGCAAGAATGAAAGGCAGGCAACCTATAAAGGAAAGTAATACTTTCTTCTTCTTATTTTCTTTAGTATTCGAAGATATCCTCATATAAACATTTTATTGGAATAGGACCTTATGGCTCCATTTAATTACTTTTAGTAAATAAAGAAGACACAACTTCTGATCATTAAATTTATCTAACGCTACCTATATCTGTACAGACTCCATGTCCGGGTAAAGGGTGCAAAGCTAATTCAGCGTTGCGAGAAATCTTGTTACGATTCAATATTCCATAAGCGTATGCATTTGAAAATCGTAACCACGCGGTATCCTTACAAGAGCTCGGGAAAAAAGTTGGCATCATACTAGAGAATAACTCAAAAATGAAAAATTCTCACATTCTCTTATCATTATCTAAAATTTGTCCAATCTGCAGGCAACTTATTTATTTAGATCCGTAATAGTTTATTAATAGGCTAGAAATTCTAAATTCCTTCTAAGCTGAAATGATGGGATAACGCTAAGTTTGAACCGAAATTCAACTGTCCAAATCCCCAAGAATCGCAAACCAGACTTCAAGCTGATATTGATATAGGAAATTGAAAAGACACCATAAGCAATTTATGGTTTACAAGACGCATTGCAGAAATTTTTACACCGGACCTCGTAGCAGAATTTTCTATTCTGTATTCAGTTCTTTTTTCACACTCTCTAAACAGATGTGCCGCCTTATGTTTGCTTAACTAAAAGCCATGTCAAGAAAAAAAAAAAGCCAAAAATAAAAGCAAACATAACCGCCTTAAAAGACTCTAAAGTCAGTCGTAAGCCAGCCACTGAATCAACCTCAGAGGCAAGAAAATAACATGCACAGCAGCAGCCGCGAAATACATATGATTCGCAGTAGTAAACGAGGCTCACAAACACTGTGCCAACATCAACATCAAGTCAAAGAAGTCGCAATTTGCATATAAAACAACCTGAGGCCGCAAACTTAAAATCCAAGTGGGAAGTGCAGAAGAAAAAAAAATGAAATAAAAAAAGCCAAAAAAAGAAAGGACAACTACAGCAACAACGAAATAAACAAGTGAATTTAAATGGAGCAACTTCAACGATAGGAACAGATTGGTTGCTGTTTTAGCAAACACATAAATACACAAACACACGAGCACAAAAATATACGTGTAACTTAAGAAGCAGTGGCTACTTTACATTTGAGCTGAAACAAGCGCTTCCTCTTTCGCCCAGAGGAGACTAACATTAGCGGTAACAATCGCCGCAACATCGGTAACAGCAACATTAACTAGCAATTAGGTAAAGTGTAAAACACACAGCACATCACATAACACTGATGATTATTTCTGCTGTTTTGAGTTTGTTTTCTTTCATTCTTTTTTTTTTTTTATTTTTTCATTTTTTACCATTCCGTCTCCATATGCTGATGTCCTTGCCTTTAGGTTTTGTTCTTATTGTTTTTTATTCATTTTTTTTTTTTTTTTTTTTTTTTTTTTTTTTTTTTTGAAAGTCTTTTTAGACAGCTTGACGCTCTACCAGAGCCTGTAAGTGAAGCCAGAAATGCGTATGCATTTTATATATGTTTGCGTGTGCATATATACGTGTGGAAGTAGTCGTTGAGCTTAAGATGTTCGTCTGTATGTTAGGCGTGTTGTTGCTAAAAGCTTTTAATGGTTTTTGTCTATTCCTGTAGCAGAAGAATTTCCGTCGTCTCCACTCATCCATACACCGACTAATTAAACTAAGAGTTGTTTTAGTTAACGGGTAATTATTCAAATAATACTAGAAATATACTATAAAAAATAGTTCTTCTTCACAACCAAGTCTTAAAATTCGCAAAAAAGAAGAAAACAATTCATTCCGTTTAACCCAGAAAAAATACTTCGAAAGCAAATTTAAGACAAAGACATCAGAGTAGAGGAAAAGAAAGGCAAAAAAAAATAAATAAATAATGTTCCCATTCGAACGTAACTTAAACACCCACAATATGGAACCTTTTACTAATTATAGCCGTGTAAACATATTATTGGCTAAAGGCGTGTGGATGAAATTGAAACCGCTTTTGTGCTGCTTGTTTAAATGACTGTAGGCAATATTTTATCTAAATTTTGCTCCCATAGCTATTGGCAATCATAGATTATCCGTAGACTTACAGATGGATCGATATAAATTGTTTCTACTCTGCATATATGGATGATTCTCATATTTAATACCCGCCTTTATTTCATTGCAAAATTACAGTTTTTCATTGGAATGCTCGAATGAATACTATGTCTGTACTTCCATAGCTATAGACTTGATGATTCGAGTTTGTAGCATGCCATAGACCCATCTAAATTAAAGAGGCTTCGCAAGAGTGTCCCCGGTATTGTCCTTTTTTAAAACATCTTTTCAAAATAACTTTCTTTCTTTCATGTTTAAATATGTGCTTAGTAACTTACCTTGAAACCTTGTTATTCTATAATTTTCCATTATTTGGTTTCGTCTCAAATGAAGACGAACCGCTATTTCTTACTACTAAAATCGCTGTTTTCTAAACTGATTTTGTCTCGAATATTTGCTAAAAATATTATCTAATACGTAGTCCTAGGGCCCCTGCAAATAGAATAGTTTTCATAGACGTTTTATATTGTAACGATTCTACGGCAAGCAGTTCATTATAAGTAAGTGCGAAGTTAATGCTTACGTGCGTCAAAATTGGGATTCTGCTGAGCCCATTTGTGTAGTATGTTGCTCTCTATCTCAAGTATTGAATAGATGCAATAAAATATCTCAGTATCGTCCAGTGCTAGTCCTGCTCTATAGGAAAAGTACTTATTTTCCTGCCTCTCAACACTACGCATATAAGCTCACCAGTCTTAGGCAATGGACTTCCAAATAAAGTGCCTCAACTGGTTCTCTCGTACCGACTGCAGAGAAACCCTTTCGGAAAAGACTGATTTACATTCAGTATGTGAATGTGTAAGTACAGTAGCGTATGGTTAGCTTCTGTCAAGACAAGTGAAAATTTCTCATAGCATCAATCTCAAGCAAATAGGGAAAAGTATTTCTTAAATCAAAACTTATTTCATGAAAAGTAAATCCAATTATTTTCTCCTTTTTTTGTTAACACAAGTCAATAAAAATTTCTAATAAATTTTGCATTTTCATCGATATATTAAGTTGAGCAAAAACTTTGACCTAAATCTTATTAAATGAAAAATTGAAAAATGAATTGTAATGAATACAAAGTCGATCAAGTGATGAAGATAACTAATTACAAATTTCCAGTTGTAATATTGAAAAGAAATAAAGTGTGAAGTGTTTAAGAAAATTCACTTGTAGCCGGAAAACGTACGCAAAACAACAAAGATATGGGTAAAATATTAAACATTCTGTCATGCTTGGGCATCTGTAGAGCGCCACTTGTCACTGAATTACAATAAATATGAACTCGTGATTGCAAAAGTAACAGACAACCAAAAACAACAGCATCAACTACCACTAGACAAACTAAATAAAATATATTAACGAAAATGAGCTGAGAATTGTATTAAACATAAACAATAATAACAGCAAAAAGTAAGAAAAAAACAAACAAACAAAGAACCAAAATTCATAAACATGATTGTTGCGATATATGTATATACAAGCATGAGCATATGTTGTTGGCCGAGAGGAACCTCGAAGAAGAAAATAAAACCAAAATAAATAAACACAAAGCAGCATGAAAAATCTCACGGGATTTATATGAGAGTTTTTGTGATACACACCGATTAACTGAGGTTTAGTCTTAGAATAAGTTCAGAAGAAAAAAACTAACATAAAACTGAACTCATTCGCATGGCAAATCCTCGTTCGAAAACGTTTGACAGAAGCGAAGGCGGTACCGGACTTACCGAAGTTTCTATGAATAATAGTTGCATACAAACATGCATGTGTGTCACCGCGCGTATATAAACAAATATATATATATATATATATATATATATATTTATCTATATTTGTATACATATATATATAAATATATATATTTTTTTTTATATATATATATTTATAGATATATATATACATATGTGTGGAGGTTATAGCAAATGGAAAAAATTAAGATATTTCAACTTCCGAAATCAAAATCGTGCGGGGTCATGGTATTGTTTTTAACATTTTTTTTCATATATATAGATATTTTTCAACTCTAAACTAGCGTGTGTGACTGTATGACTGACTTCATTCGCTTTCGTCCCACAGTTTATGCTTTTTATGCATTATGAGTGGCTGGCACAAGCATTACTTCTATATTTCACTAGTATATCTGCTGCTGTTACTGCTGCTGATGCTCCCGATGCTGCTTATGCTGCTAGTTTGTTTATGTTGTGCCAAAACAATAATTTTCGTTTAAATAAACCAATGTTGTCTGCAAGTTGTTCGAGAACAGCAACAGCAACATCAACAACAACAAAATATAACTAAGTATTGAATGGTTAAGTGGACAGACAGAACTCTATAACCACAACTTGACAAAATGTTTTTGTTGAAACGTGCTTAACGTGACTTTTCATCTTCAGCCCAGTTTTTTTTTTTTTTTTTTTTTTTTTTGTTTCTTCTGTCATATGTATCTTGTTATATTATCGAATACATTGGTCAGCACTGATGGAGTTTCTTGTTTAATGCTTATATATATGTATATATATATATATATATTAGTTTAAAAGCGATTCGATTTAAATACACTTTGCAAGCGCCACACATGTCTTTAATGTTGAACTTTGGAGGTCACAACGTGAGAGTAGCTCTTCTAATATTTTAACAAAGATAAATTATATAAAAATTAAAAAATTTTAAGGAAGAAACCTTAAACAAAAAACGTCTTTTACGATATCGTCAACTGCGATATGATCCTAAGCTAAGATAAGTAGATGCTGGCCATAAATTGTTAAGCAATAATATATTGAAAAGTGCATAATTACCGCTGAAATTCATAGGTATCAATACATATAAGAACGGATCGAAGAAAATTGAATAATGAAGTTAGACTTCGTTCGTAAATACGTGAACTTTAATCTTTTAAAGGCTCAATACATTTTTATTTAATTAATATAATAATCTACGTAAGCCCGTATTTGAGCGAATATTTAAAGCAAAAAATAATAAATAAAAAAATATAAAAACAAAAAAACAAAAAAATAATGCACTTAAGGCAACTCACAGTTGTTATTTAACGGGAGTTGTACGTTTTATAAAACTATCTTCAAAACGTACTTTTCACTTAGTAGGCATCCAACAACATAATTTGTTGTTCTTTTCTCTTAGCGTTTTCTACGTCAATTTCGTAGGATGCTCTTTGTTTATTATTATTATTGTGTGACCAATCGCCCGGGGGATGCTCTCTATTCATGTAACACTTTGACGGTGGGAAAGAAGTGAGGGAAGAGAAAGAGATAGGGAAGTAGCGCAGTCTAGCAGGTGTATGCCCATTTGGTAAGCGTTATGCTTTCACCGGCTGACCACTCACTATAACCACAACCAAAGTAAACTCTATCGCCTTGAGATTTGAACCCGCGCACACACAATTTGTAATCGCGGAATTTATCTACTTGGTTACTCATACTTTTGATCGGCATTGAAGAAAACCTTTCCTAATATAGAACGAAATCTCTCCAAATTTCTATATATATTTCTAGTCTTTTTTTTTTCTGGTCCGCCTTCAGAATTCACATTAAAATTATCACCTCTTGACCTTATGAACATGAACTCGATTAACATTAATAAACAACAACCTTATTACACCCATCACGAAAAGATAAAGAGTGTATTTACTTCGTCGAAACGTGTTCAAAGGTCAGAAGGAAGCTTCAGAGACCGCACAAAGTATATACATTCTGGATCAGCATTAAATTCTGAAACGATTTGTGCATTTCCGCCTGTCCATCTGGCTTTATGTCCGTCAGTGTAATGTCTGTTGTAAACATTCTGCGGTCCTCAAAAAGGAAGATATCGCGACGATATCGAAGACATTTGCAAAAGAATTGGAAAATGACCCAAACCGGGCAAGGAACGCGCACAAAGACTGTGAACACCTTTGCTTTCCGTGTTTTTTGCTTCAACGCATACACCACATTATTTACACCACCACTTTATTTATTTTGAAAATAGAAAAATCAGCCGCGCCCACCCAATATTATAGAGTATCAGAATGTAGTTCTTTTTCTTTTTTCAAGATCGCGGCGATGGGCGTAAAAGATTCGGTCACGACCAAATCTTATTCTCTTACTTGTTATCGAATCAGTCGTGTTTATGAATACAAAACTTTGTCTAGGGGAAAACAACTTGATCTCACATATTTTCTTTTACTTTATATTTCCTTTTCAAAATTATTTAAATCGTTCCAAACACATCCTGACCATGCGCCCACAAAATGATTTCTTGCTTTATTTATGCTGTGTTATGTACTATATATAGATTGACGTTCTATATATAGATTGATTGCAGTAGCTAGTGCTATATTGATACTATACGATAAAACGTCTACATTGTATTGCTTGTTATTGGTAGCACTCCCCAACGAATGATTTCGGGGTATTGAAGAAATCCATGAAACACTATACCCACGTTATATGATTCCACGGTAGAGTTTACTCTCTTAGTAAACGTAAATATGCTCCGCACACACATTGCAGAACTGTGGCCGTAGAATAGCAGAAATAATACTTAAAAAATTTTTCAACAAATCTTAGTTTGGTGCGACACGTGGCTCCAACTGAACAAAGCTTTGTCTTATATTGCAGGCTATAAGATCTTTATTGAAGTCAAAGTTTGATCAGGTTAGTGATAAATCGTTTAGAGTGTTTAAGCAGACTAATTGGAGACCCTATATGAGCTGCTCACCCGACTCGAAGTTATCGATTTTGCACACTTTCTTGGCAGAGTTGCTACTGCGAATATTATAAAGCGAAAGTTCTATATGACTTTAGCGCCGGTTCTCTTAGTTGCTAACCATCAATTGAAAATGAATTAAGTCTTCCCAAAACTACGCCTACAATAACTAAATATTTGCTGACAAAGCAAAAATAATTATGCAGGCTGTGGAGATCTCAGGAAATCGACGGTCAAGACCGCATCTTAGCTTTCAAAGACCTATTTATTTAAACATCACCGAAGGATGATAATTCCTTTGTATACATACAATACATACAAGTATCTGTCAAATATTGCAAAAGATATGCATATGGTTGCTTAGAGTAAAATTACGACTTCACATACATCCGTCCGTACGTCCAGCATCACATGTATATATATATATATATATATTCTCTTAGTTGATGAACATGATCCGCCCATACACATGGCACAATTGCAAATGACAAACAAAAAATGTTAACCAACTTACGCGTTCGCAATTAACCAAAGCTTTTGTCATTTTTATGTAGATTGTTTGAAACGTTGGATATTAAAGGCTGACGTCAAGTTCTTTACTTGGTTTTAATTCTTTTGAAACGAATCTCAGGCATCGTCTAGTCCCATAGATTTGCTACGCTTCTGTCGCGTGTGTCTCATTACAAACGTTACATATAAGTGACGCATGTAACTCTTTGGTAATGTGGACACTATTTAAAAACTGAGAAACTTTTCCTATCAATTTGCCAAATATTCCTTTAAATATTTTCATAATGTTCTAGAAAAACAAAAAAAAAAAACGTAATAAACAGTTAAATTTATTGCAATATTATGCACACGTCTGAATTTAATTATCAATATATTTGCATCTGTATACAACAACTGAACACATCAGCTTGCAACATAGCAAATAGACGTAATTGTGTGCAACGTTAGTTTACGTGGGATGCAGTAGTGGTGGTTTAGCCAACCCATACAATGAAAATTTTCAAGTTGCGAGAAGAAGGCAAATGCAATGGTGTCCATGTTTGTGGCTGTTGATAGCAAACTGCCACCAATCGTTGTTAAGCAATTCGTGTTACAACAATAGCAACAATCGTAGCTTATATTACAGTAGTGCAATACAGGCAGCAACACTATGCACTATGATTGTTGCACTTCTCGTAGTAGCGGCATTGCATACATACAACCGTGCACACATTGACACAGCAGCTAAACATCCCCAAAGCAATAATAAATTATTGAGAGCAATATATGTACATGTAGGTATATGTATATATATATATATATTTGTTTTCGATTCGAGAGATTTTTCTGTTGAGCGGCTTAAACTGTGTTGAGGATGCTGATGAATTAAATGAGTGCGCACAAGTATCCGTAGTGTAGTTCGTAGTTTACGCTTTGATAAATGGTTACATACAAGTTGTTGCTATAAATTGTTGTTGTCTGTTGCTGACTACCTGAGTTTTAAGCCTCAGGTGAATTGCTGTATAGTTGTTGTGGAAAGCTCCATCTCATACCAATTCGAATACTGAGTTTGGTGGTATGAAGCTGGTTGTCGTCGGTGACTTATGAAAACAAACACTTTTATTGCAGAAACTGACTTCTCTCGTTGTCTTATTCGCTTGCCTGTTTGCCAGCCGGAATCACTACAATACCATGAACGACCTTAGCAATAACAATAACAACAATAATAATAACAATAATCATGATTATAATGATACCGATGATAATGATGACGCTGCTGATGATGCTGTGTATAAAAATGATTAAGTTTTTGGATGTAGAAAAAGAAGTTTTATTGCACACATACACGTGTTGATGTTAAAAGTAAAGCAACACATTGTGCTAGTCTTCCACAACTGCCTCCCTGCCTGCTTTCCTTCTTGCGTGCTTGTTGGCTTGCTTATCTTACTTGCCTGGCTGGTCGGCATAATATTTGGTAGGTTTATTGGGGCTGCCTTGGCTAGCTTACTGGATGGCTGGTTGTTCTGTTGTTGGGTTCACACATCAACATCAGAGCAGCAGCAACAACAGCAGCCTTACTTTTGCATTTTTTTTTTTTTGTTTTTTTTTTTTTTTAATATATTGTGGCTGCTGTGTGAGTGTGTACGTATATAGTAATGATGGTGAGTAGTGGTGAATGCTTTGCCATAAACACTGAATGACTCTGAGCCTCTGTGAATAACTGTGACCATGTTTCCCGATGCGAGGCGATAGTTTATCGCCAATTTTCATGCCGTGCAGAGGTGAACGCGGAAAACAAAGACCGCGACGTGCAATCAAAACAAAAACCTTAAAAAAAGCTTTTCTTTTCGTCTCGTCTTTCCGTCAACCAAAACAAAAAGCAAAAAAGAAAAAAAAAGAAAAGGAAAGGAAAAAATAAAATGAAACGTATAACCAAGCCCAACAATCGAATCGAAATGTAATGAAGGAAAACCTACACAAACGAAGTGCACGACGAGTGTTTGTTCACACGACGAGATACATGCAAAAATTTTTTACTGTATAACCAAAAACACGACCTCGTACAACCTTGTGAAAAAACATCCTTGCGTCGTCTACGTGCATAAAGTATAATAAGGAGCAAAAACCAAAGAATAACAAATCCCGTCGGTTGATTTTATACTTAAGTCAAGTTCTTCTTATCTTTAAACAATATATTTCCTTTCTAAATGTGCTATAATATAATTAATTATTAATAAAATGTAAATTTAGGAAATTTAAAAAAAGGCAAAATCAAATAAGAAGAAAAATTTATAAAAAAAAGAGAGGACTAAAAAAAAAATGTAAAAAATTTGATTAAAAGATTAACTAAAATATAATAATAAGACCATAAAACGAAAGTACATCTCATAATTGATCTCTAACTTTTTGCTATGGATCACCATAGTAGCGGTTTTGTAGCCTCACCATGGGCTGCCGTATTGGGTCATCATGCGATGGCGTCGGCGGGTGCGGATGCCGGGTTCGCGGCTGCCGCTGCTGCAGCGCATGTGCAAAATGTGGCTGTGGCTGCTCAACATCATCATTCACATCATCAAATCGCTGCTGCCGCCCATCATACGCATCACGCCCACCCCCATCATTCGCATCCACATACGGCCCACCATCATCACCATCATCACCCGCACTCTCATCATTTAAATCCTACTGGAATGCCAATGGATTTACATGTTCCCCAAGGATTTCCTTATTACAGGTAAACGCAACAATTATGCTTATGATGCATATTTTAAGCCGTTCGATTTACTAACCCATTCGCCAAAGTATTCATCCCCGCCAAATCTCGTCATAGCAAATTCTGGCACGCCTTAGCTAATCTTAAAGCTGGCGTAAAAAATGTAAATATTTATGTAAAATTTTCGTAAACGTGTTATAAATCTGTTAACAAAACCGCCAAAGAGCAAATAATGATCGTGTTTCCTTCTCTATCAAAGGCAACGAAATCACAAAATCTCAGACCGTCGGAAGATTGTTAAACGAGAATCTCTTGTATCTTTTTATGCAAAATCGGACTAAAGAAGGCACACTTACGAATTTATTTATTTATATTTATTTATTTTCTTTTATTTTTATTTATTTATTATAATTCTTTTGAAGGTATAATGAAATTCTTTTTATAAAATCGTATTTTGCGACAAAGCCGCAATTTAAATTTACCTCCTATCGGTCACAGACCATAGACTTTTCTACATTTTTTTTTTTTTTTTTTTTTACAAGAAATATTGAACTTATGGCAAGCATGAAACGTGAAGTAAGTTCTTTTTAGAAAAAAATATCGCATATAAGACAAACAGCATTTTAAAGCAAGTCTTTGCTCGGGCTATTTTCGTGTGTATCGAGATTGTAAACAAAAGTATTTATAACTGAATCAATTTTGATTCTCGAACATATCGCAGTACCTTATTACAAAAAAAGCTTAGACTGGATCTATTTCTTAACCATGTTTGATCCGTCAACTTATCAATAAAACAAAAGTAAAAACAATAGTCTTTTAGTTGCTTATTTATGGTTTTAATTGACATGCGTTCACATTTAATAATGATCTGGATGTAGAGACCAATTGGACAAGCACCTATTTATTAAGGAAATCGTCGCGATATGAATATTTGTCGTGCTGAGTCTTGACGAGGCAGCAAATCTTACGAAAATCTGTGAAATATCAAAATGACGTAAATAAGCGACCGCAACAGTTACAAGTATTTTTGATGGATAAATTCGTTATTTATTAGAAATTTTAAATTGTCATCTGTTTGACTATAATCAAAGACCAAAATATGTGTTTGTTCATCCAGTGCACCTTAGTGAATACACATCGTAGATTCGTTGTAGAGCGTATCTTCGAAAGAATCGAAATTTTTTAATCAATAAGAGTGCCGTAGGTCTGCCCACTTTTATTTGCACAAATCATACCCAATAATTTTGTGAATACGTGAAAGCAACAAATTGATTTTAATGCTCATCATTTTTAAGAAGTACTATGACTTTTATGTTCTATCTGATCATTTGACAAGATATAAATTGAAATTTAAAATTTCAAAACTTGTCCGAATATATAATATACATTTACGATTTTGAATACTTAAAATTGCTGTGATAAATGTAAATGAAAGTAAAAAATAATGTAATTAGCTTTGTAAAATAGGTGACGCACTATAAAAAACCAACGGATACATTACAAGATAATGCTTTTGTTATACCCGCTATTTTTTTATCAAAAAAAAAAAATATATATCCAAACGCAACATTCACCACCTTATAAAGCTATATAATCTTGATCAGTGCCATATTCTGAATCGACGTTACCATAACTTTCTATCCGACTGTGTAAATGTCTATAAATTGTCTATGGTAAACATTCAATAGGTCATAAATATTAAGATATGGGCTTCAAATTTTGCAAAAACATTAGCAGTTTTCACAGGCAGGTTGGTATTGCACAGGGGCCAAATCGGATAAACGACACGCCCACAAAGCAACGTAAAGTGAGAACGCCTTTGCTTTCAAAAGCGAAAAATTGGGTTATTTTCTTGGGTTTATTGGATTGTTTTCTAAAAATGATAACAGACGCAATGAGACAAAACGGGCGCGCCGATTCAATTTTACATACTATCGAAATTTCATTTTTGTTTTTGCTTTTCTGAGTTTTTTCAAGATAAAAGAGAAAATACTATTATATCCGTGTAAAACAATCTTACTTCTTATAGTCATCGCCGAAGAACGACGGGTAAATTCATTTTGGCAAAACATTTTCAACGCTCAGAAGGACGCTTTAGAGAACCCGAAAAATATATAATTTCTAGCTCAGCATCAAATTCTGAATCGATGCTTAAGCCTGTTCGTTTGTTCGTCTGTCCGTCTGTGTAATATCCGGCACGCCTACAAACTACGCAAACTACGAACATATTTGCTTGCGAGCTCTTTGCTTGTCACTCATAAAGTACAACACATACGTCCTATGAATTTCTCCGCTTTTATTCTAAAAAGCGAAAAAGTCAGCAAAGCCAATATTATAGATTATGAAAATTTAGTTCTTTTCCTTATTTTTAGTCTTTTTTAGGTAATGGGCATAAAAGATTCGATCACAACCAGATATAAAAATCTTATATGTTTTAGTGTAATAAAGAAAGCCATCTTGTACTGCGACATTCATAAAATACCGAAATTTTGATTTGAAAGCAAGTCCGAGTAACACAGCACATCAGAATTTTAATTTTTGATGATGTTGTTGATGAATTAGTTCGTCAGTTGAAAAATATCGAAATGGCGGAGTTATATGATAGTCATATAAGCAATGGTATCTTTCATACGTAATTAAATTATATTCAATATTTATTTTTAATAAAAGTGTTCCACAGTTGGGTCAAGAAAGCCGTACGTGACATATTTTCACCACAATTCGAATATATCTATGGTTCGATTGACTTAGTATTGCCAAAGCTATGCGACTCGAGAGCAATCTAGAAGTGAAAACGCCGCAATCTTTATCCGCGATCTATTTCAAGCGCGTTGCAATCAGTGCAACCCTTCTCTAACATTTCGTAACCTCCCTCGAGATACCCGAGATACGCTTTAGTATGCAGAATGACCTCATGCTTTGAATCCAAATCGAATTAATAAAACTGTAGAGCATTTATTTGAGATTTGCAAAGATATACTAGCCACACGAGGCTAAATCTAGAGAATATGGTAAGTGATACAGTACTTCGGACTTCAATTCATGCAGTCTTACTTGTACGTTTCTTTTTTACGGTGAGTAAAAGCGGCAACGCTTTAGAAAACAGCTTTCTCGGGCCATAATCTTCAAGCAACTAATGAATGCATTACATTGTAGTTTCTTTAAAATGCCAGCTATTTCTCGCAACCATGCCTTTCAAGAAATTCAGTCGAAAATAATTTGTCGCTTCGTTTGTTTTCTGTTGTAAGCATATCTTTGGGAAAACTATACGACACGGGGTTGTTTTCAACGAAAAATAGTTGCCGTAACACTTTTCAATCCAATTTCGAGTTACATTTCAACCATCAAAGGTAGCAATTAATCAAAAGACGGAAATTTCAGCTTTCCATTGTTAAGAAAATGACGAAGTTAAATAGTATCGAAATTCCATTGTTTTCGTTTTCTTCCGGCCATAGCCGGTTCTAACGTTTTATTATAGCCACCACTGTAGGATGGGGGGTATACTCATTTTGTTTTTTCCCATAATGTATGTAACACCCAAAAAGAAACTTCAGATATCCTATAAAGTATATATATTCTTGATCAGCGTGAAATTCTGGGTTGATTAAGCGAAGTCTGTCCGTCTGTGTGTATGTATTGGTGGGACATTCCTGGTCGCAAAAATGAAGATATCAACGTCAAATCTAATGGAAACATTGAAATTTTCTGCACGCGGTTTGGCATTGAAAGTGGGCCAAATCGGTCGGAGCGGAAGCACGCAGTGGAGCCTAAACTGAACGCAACTCTGTGTTTTTAAATAATAATTTTTGAACTTTTGCTCGCTGCTCGATAATTATAAAAGTTGGAAGGCTGAGTTGAAAATTTTTCACATTTAGTTTACGAAGCACTCTACTCCTTACGTGCAAAAATGGAAAACGGAACCCATGCCGACACAAAGTTCCAAGTGATTAAATTTCACTTTTTTTTACTTTTTTGAAGTTCTATGCTTATTTATCAGAAGGCAAACAAAGCCGAATCTTTAAAAACTGTTTTTTAAACTCCTTAAATGAAGATACGTTATCTACCTAACAAGGGGTTAATTTTAAAATGAATACGGTGGACACCACGATTACTTTTTTCTTAAGAACACTATCGATATGGGTATCAAATAGAAGATCTTGGAGAGTAGAATGCGAAAAACATAGTGGCGACTATGCGAGATTCAGTCCACGCCGAATATAACTCTGTTACTTGTTTTTTTTTTTTAATTAAAGAAATATCGTATGGAGAAAAAAAGTGCTTTTAAAGTTTCTAATATGAAGAAATTTTCGATAAGTCCCTGTAATCGATTGAATAGTTTTGAACAATCCCGAAAAAAGTTTTTTGTTCCCACGAGATCAATTTGGGAATATGGTAAGTCTTGGCTTATCCGACTAAGTGGCCGAGTAGGCAAAGGATCTCAACTGACAACCCAATGGTCGTGGGTTCAAATCTCAAGTGTGATAGAGTTTTCAATAAAGCCGATATCCTTAGACGCTAGTCCTTTAAGATGTGAGCCTTAGAATTGGCTAAATTAATTATAATATTAATAATAACAAGTTTTGGCTTTCCTTTGCAATACCGAGAAAAATGCTATAACATTATCACCGCTGCTATGCAGACCATCTTTCGAGCGATCAGTCTTTCTGAAAATATTGCTGCGAATTATAACCGACATCTTATCGAATTTCTTCCTTTAGGAGCTTAATGGTTGTGACTCTATCCGTATGAAAAACTCATCGCGTTAGGATCATAGGATTTTAAGGAATATAATACGATGGTGATGGATTTTTTCCATTTGCTTTTCAAATGCTCTACGATCAGGACTAAAAAATAGGTGGAAACCTTTATCGTTTTATCTGTTGCAGTTTATAAATAAGGAGCAAGCCATATAACGTATTTTCGTTTGTTGGCAACAGAACTTTTCTCAGCACCGTAGCCGCCCTTTCAGCCGGTTTGTCCCATTTTCATTCACAATTACCTATGTGCAAGAATTTCCAACGTTAGGCAACATTTTTAACTGCCAAAATCTCTCTACTCATAGACAGACAGACACATATGTCTAGATCGATTCAAAATGTAGCACTAATGAAGAAGATGCATAGCTTATAGGGTTTCTAAAGCTTGCTGATAGGCTTTTGAAAAAATGAACATATCCAGCACCCTAGGGTGGTGAGTAGAAAAATACTACAATGCTCACTAAGGTCTAAGTCGTGTTAATAGAAAGTCTTTGGCTCGTTGTTCTAATTTAAATACTCGAACCTGTAAGAGAACCGATGTCAATGAAAGAACGACATTGTTTATCGAGACCTGGCACGACTCCATTTGTTTTTTAACGCAAAAAAAAAAACATTTTTATGCATTTTAAGGCGTTTACTTTCATCTCTGTAATAAATCCTTGCGTTTTTTTTTTTCTACATAAATCCAGAACGATCTTCTTAACCCTTGTACTCTCAGAAGTCAAAACTCGACAATTAATAATTTTTTTTAATTTTAAAAAATTTTTTTTTAATGAATTTAGAAAAATTATTTTATTTTTGATAGAAAAAAACTGATGTCATCCCTTAAGATTAATATTTGGCAAAGCTTGTAAATAAATACAAATAATTACTAAAATTTCTAGGTTTTTTTTGCTTTTCCAAGTATCGTGGGCGTGGGTTTCAAACCTGACATGTGCGGAAATTTCTGTAATTGGAACTGTGCTATGAAGCGATGTTGGAAGGGAGGACAGATAGACGAATGCATGCACAGACTACATTAAATTTGCTTAAAATCGTACGATAACCAATGGAATGATTAACACGCAACTCTTTCCGATTTCCCTTCTCGTGAGTCAAAATGCTTCATTTATAATTTACTATGGATGATAGACATCCATGATTTATTAGATATGGATAGCTTTTGATCCATGAAATATACGCCAATTTTTTTGAAAAATGTGGCCCGGATAGTGACTAAAGCAAAAAAATGGTTTATAGTTTCTCTATACCTAGGCAGAGTAAATCGAAGATTTTTTCTAAAAGGAACGCACGATTCGGTTTTATTTAAACAAACCAAGAAGGCTTTTCATTTAATTACCGTTAGAAATGCATTTTACCGAAAAGTGTTATTAAGGAGATTCTCTTCTCCTTTTCCAATTTGTTTTTATGTTATTGGAAAATTTTTGGCAAAAATTATCAACAAACTGACACTTGACCAAAGCTAACATAAGAACATCAATGCATACGAATGCGCACATTATTATCATCGGTCAAATTCATTAAACCCAAAACACAGAGACTCTTCTCTTACTCTCATCCCGAGTAATGGCAACGAATTGCAGTAGAAATAAACCATTCGTCTAATTGTACACAATATCTATGTATATATAAACATATATCGACAACGTCATTATCATCATTGTAATCATAATTTCTTGCATTTTATTTCATTTTGTTTCATTTTTTTATTTTTTTTTTTTTTAAGTCGATTTTTATTTTTCATTCATCTTTAATTTGATTTCTGTGGTTTCGTCTTTCGTGAGGGTCCAGAGTGTTTGACTTAATAGATGCATATTGTGTGGCTGTGGCATTAACGTAAAATATATTATGAAAGTGTATATGTGTGTAGATGTGTATGTGAAATTAATTTTACACAAAATGGTGATTTCTTTCTTTTACTCTTTGCCATGATCGTCCGACAAAGCATAAATCCCACAGCAAATCAACCAATCACGTTCGTAAATAAATTGTAGAAATTATGATTTTTTCTTCTTTTTTTTTTTTTTTTTTGTTTGTTTCTCTGTTAGTTCGTTTCTAAGTGTATGTGTGTAAGTTGGCAGAGAATCATCAAAAACGCGAAAAAAAAAAACGAAAAGAAAAAGTCTCTATAGACGGCCACAGCCGTGTAGCAATCGCTGAGTTTAGAATTTTTGTGGTTGGCGTTTAAAACCATACGTTTCGTATTTTGCAATGATTGCCTTGCTTGCGTTAATGTTCAGTTCGATGCGGTGCTGTGCGCATTTAGTTCCAGTCGCGTAATCACACATATCTCCAGCAAATGGCAATTGTTGGTACAATTGGCCTTTTTATCATAACCATGCGCACTCACTCACTGACCGAACTAACAAAAAAAAAAAAAAAATACAATAAAAAAGTTAGATTTACTTTATTTCACATTTACTGTAATGGATCGCAATCTATCTGCTTAACTTTGCTTTGTTTTGCTTTGCTTTGCTTTGCTTTGCTCTACTCTGCTCTAATCTTCTAAATAACTTATGCTATTATTTTGATACCATAATTTAACGCGATGCGGTGTGGTTTAGATTATCTCGCGGTGAAAGCTTTTAAATAATTGTTTTGTCATTTACTTAACATTTGCTGATCTCTTATTCATCCAGTACGGTGCTGCAATTTACGTTTTAATGGTTTTGATGTACAATTTAATGGTAATTTTTATACCCACTACTCAGCGGCCATAGTAGTTTCATCAAACGTTTATATGTGCATACAAATCTATATAGGATATAGATGTGCTTAAGAATTCAAGTTCACAGAAATTCATTACTCGATATCACATTAAAGAGCAATCATAGAGATATTGATTGATGCTTATGCAGATTTTTCTTCTCCTAGGGGTTACTCTTGGTATCATCCTCGACCTTTTGAAAAGGCGCTTGTTGTTACACTAATCTCGTAATTTTTCGCCAAATGCTGCTAGCGCATAGCCAAACAATTGAGAAGCACATCGGCATAATCGGTTCCAGTTCATCAGGTCGTTAGACCTTTACTTCAATAACAATTGGTGGGTGTCTGTACCTATAATCAGTGGTCGGTCGGTAAAGGCACAACGTATACACACCGTCCAGGCTGCAATTTCTCCCTATTTTTCTCTTTTCCTACCCTGAGTGACATAGAAGATTTATTCAGTCCGCTATATATAAAACTCAAGCATCTTTATTCGTAACGGTATGAATTGCTTAAAACTTATTTATCAAAAAAGTGCACATTTTTACGACTAATGTAAAAAAATATAATTGCTGTCTTCTCAAAGAGGAAAATTTCTTACGTCTGCAATAAATGACTTTTTTTAACAAAAATTGTTTGCTGACAGCGAGAGAAAAGGGGAGCACCGTGTATGCAAAAATATTTTCTTATATTTGGCGGGAAAAAGATAAATTCCTCCTACAAAGATTATGTTCATATATCTTTTGTAGAAGAAGACAAACGTCATTTTTCTCATAAGCTCTACTTTTTATGTGTAACGAAAAAGTGACGACATATTTTGATAGCAAAACTAAAATCTTAAATATCTCAAGACAAAAAAGAAAGGGCGCCTTTCTCACAAGGAATTTTTTTCTACGTCTTCGGAGAACGCTCTCTTCTGGAAAAATTATTTTCCTCAATTCTTCCGTTCCACTCATTTTCTAGCAAAGATCTCTTTTTTGTTTTATGGCTGGAACAAGAAATAGTACATGCTTTCAGCAAAAGTTCCATTTTTTCTTCTAAATTAGCCTTTAGAGAACATCAATCAAAAAACCTCTCTTAAATGAATGAATGAATGACAAACCGGCACGTGCTAGATCGAAGTGTATACACTTAGTGATAAAAAGCCAGAGACCCGAACAGTAGGTATTGTAACCGGAACGCACAGCACTCTCCCGTAGATCACATATAAATATATAAAATATGATACAAACGCTTAGTTTATATAGGTATAATTATGAAAGATGCTCATCATATAAGTGATATCGAATCGAATGTTGACGGGCCCAAAATCAAGAACAAAATCAATTAGAAGGTTTTAGATAGAAGGAGTAGATTAAAGATTTGGCCTGAAACGCATATAGCTTCCTTACCTATGAAATGATGTCTGCTATTACTGTGAATATAATCCGGAATCCACATAATATTTTTGCATGAAACTGGATCAGTCACAATTTTTCATATAAAAACCATCGAAATTCATTTACTCTAAAATCAATGCGTTTGAAATGAGTTAACTTCCAAAATAAAGATTTGATAAGCAAAACTTCTTTTGCAATAAAATATATATGTATAAGTATATTTGTATTATATAGACATATACGTAGAAGTATGTATGCATTATATAGATATATACGTACAAGTATGTATGTATGTATGTATGTATATATATGTATATATTCGTATGCAATATATTACATGTATATATATACACTCGTTATGGACAACCTTAAATGGAAGATATGTACAAACACAGACATAGCCCAGTTTCAAAAGGAACGACTTATTTACATGCAATAAATATCGTTATATGTAATAAATATCGTGAATTCGAAATTCTTTTGCAAGCTATAATTATAGATTGCCGTTATCTTGTTATTATTAAATTATTATTTAATTTTTATTTCTTTGCTCGGTTAAAAACCTACTAAAACCTTTGGCTTTCAAACGCCAATAAAGCTAAACAAGTTCTTTTTTTTTTTTTTTTTTTTTTTGTTTCTTTGGAAAATACAATATTGTGTTTATAACTAAACGTAGTTTAAAATTTTCAAACTTTTTTTTGTTTTTTCTACTTTCCCTAAATCGTCGCTATTAAAATATAATGAAAGGCTAAGAAACCTTACATGCCTATGTATGTATGTACGTACTTATGAGTACCTTAAGAGAAACCGCTTTAACTCATATCGGTATCGGTAAATTGTAAAGACCATAATATAAAGAATCAAAATTGTATTACGGTAATACTCTCTCTATCTATTACATATACTTTCTCCTTTTTTTTTTTTTTGTTTTTTTTTGTTTTTTTCTTCTACTTCTTCTTTTCTTATCTATTGAAAGAAAAAATCGTTCTCAAAAGCTGCATATGCATTCAATCATTTATACATATGTATACGTATCGATTATGTTCTGAACTTAACTGCTTATTTATAACGTTAATTTATTTTACTACCGCTTATAAGAAAATAATTTTTTTCTTTCAGCTATAATTTTATAAGAAAATGAAAATATTAAGGAAAAAAAAGTTGAAAGAAAAAAAGGAATTGAAAACAGAGCAAGAAGATGTTAAATTATATTAACAATTGTCAGTAAAGCGAGGCAGAGAGAATACATGATCAAAAAGTTTACTATATTAAGGAGTTAATGTCGAACAACTTGTGTTTTGTTTTTCAATTTATATGATTTACGCAACAAAAGCCTAATAAGCTCAAAACTTCTTTTTTCGATCGGTTTTTAGTTCATATGTGCTCGGTGCAGTTGCTGCCTTCATTTTTTTTTTAAGTTTTTTTTCTGTGTACATACATCTGTATGTATATTTATATATATGTATATATAAAAATTTTTACGTTTATATGCATTTACGTGTATATAACGTGTATATACGTAAGGTGGGTTGTTACCCGTTGTTGAGGTAATAACTCAGGTGATTATAGTAATTATGCGTTCTGACGCGATATAAGTACGGGATAACGCTATTTCGATATAATTGAAAAATTCTGATAGACACTGATTGTGAACAACAATGATGATGATGACGACGATGATGATTATGATTACAATAGCAGAAAAATAAAAAAATAAGAAAGCAAAAAAAAAAAAAACTAAAAAAAAGCACAAAATGTGGATATCGAATGGACGAGCAAAAAGACCTTATGTATATTTTGTTGTGATGAATGTGTACATAAGTGCACAGCATGTCAGTTCGTTACCCCTCATGTCCGAGTTAATACCGCTTGCACTTGGATTGGTTAAAAAGATTATTGTGGGCTGCGAACTGCAACTCAAAGGATTGTATATGTGTTGGCTGTAAAATGGTGTTGGATTTTGGTAGCTTTGGCTGCCGTTAAATTTGTTGCATCGTAAACTCTTTATGGGCATTTTTTCTCTGATACAGTAGTGGGCATTTAAAGGCAAACATTTTATTTTTTCATTATTTTCTTTTTTGTTTATTTTATTTTATTTAAATGTATTAGAAATTTATAAAATTTAAAACTTTTACTACTAATTAATAATTAGATTCGAGAATAATTGCTGCCCCTTAGGATAAAAATAATAACATTTATAAATAATAAAATAATAACGAAAAAATGCATATATATATATTATATATATATATATATATATATACATATATATATACAATTTTTAATCGTGAATTACGGGATTATTACACGATGTTCGGGTTTTTCAGTTCGCATCACAGGCAGACATACCTAAGTATTATATATGGAGTGATTGCGAAAGGACTGAAAGACAATCATTGAAACACTGCAAACAGCTTCGCTATGACTTTTTTTTTTTTTCTTATTTTATGATCAGTCACAGAAAGAGAAAGAGACAGGGAAGCCTAGTGAGTGTAGGCCCAATCGGTAAATGTTATGCCTTTACCGACTAAGCACTCAATATAACTAAGTATAAGTGAGTAAAGTCTATAGCATTGAGATATGAAACCGCAAACACAGACTTGGTAATGTTGATTTTAACCTATTCGGTTGCTCACGCGAATAGAATTAGCTCGCTATCAGTTTATCCAAGACAAAAAGAGAGTTCACAATCAATAAATTGAAGTTTTTTACACATATGGTAGGAGCTAGTTTCAAGCAGCTTGTCGGAACGTTATGCATTGCATTCACAGAATAAGAATTTAACTAATTCGGGAACATATACTCGCGGCATAAGGATGTCTTCAAACTTAGTCAAAATAAGCAATTTGTTAAAAAGCCTTTCCATCATTATTCAGCACTGTACTATAATTACAAAACCATATTTCTTTTATAATGTTAGCAGTGTGTAACCATAAGTTATTAATGGGCAAGTTCATGGTTTTATGGTTAGTCAGTGCTAAAGCAGTTACTATTACTTTTTATCTTGAGGAGAAGAGAAAAAGAAAGAAAAAACAAGGAGAAGAAAAGAAGCTTCTTAATGCCGCCACTACCGATTGGTAAAATTGATCAGCACTTCATCATTTGGGTCAGTAATCCAATAGAAAAGCTTTAGCTAAAAAATAATTTATTTCCATTCACATTTTATTACACCTTTTCCATTATCTTTCAACCAATTGTAATTTCACGTCATCTTAAATCTTCGCATAACAATTGCACACATTCGATGGGAATTCTCATAAAACTGCAACCACACAAATCAAATAACCACCAACCTACCAGCATAACAGAGAAAACAACCAGATCCACCAACCACCACCAAGCTATCAAAACTATTAATCATTATTGTTGTTGGCTGGTTGTTGCTTAGTTGCTTGCAGTTCTTATTTTAAGGCGGCATCATTTGCTTTGATTTCAATTTTTCCGATCATAATTCGCAAATTAAGATTTTTTTCAAAATAAAAAAAATAAAATTAAAGGAACAAAAAAAATTGCTTTATAAAAATGAATGTAAAAGAAAAAATGAAAATGTCTTGAAACTATTAAATAATTTGTCTAAATTTCATTTGAAAATTTTTATTAAATATTTTTACTTAAAGTTATCATTTAACTATGCGCTTGCAGTTTTTTTTTTTTTTTTTTTTTTTTTTTTTTTTTTTTTTTTTTTTCTATTAATATTGACTTTCTTGTTTTAGCGATTTTGTCAAGTTGCACGTTTGAAAGCGTGTTTGGTACGTGATTGAATAATTAAAATTCTTGTGAGGGTCGTTTAATTGAGTTATTAAATAATGATTAATAAAAATGTAACTTTGATTTATATTTATTTCTTATTACATTTCAAAATAAATTAAATTAAATTAATGCTAAACTAAATTTAATAGTAATTGCTACATAAAAACAAATAAAAAATTATTGTCAGGCAAGACCGACCATTAACTGCGCCCTTCTGTCCTTACTACGACTTTGTTTAATGCCATTTTTCATTTATCTTTTTCATAAGGTCCTAAAAATTATGCTTAGTTTCCAAATAAGGACATACTTCTCATAGGAGCGCTCACACGCAAAAGTGCCCAAAATGTGCACTGACTTTGCTTATCAGTCATTATTATGCACCTGTTTTCTAGTACTAAAGTACTAAAAATATGATTTTGGCGTCATATGAGGGCTTACTTTTCATGAGCACCCTTCTACGGGATAAACTCGCGAGAGTGGACCCAACTGATCTCAATGGCTGTAATTATGGTCCGATTCAAATCATTTTCAATAGAGTAAATACCTAGGCATGAATACATCAGTGCCACAATATTCTAAAAATTACCGTCTGTAGGCTAAGTACAAAAATATATGAACAGAGATCAGATGGAGGAAACGGACCTCAATGCTCAAACTAGAATCCAGAAAATGAGGCTAAATCAATCGTTATAAAGGATCCTTCCATGTGTTACATATATCTGCACAAGTTCAACTTGCTCGCTACCGGCCGACACACTTGTACGACACAGCCATTGCTTATCGCAACCCAAAGTCACATACATATACTTTTAATAAACAAACATAAAATCTGTTCTAATTGAGTTCATATAACCAAGAGAAAAATCTTAGGCTGTGATGGATATTATTTCCGGGAGATCCTGATAAGGAGCGGGTTAATATACCCTGTGCCACAAATAAGGTAAGGTATGACTAAGGTGACTACTACATAAAGATATTCCCTAAATCTTTATATAAATCAAATAAAAATATTATTTCATACATTCAAAAAAAAAAAAAAAAAAAGGGAGGGAGCTTTACTAAATTTAAAATCACTAACGCTACTTTGTTGACTATAATCAAAGAGCGAAACGCAAAGAAACGATCGAAGCAAGCCCTTGCAACGCTTGTTACTCTGTTTTTCATTCATTGTCTAGAAAACATTGAGTTTTTCTTAACTTTAACTAATTATGTGACTTAGGAAGAAATGTTGTTAAATCAAAATTCTTGCATGAATCTTGCTCGAATCTTTTAAATCGAATAAAATTTGTGAATATGTTTCGAGTAAATCAAGAGAAAGTTTGTGGCGATTTTACTGATAAATGATTTTAAAAAGGCGTAACTTTAGCAATAGGCGTAACTTTATCAAGCCATAGTAAAAGCCGCGTGAAAAGCGACATTCTTTCTGCAGATAATTAAAAAAAGTGCCGCATGACGACATTTTCGAAATCAATTGAAAGCAATTGCATTTTGAAAATAAAGTAAAATTCGACAAATTTCGTTACAACTTACAACAAATTTCGACCAAGGCGATAACACTTCCTGGGCTTGTCAATAAGTTTGTGACATTTGTGGCGAAGATGAATTATCAAAATCAGCACAATTCAAGTGATTTCCTGATTTCCTTTCTAATAATAATTTTGCATAATTTAATAATAAGAATAGAATGCGTCGCGCTTTGGTTAATCAGTCATTGACAAAATGATTGAAATTCTTGAAAAAATCGAGAAAGATCGGTTTATCTCATCTTTGACGTCTCATACGTACATATGTAGTTTAACATAAATGTATTAAAACATCAGAAGCATTTCTTTTTTGATTTCAAGTTTCATCAACCACTGCACCCTCTCTCGCTTAAAAATTATGCAAAACGTTTAGCAGCCACGCTTATATATATATATGTTTAGAAATTATCCAATTTATCGGAGAAACTCTTTTCTGCACTGTCCGCCCGTCTGCCCCCCCCCCCCCCCCTCTTTCCTCGTGCTCAGCCTACAGGTAACTATTTTTGAGATATTTTGATGAAATTCGGCAACGACAAACGCTATTGAAAATGGTTCGGATCGACCCCACTTTTTCTCTTTTAAACCTTACTTTGCAAAGTCGTACACTTAGAAACTGTATTAAGCGAAATGGCGTAAGGTGTTGACTAATTGGGTGTGTCCCACTATAGTGTTCTTTCTAATATTATTTTGTTTGCATTATTACAGCAACAAGTGCTTGTAAATGTTGCCCAGAATATCTATTAAAGTTATAGAAAAATAATTCTAATCAGCTCACTAATAGCAAAAAAGTTTCCTACCTACATACGTACTACAGAAGATGACAGCAGTAAAATTTGTCTATGGATAATCTTTCAAGCTTTTCGGAATCTACTGATGAATATGTTTTTTTGATCTTAGATTGTATTAAAATTTATTAAATATTATATTAACAACGAAAACTAGATTCAAACGAATATTGTATACAAGAGAGAATACAACGAACATGACAAACAGGAAAATAAATATTCTTTTCAATTAAATTATGTAAATTCAACAAAATACTAGTTGCGGTAAATAATGTAAGAAACCTTCAATCATGCAGAAAAGGAAAAGAAGGTAAAAAATTCAAAGAAAATTTGCATTTATTCTCGTATGTCTTGTGTAGCTTAAGGAATGAAATAAATAGGCCGACACGAAATTGTTTAACTCCTCCCACTCGACCATTGAATATACGTATAGAAGAAAGCTTTCCGGTAATTTACATGAAATTCAGAGCAACTACTATTACTGCTATTACTGCTATTACTGCTACTACTACTAATGCTACTACTACTACTACTACTACTACTACTACTACTACTACTACTACTAGGCTATGGAGTCGGATTATGGTAGCATAATATTACGCCGGTATTAATGTCGCATAAATTACATGAATATAATTATCAAACATCTTAGAGTTCATGTCCAGAATGTAACTCAAACTAAAGTGCAAATCGATGTAGATGACGGCAATGTAGACAAAGTCAAATTTGATAGGTGTTTGATGTTGGTAGCGTTTGATAGTGATGAAGATAAAGTTGCTGATGAGAAGGCTGATGTTCACACAACCATAGGCTATAAACTCATTACAGCTTGCCTTGAGTATCTGTATTATACACAAACTGTGCAATTATAAAAATAACGAAAAAATAAATAAAAGAAAACACAGATCAACCTAAGAACCTTTTTCACGTGATTATTTATTGTTGCGCGCTAAACTTTTGTTATTTAAATTAATAATACGGAAATTATGGTATGCAGGCTTCGGTTTTCTTTCTTTTTTTTTTTTTTTTCTTTTTCTTTCTTTCTTCTTTCAAACTGCGTCATATTCATACAGCACGCTTGCAGGTATGCCATTGCCGCGATTGTTGCATGCCTCTAAAACAGCAGCAAGCTTAGCAACATACTCGTGACAATTTGCGCTTAAGGCATTTTTGGTGTTTTTTTTTTTTTTTTTTGCTTCTGTTGGCAGTGTAAATCGCATCATGGGCACATACGTAGTAAAAGTGCAAAAGTACAAATTCCTGATTCGCATACATAATAACAGAAACATATCCTCGGCTCATTTGGTTGGTCGAATGGTCGATTAGTTAGTTGCATGTTCACATCATTGAAGTTCAACTTGTACACGGCATTGTGTTAATTCTTATAGTTTTACTATATATTATTAAAATTTTCCTTTGTTTTTCTTTTTTTTTTTTTTTTTTTTTACTAAATGAATTCATCATATGTTGACACTAGCGGCTAGTTGTTAAGGAAATCGTTTGTATTTTACACAATTTATTGCATTTATAATATCTTACATAATAGAATCAATAAAATGAGTAAACGAACTTTGTTTTTTCTATATTTTCCGATTTTTAAGATGTTTGCAGAGACGAGTTCTAAAACCTTCCAATTAAAAACGAGTAGGAAAAGTAAATCATAAGTATGCCTAAACAATTTCAATTCAGAAAATATTTTCGTTTTTATAAACCAAAACTATATACGTTACACGTTGCCAAGTTTCGTTGTTGTTACTGGCAGGAAATCTATTTCGGTGTCCAATATCTAAAAATACGGTTCGATAATTCGATAAAATGAAACAATATTCCTTACTATTTACTTTAAAGTCGATTAACCATACACGTGTGGTCATCCGACTCTTCCCCTTATATTCTACGTTCTACAACAAATTCATATTAATAATATAATCTGGAATGAGTCTATTTGAAGACTTAAGGTCGAACGTATCTTTCTTTTGCTAGACGTAGGGGTAATTGCCCTACTGCTGGGGCTTAATGAGAAAAGATTTTTTTTTTTCAACGTAGGCTCCTTCAAAATTGATGCAAGCATTCTGACGAATCTTTAAAATTTTTGGCAATATCTTCTAAATACGCTTCCCTTAGTTTTTGCAACGACCTCATCACCTCAACCAAATCTTTCGCCCGTAGCATCTTTCTGAGATAACAGTTCGTGGGTTTTAGATCAGGAGAATACGGTTTTGTTCCATTATAAGTCAACGATACACCGATTTGGAAATTAAGTTTCTCAACTTAAAATGTTTATGCCAAAAAAGTAAGTATACTGTCTTTAGGTTACTTTAGACTATCAGGTATTTCCTGCAGCTTCGCTTTTGGCTTTCCACCGCGAATAGTATTCCGAATTTTTTTTAATGTTTTTTGGTGTAATCACAACTTTTAAACCTTCACTGCACTCAACATGCGATGTTCGACGGAGAGGGATTGCCATAACACTTTTCAAGTCAAGCCTAGGGTAATCACCATTTGTCTTGAAAATAACAAAAGTAATGTCACAGAAATTACTGCAAGTCGTGAATAAATTTTCTCGGGTGTCGTTTGACGGCTGAGATATTTTCCAAGAACACAATGAATTTTTTATTAAAGACGAAATCTACGCATAAGCTGCAGGATTTATTGATCGATATGTTGGATATCAAAGTTTCTATTTTTGATCACAAATTTATTATCTTTTTTGTGGTCTTAAACCATTTTAAACTTTCTCCTTGTTCGCTCGTCCTTCTATCTATCCGTCCTCCTTTACTTCTGTTTGTACACTTACCGGTACGCGGTCCACTTATATGTCCATTTGCCCATCTTTTCAACAGTTAAACACACATCTGAAAATGTCTCAAAACAATATTGAAAAAATTCATAACAACTTTTGTCTAATACAATTCAAAATTGAGAATGTAATAAAAATTAGAAGTATTTTAAAATAATGCATTCTAAAAGTATATAAAAAAGATTATTATTTGAAAAAATCTCCTATAGAAATGGAGTCCAAGAAAATGCTTCTATCCAATCAGAATTTTATACCATACAGAATACACCAAAATTCTTCTTACCACCGGGTTTGTCGAGAACTATAAATTTGCAAATTGCAATTTTCATATAATGAATTTGTTAATGTATGTCTTTATTGGGGAAGTGGTCGTAATAGTGGCACGGTGCGATCTATAGAATGAAAACAAAACCACAATCAGACGGAGAAACATGCTTAAAGAAAAGATGGATCTCAAATCTCAAATCCACATCCACATAAGTCTACTATAGCCCTACGATGAAATATGGACATAATATGTACTGAAAAATCGATCTAATCCATATGCAAGGGGCTTTCGAAAGTGTATGCATTTCCATTTTCCATTTGGCGCCCCGTAGAATACATAGTAATGCACATCTAATTTACCTTCAGGCAAAGCAAAGGTGCAAAAAACCAATCGATATTAATGAACGAAGACAATTTACTTTCTTCATGGTTTAGGATGATCGTAATTATCGCCAAAGCTCGATTCACTATTTCAGATAAAATAAAAACTTCACATTTTCATTCGCAATAATGATAGCAATCAATTAATAGTTACACGAACAGTAAATAAATAAATTTATCTAGAATGTGATTCATAATAATTTTGTAAAATTTCTGTTTTGTACGCATACGATTACATTTAAATACATATTGATTATGATACAAAGACAAGAAGCAGAATAGTAATGGCAACAATATAAACGGCATTGCTGGTTATTGCTACAAACAAATATGTTCTTCAAGTACTTAAATATTCAGTAAACGCTTGCTTACAGTAGTAACTGTTTATGCACAGCGCCATGTACGAGAGTGATGCCACCAACCACCAAACCGGCATTATATGACTAACGTATATCAGCACACCACACATCATATACTTATATACAATCCAATATAAAAACATACACACGCAAAGGTACGAACGCGCATACATAAACGCACATATAAATGATAAACAACACAATTAGGAAATCAGCCAACACAGTACTACGGTTTAACTTTAAATGGTGTTTAAAGTTAAAAAAAAAAAAAGCTTGCTTTGAGTAATTACTCGAAATTGGTGCGTATTAGAATTGACTAAATGAATGAGACGAACAGCTAGCTAGCTCTGTACAGCCTTCTCCTATGGAGGTTTTGAAAGAAATTTTTTGAATAACAATATCAGCTAGATTGTGCGTAAGGCATGCCTCACAAAATTTTATTGAACAACAAAACGTTAATGCTGTAAAAAGCTTACGAAAATTATAAAATGAAAAAAGAAACAAACGAAAAAAAAATCGAAAATTGACCGTAACATAAACACATACAACGATAACTAATCAACACACTAAGCAACTTTTACAGATAATAAGACAGATGAACATAGGTAAGGTACGTATGGGCATACCCTTGCAATGCTCACTGAGATACTAGTAAAGAGGCTCTGACCGACTAACTGATTGCCGATGGAATATCGTCATTGTTGAAAGGTTCAGACTGCTCTTATACCGTTGGTGGTAGTGATGACGGCAATGATGTTGGTGCTGTCGATGATTGTATTGCTATTGATTTTATTTTGATGGTTTTTTTTTGTTTTTATTTTCGCTTGTGAGAAAAACTCTTTTGCGCGACCTTTATTAAGTCCCCGGAGTTTCTTGCCGCATAGATTGCCTTCTCTGTTGTTGTTGTTTTTTCCCCCTTTTCTTTTTTGTTTTTTGTTTTTGTCTGATTTAATTTCTTCTGGTTGCGGTGTGATCCTCGTTTTCATCAAAAACACAAAGATTCATTCCAACAATTTTGAAATTCATACATATTTATAAGCTTCGATTTAGTTCGAAATTTACTTCGGTTCAGTGTTCATCATCAAAGTGTTTCTGATGTGGTTGATTTTTTCTTTCCTCCTTTTTGATTTTCTTTTTGCTCCTCGTTTTTTGTATATTATTTTACTATATATTTTTTAATGTTCTTCTCTTGTGTGCGTTACAATTTATTTCTTTATCTCAATTATTTTATCGTTTTTTTTTTTTTTTTGCTCTCGTTGATTATTATTATGAAATAAAAAAACAAAAAAAAAATTCAAAAAAGTGATGAATATGAGTCAGAAAAACAGAAAGACAACATTCCCAATAGTGTAATCTTGAGAAGAGATGAAGAAAAGTTTCATTGAAATGATAAGCTTAACAAAACAATAAAAATAAAACACAGAAAAAAAGGAAGAAAAGAAAATGCAATCCACGCCCATTAGATGGGAAACGAATTTTGGTTTCATTTAACGATTGCTAATTAAAACCATATCATCTTACGGGGCAAAACAATCATAACTGGCTTGCAGTCGCAGACAATATACGGAGAACGCAACCAAATGCTTAAGCTTCCGTTGCGCAAATTAGAAGCATTTAGTTCGCATCAGATTCAATGTTTTGTATTTAATTTTTATATCCGTTAATTATCCTTTAATTAATTCCTAAGCTCAACGTGATGCACCCTTAAATCTGCTCCCATAATAACCGGTTCAGTTAGTTATCAACTAAGCCAAGCATCGATTACAGTCTCCACTTATTTTAGTAATTCATAAAACATCGGAGTTCAAACCATTATTCTGATTATTCTATACGTTTCACAGTTTTTAGACGATTTTAAAAACTTTCCAACGGATACTCGTTTCAGAGTGCGATTTTAATCGGTCTCTTTCTTGAGCCGAAACATACGACTAAATCTACAGAGGCAACTCTTTTAATGAAAAATATTGCCCTTGTAAACCTTTATACTGATTTTCAAGTCAATACCTTCTAACTTGTAGTTTCACTTATATACTAGATTTTCTGAAAGTAGGCGGATCATCTACAATCTTTACATCGTATACCAGTTATAGTACAATGACATATTAAGGTTGTGCGAATGTATACAACAAACAGAAGGATTTGAGATAGCGTCATCTTTTATTATACCGATCGATTCAGAAACTGATTCTGGAAGGAAGAAGAAGAAAGACAACCCCTGTCCATTACCTAGTAATCAAATTCCGGTTTCTTTGAATGATGGCTACTTAAAACTATATCCTCCTACTGATCAAAGCAATCATAACTAGCCTCCAATGTCAGACGATACATAGAGATCGCAATCAAATGGTTAAAAATGTGCGTCCATCAGTCGGTCTTCTTTTTTGTGCTCAAACTACAGATCCTTATATTTAAGATATTTTGATGAAAGTTGGTACACTGAGTTGTTTTTTCTTTTAGCCCAAGGACGAAAACCATTGAAAATGGTCAGCATCAGGCAATTTTTTCAACCACTTCCGATCGTCGTTATATGAATAACTGTAAGGTATTTAATGGACGACATTGTCCAACTTTAATATTTTTACTTAGTTTAACCATTTTGTGGGTGCTTTTGGCTAAGAACACAGACATTTTGAAACTAAGTTTAAGCTTTCTTTCTCGCAGTGGAAACAACAGACGATGTTCGAATCAATAGGCAACTATAGTCAACGACGAACGCTATTGAAAATGGCTCGGGCCGGACCTTTTTTACACTTTTACAACCATTTCTCATGTAATGCCATTTTTTGGAAAGTCGTTAAATGAGTAATTGTAAGATAATGTAGTGTGATGGGCTGTCACCTATTATAGTGGTGTGGATAATCCTCATAAACGGTCACACTGGCAAATTGTAGTTGAGACCCAAATTTGTTTGGTTATTGTCAATGTGTTTGTAAACATATCAGGCCCCTTTTCTCAGTTAAGTCCATGATTCTTATAAATATTTATACTGAGTTAGGCCAATGTTTTCTTGCCTATAACTTAACTGAACTTAATAAAGCATTGTTCAGTTACGGTGGCGATTGGTTATCTCTGTAAAACTGGTTAACTATATGGTATCACATTACACTTCTACGCGTTATCCACGCTCGGAAAAATCACGGGTAAATCGAAGTAATCTAAAAGGAATTATTGACACTATCGAGTTTGTTTACTAGCAGCTAGTTAAGTGTTTTTGTAATTGAGACTACAAACGAGTTCTATGAAATCTGATTTAGCCATGTTCGTCCGTTTTGTTGCCTTCCTCTCGCTCGGTTACGGTTTGAAAATTTCATCGTGGTCTTAATTCAGCAAACTTAATTTGCTTGTCAAACATTAATTATTTTCCAGGTGCTTGCGTCATAACAAACCATGAATTAGTCATTGTGGCCATAGAAGGATTTGCTTTCATGAGAGAAGCTATATATGGTGCAGTGTAAAAAATAGATCTAGGTGGTCCCTATGGTTGATTTATTAAGGACAATTTTTTATCAGAAAATATTAAAAATTAGACCATTCGCTTTCGGTAGAAATGGCTATACGGCAAGGGGTTCAAAAAATTTCTCCATCCGATTCAAAATTTTCACACCGATTTTGGTCGTGCAGTTTTAAGAACTACAATATTTTTTCTTATAACGACTTCTCAAAATAAGCCGTTATAGGCAGAGTGCTCGAATAGTAGTCCGTTCCGAACCATTTTTAATAGCACTTGCCATCAAAATATCTCGAAAATTACGAAAAAGTCGTTATGGTATATGAAAATGGTTCGTTACTTTTAAAATAGTTCTCGACGGAAATTTAAATATAGTACGTTATGTGTGTAGTATGTGAAAGTGTATAGTGAAAAATGATATTTTGGCATGCTAAACAAATGAATGTGGAACAGTTGGATGGGATGTACTGTTTTCCTTAACACCCCTCCCATACAAAACTTTCATAAAAAAAAGAAAAGTTCTTCATATAGCAACAATTCCCGATTTTTAGAATTTTGGGGTGAAAATTGGTACGCACTAGTGATTTGACATATAAATTTACTGCGGCAAGTTTGGACTACGAATATCTAGTGCTCCGACCCCTACTCTTATAGAGGTTATCATGAACAATGAGTCTTTATATGGCAAAAAGGTATATTTTTAATATTTTAAAACAAGGATAGATATTAGTGATGGTCTTCAATCATTTTAAGTTGTTTTTTGTTCCTCGATTATGAAGAAATACAATTCGCGGATGAGTTCAAATTTGGATTAAAAAATGCTCGCAAAAAGAACCCCAACTTAAAAACAAGAAGCAAAGTTTTTTACGAAATATTTGCTTCATTTACGAAATAAATCAGTCCGATTTCTGAAGAGTTTCACAGATCACTTCAACAAAACTCACTCTAACGACTTTATTTCAAAATCTGTTTTCATATAAATTCTTAAAACGTGAAGTAATCACCTAAAATTTTCATGCTGCAATAATGCATAGAAGGTCAGTTTCTTTGCTTTAGACATGCAGGTAGTCGCTAACAAGTTCGAATAGTTAAGCATGCATTCGTCCCGTAGCGAATATCATTTAGGCTTCTCTTCACCGGCAATTTTCGAAATGTGAATGAAATCAACATATCTCAGCACTTTCCTGCATGTCTTTTCTAGTCAAGAAATGCGCCGATAAGATACGCCACGCGCTCTATGATTCATGTTCATCATATTCTCCATTTAAAGACAGCAAAATTGTAATTAGTTTCACTATGACGAGATTTCATTAAAAGTGCTTGCATTAGGTAAAAAGTCATTCGTTTCTTCGTTACTAGATTTTCTTCAAACTTCGCGCCCCAAATCTCTTGAAATTTTCAAGCTTCTTTATGAAAGATTATTCTTAGATCTTCAAAAATATGTTTTTTTTTTTTTTTTGTTTTTTGAACAGACAGACAAGCGTCCACAAATTCCTGCCCTCAGCGGTAGTAATGAACACTGCTTTCTAGAATGAACGGCACTCTAAGTTAAGAATAAAACAATCGCGAAGCAAAACAACATTCTTCACTTGAATCTGTCAAATACCTCCTCGACGTTACGTACGTATCTCTGGAGAACATATTCTACATAATTCCAAATAAAAGTGATATTTGTGTGCGCATAATTGTCATATTTCATCCAATAAGTACTAAAGTAAAACATATGCCAACGAACATATTAAATCAACCATTATTATGGTCACAACACGAGTTTTACATTTTTTATTAAAGAATTCTCTATGAATATAAACAAGTAAGAAAATTATAATCGGCATTGGTCGAATTTTCTATACCCAACGTCTTCTATCTAAAAAAAAATTCGAAGAGAATGAAATTTCAATCCTCCAAAAGACTGGAAGGACGGAGCTGATTTGTTGATTTTCGTGTTGTAGGATCGCTGAAAGAATATAAATGCGCTTAAAAGCAGAGTTGTTATTATGAGCACATTCTTCGACTGAATTAGTCCATTTACAACACCATCCTGCAAACCCATGTCTTCATTTTCGCGAACAGAAGTATGTTTTTCCTATGCAATTTGCAGACGTGGGAACGGACGGACAAATATGTTCAGATCGTTTCAAAATTTGATATTGATCAGTAATACGTAAACACTGTAGGGACTCTGAAACTTCGTTGCCGTTCTTTCAAAACTTTTAATAAAACAATGACTTTTTTCCACTTTTGTATAGATACTACAGGAGGATTTACAGAGTACATAACCAAATTTTTATCGCTGTGCTTACTCTTAGATGTTGCAAACGTTTCAACAAAATCAAGATAATTTCATCTTCAGCGGTAACTATAAAAATAAAAAAAAAAAACGAATGTAAAATAAAATCGAAGAAAAGACGAGACGAGACGACCATCGTTTTTGTTATCCCTTTTTAGTTAAACTAGCAAAGTTAACCAATAGAGAGACAAACATACAGACAGTCAACTGTACGTCAAGTGCAGAAACTTTATTTGGTATTATGCTCAGCATTTGTGTGTTTTTCACAAAGAAAATTTGTATTGCAGCCGAGATTTGTGTATGCATGCAATCGTCGTAAGACACGTGTCTTCTCTCAAGGAATGTCTTTTAATTTCACCATTTAATCATCATCATCGTCAGCCGCAGCAACAACAGTAGCAGTAGCAACATCATCACCAAGCAATCATTTAGTAGTTAATTTGCGTTACTATTGCTAGATCGTCCGCGCTTCACTTTTAAAAGTTTTCCGTCTGTCTTATGAAAGTGTTTAATGAACACGTGTTCTGATCTAATTATGGCACATTTTTCTTAAATGTAGTATCAATTGCATTACTTTGTTCGACGTTACCAAATGCGGTGATATACCTGTCTCTGTGCACTTCAATGACGCGGTTCATCATATCGTTTAACAACAATATCACGGTAGCCGGTTGAAAGACTGCATAAGCAACTTATAATGAAATATTTATTATACAACATTACGCCAAGCAGTAAATGTGGAATAATTTTGCTTCACTTTTCATATTTTAAGTAAAATCTTCAATGTTCAAGTTCGTCTTTTTCCGGTAACAATTAACGAAAAAATTTTTTTTACCAAAAGCGTATTGTACAGGAAAGATATCTTAAGTTCACGAAAATTCCTCTATGCCTCATTTCTTAAATATCTCTAACATTTATCGAATGAGAGAATTATATTCGGTCGTGAACGAGTCTTTTATACCCATCACCGTTATCTTGAAAAAGGCGAAAAAAGTAAAAGAACTAAATCTTCACGCTCTATAAGACGAAGCGCATAGGCGCGTCTTTGCGAAAGTTTAAATCACTTCCAAATTTGCAGGCGATATTTTCATTTTTGCGAACGGGCGAATGCTTACTACAGACACTACATAGTTAGGTAAACGAGCAGAAGAAGAGGCGGACATGCTTAAGCCCATTCCAAATTTGAAACTCGCCAAGAATTTATATGCTTTATGGGTCTTTGAAAAAGGGAGATGTTCTCAGTTTATGTGGTACTGTAGGCGTGTTCTCTGGCCAATTTGCCTTTCAATAACGACCTGCATACAGGGACTCCCAATGTTTCTACCAAATTTGAAGTCGACAGCTTTATTTTTGCGGCCAGGAAAATGTTTACATTCAACATTTTACACGCAAACTGGATGCTGATCACGAATATATATACTTTGTAGGGGCTCTGAAGCTTAAGTCTGGGCGTTGCAAACGTTTTCACAAAATAGATATACCCCTCACCCTTCGCGGATGGCTATAAAAACAAAACCACAAAACTTTCTGGTTCTACAGACATAGAACATGGAAATGTCTCTTCGTCTATTTGTTTGTCTATTAACATCTTGGTGGATATATTTTGTTTAATGATTGTAACACATTGCCGCACTCATTGTAGGCTCTAATCTTAACAAATTTCGCCCGATTCGACGAATTGTTCCTTTCCAAGAGTCTTGCTAGTCACTCACTACTCATCTTAATCAGATCAATCAATTCTCATCGCCAGAGATCGGCCATAAACTTATTATTGATTATTGAATAGTTTTGAGATACTTATAGAAGTTTAGATTAGTAAACCGATTTAATCTTCGCTACGAATTTACGCCTTTTACGCAGTTCCACATATTTAAAATTTACACCTTTAACGATTGCTGTAAATTATTGGTGTAAAGAATTCCTTGAGCACACTTGCAGAGAATATAATGGAGAGCTGATGAACTAAATAAATCATTTTTTTCTCTTAAAGAAAATCGCGAGTACAAGAATACCTTCACAGCGAATAAAAGATATATGATAACACTTGCTTCAACGTGCTTGATAATAATCCACAAGAGTTACTAGAATGATTCTTGAATATTAGTTAGAACATGAAAGCTTCATATTTTGAAACTGTAGCCTTAAAAGCTGTTAAAGGGTTTCATCATCGACCAGAATTCCTTAGCCACTTGTCTCGCCTGTCTTTTCACTTCCATAGCTCTGGATAGGGAAGCATATGGAAAGCAGTGACTTTTTAACAGCCATCGTTAATGTTTCCAAATGGTTGAAAGAGCATATAAAATTTAATTTTCGTTCAAGGATGCTTTCCTTTATATACCCTACGCCACCTATAATAAAGAGGCATGTTAAGTTTTGCATTAAGCGATACAGAATCATTTTCGATATTAACTTAAGCTTGTCTATGTGCTCCTTTGTATGTCCGTCCATCCGTCCCTCCGTCCGTCCATCTGAAGCCTGTGCTCAACTTGCAATCGCAATTGCGTCGCAATTTATGTTTTTTGCCGTAGTTTTTCGTAAGAAGGAACCACGCTAAAAATGAAACGAACAGAACCACTTTTGCGATCGCTCCTCATATATGGTCGTATTTAAAAAAAGCATATGAAGCTCATTTGGGATTTTTATGATTTCTCCAGAAAAACCTATTTTCGCATACTAAATGAATGTATGGATGAATGTATGGATGGGTGGAACAATTTCCTGAAGAACCCACTTACATAAAATCCTTTTCAAATAAGGAATCCTTTATATAACAATAAAGCCATACAGTTTGATGGGTGAAAAACAATTAAACCCAAAATTGAGCGCATCAAAGTTGTACTGAGCTTTTGGACTCATATTTTCCAAGGTAGCCCACGCAACGCATCCTATGTAAGACTTTTTTAAAAAATCACTTTTATTTTCCTCTATTTCATAGAATTCTTTATTAAACTTTGAGTTTTAATCGAGAGAAGAATCTTCGTATGGTACTTAGTGGGCGGTCTTTTCCGACTATAGCGCCTTAATTTGTTGTTGTTGTTTTTTTTTTTTTTTTTTTTTTTTTTTTTTTTTTTTTTTTTTTTTTTTTATATT
>KK500044.1:227222-316727 GCA_000688715.1 Glossina pallidipes
TTTTTTTTTTTTTTTTTTTTTTTTTTTTTTTTTTTTTTTTTTTTTTTTTTTTTATATATATATATAAATTTGAACTCCTTACTAGCAATTTTGTTAGGAAAATCATTTGTTTTTTCTTATAACCCTCCTCTAAAGTGATAAAATAATTAAAAAATTTCTACGAAATTTAAAAGTCTTTTAAGCGCTTTATCATTAAACCGTGCTCTCTCGCTCATTCTTGCCAAAAATAGTCAATCAACGGAATGGATCGATCGATCAATCAATAGAGAGTATCATCAGCAAACTTTCAAAATCACAAAAGCAGCCAATTCTCCAGCAAAATGGATTGAAAAAAATGTTTTTTCTTTTTAGTAACATAACTTCATCGTGTGTTCGTTTGGGTATGTGTATATGCGCGCGCGTGTGTGTGTATGTTTGTATATGGTGCGCTTGCGAAAGAGAAAAAAGAACCAAAATACAATTTTAATAATTGGTTTTTGTCTGGGCATCTGGTTGTGGCGGTGGTTAATACACGTATCCCTGTACCCGGACATTTATACATCTAACCATGACGCTAAGTTACGGTAACTTATAATCACACACCGTAGTCACCGAAGAAAGCACAAACGTCGTGGACACCGTCCGTACACATTTACCGGTCTTTTAGAATTTAGAGGGTAGATGATAGGCCGTATACTTTTTTTAAGCTACAAAAAGCTAAAGAAAAGAAAACAATTTTTATTATAACTCGAGAAAATTACTGATATTTATTTTGTATAACATATACGTAATAGTTTTTTTTTTTTTTTTTTTTTTAGTTAAAGGTTCTGTCCTTTATAATTTTCGAATGAGATTTTGAATTATGATCATCACATACGTAACGTAATGTTTGTGTCCGGAAAGTAAATTATTTTGGAAATTATTTATGTGTACGTGTATTGGAATGTGCGAGAGTACGGATTGATAGTGATTTCATTCACTTTTGCGTTATACGCATTTTAAAGTTGCTTTGTGTGTTTGCACTATTTTTTTTTTTTTTTTTTTTTTTTTTTTTTTTTTTTTTTTGTAATTTTTGACTCTTATTCGATAATACGTTGCAATCTAAAATCATTGATGTCCACCAATAAGTGTGCGTTTGTGAGCGCGTGTATCTGTCTGCATTGGAGTGATTTACCATATTCCTGTCGTATTATGGGAACTTTGTGGCACTTTAGTTCAGTAATTTGTTTGTGTTTTCGTGGCGTCCTTTACTTCGTTTCTTTAAACGCGATTAAATGTAATTGATTCCATTTTTCTTTTTAAAGTTTAAAGTCTCCGATTAGCCAGAATCATTTTATCAGACATAACTATCAAGAGATTAAAAAACCTAAACTTATTTATTATCCTACAATCTGAAGTTAGAGTTAATGAAAATTCTGAATTCAAATGTGAAGGCATGGTGAGTGCTTGCCAGAAGGTCGTATGGTTCATATGGAATATTACATTGAAGTTATGTCCCGCTTGTGCGTGAAACAATAGTAAAAGACGCCCGAAATCGTGGAACAATCGGTCATGGATAATGAACCATGGTAATGACTACTCATTAACTAGACGGAAGGAACCAGGAAAAGGAAAAATTTAACGTTATATTAATGGCTATGTTCTAAGACGATATGCTTCCTATCTTGCAAGTAAGGTATAATAGAAAACAAGTTTCTTTTTTTTTTCAGAATGTAATACGGGAGCATACAGTAGGAGTCTGTTTCTATTTTTTCTTTGACTATCAATTACGGTGCAAGGCAAGTGTAATTTTCTGATATGTGGCAACATCGCCTACGCATTTCCTATGCATTTTATGATTTGTTTTCGGTGAAGCAATATCACCTCGCGCAAATGTGGTCATGAGAGTTCTTCTTCTTCGTCTTCTTCTTACTCAGTTGAAAACAATTTTCCTTAATGTTTGAGCATAAATTTAAGCTAAAGCTAAACAATCGTCATTTAAGTAAGGAAGAGGTTTCGATTACTGCAACTTTATATTCGCCAGCACTTGTATGCGGTCTTCATAAACATACCGATAAATAAATGATAAACCTCTTATTAAAAAAAATTCAACCTGAAGGTGAGCTAATAAAAATCTAAAATATGTTTGCACATGAAAGTATTAGGCAAAATTTCTACAAACAATATATGATATAATTTACCCGATCATACGTTCGCTGAATCTTAGGGACCTTTCAAAGAAAGAAGACGACCTACGTTCGAACTTAATAGTTTTTTGTGATATGAAACACTTTTGGTTAATTTGTTTTATTAGACACTGACCCAATTCCTAATCTAAGACGGAATATAGACTGCATTCACACAGATTTATCGATCGAATTATTGTGGCATCAAGGAGATGTAGTCAACCTAACCTATATTGAGCCAAAATTTTTCTTTTCAATTCTTTATATTGCTCTATATTAGTCGCTTACTTGATTGACGAATTGTAACGATTGAATGTCCCCGATAAGATGCGCAGACAACGCTCTATACACTTAATAATTAAGAATCGCCAGGACTGACTATGTAGATGATGCCTCTAATAAAAAATTAACATTATTTTTTGGAAAGTGCAAGCTCTTAAATGTCACTTGTCAGATTTTCATACCATGTCGATCATTTATATACAAGTTACAGCGACTGTAGTGGTGTTGATTTTTGGAATTCTCAAAACAATGGGGAAATCCGAATATCAATTTATGATTGAGGAAGATTTTTTAATGAAACACAAGCAAGACAATTGAATCTTTTATACTCATCACAGTTATCCTGAAAAAGACGAAAAAAGTAAAAGAACTAAATCTTCACGCTCTATAAGATGGAGCGAATGAAAGCCTTAGCCGCATAGGCGCGTCTTTGCGAAAGTTTAAATCACTTCCAAATTTGTAGGCGATAATTTTCACTCTTTATAATACGGAGGCGGAGCGAGGCTGATTTTTTATTTTCAAAATAAAAGCTTTAGCCGCATAGGTGCGTCTTTCGAAAAGTTTAAATCACTTCCAAATTCTGTTGTAAATTTGTACGCGATATTTTCATTTTTGCGAACGGGCGACTGCTTACCACAGACACTACATAGTTGGGCAAACGAGCAGAAAAAGAGACGGACATGCTTAGGCGCATTCCAAATTTGAAACTGGCCAAGAATTTATATGCTTTATGTGTTTTTGAAAAAGGGAGATTTTCCAGGGCAAATTTTCCTTTCAATAACGACCTGCACTCAGGAACTTCCACTGTTTCTGCCGAATTTGAATCCGATACCTTCATGTTTGCGACATTATAGAGACGGACCGACGGACATGCTTAAAACGATTTAGAGTTTGACGCTGATCAAGAGTATATATGCTTTGTGTGGGGTCTCTGCTGATTCCTTGTGGGCGTTTCAAACATTTTAACAAAATTAATATGCCCCTCATCCTTTGGTGATGGGTATAAAAATTTCCGCATCACCGCTATCCTAAATAGACTAAAACAAGTGAGAAATTCAGGGGTGACCGAATCTTTTATACCAATCACCGTTATCCTAAGAAAGACAAAACAAGTAAACGAAGTAAATCTTGATACTCTCTAATATGAAATGGGCGCGGTTGCTTTTTTCTATATTCAGAATAAAAATGGAGAAATTTATGTCGTGTTCTTGTTGTCTTTTACGAGTAATGAGTAAAAAGCACGAAAAGCAAAGATGTTGACAGCTTTTGTTGCATAGATGTGTTCTTTGAAAAGTCGAGGTCATTTTCATTTCCTTTTACAAATTTTGTAGACAATAGCTTCATTTTTACGAACAAGAGATAGCTTAACACAGATACTGCCTAGTTGGGCAGACGGGCAGACACGCAAGCGGGCAGACGGAAATGCTTAAATCGATTCATAATTTGATGCTGATCAACAGTTTATATACTTTTTAAGGTCTCTGACACTTCCGTCTCGGCGTGCAAACGTTTTGACAAAATGAATATACCTCCCATGTTTCGATGATGGGTATAAAAAATCGATTAAAATTGTTCTCGATCGAAATGTAAAAGCGAAATTAGAAGAGATAACCGACATTGTAAAGAAATCGTAAAGTGGTACATTTATTATTTTGCATGAAATTTGGATCAGGAATTCTACTATCCGATCATCACCGTGCCCGCAGATATATATATATATATATATATATATAGTGGACATCCCCTTATTGGCTGGTCATAACGAAAGGCAAACACATTTTCCAACTCCGCATCTCGTTTACTTATAATGGAACAAAACCATCGAAAGACCGCGTTGATGAATAAAAGCAAAATTTGCAAAAAAACGGAACAGAAAGAAGAACAAAAATTTTATTTTCCTACTCAATCCCTTGCAATTTTGAGTAATACATTAAAGATGCCCTATAACTGACTACTTAAGATCAGAGATATAATTAATAGTCGACACGAAACGCGCGGCGTTGTAAACATTAGAAGAAATAAATTTCATTACTGGAGTATAAATATAAGTGAAAGCTTTAACTGACTGAGATTAATGCAGTGATTAATATTAATACCGTACGACATGAAAATCACAAAGGAAAGTGTAACATAACATAAGTTTCCAAATTGTTTTACTCTTTTTTACTTACGTATTTGTTCTATTAATTAAAATTTTATATATAATTAAAATGTGTATATTAATTAAACTTAAAATTATCCAAAATATTTTCTCTTTCTAACAGATACCGTGAGGACGCATTATGCTGGGGCGATAGGTAAGTTATTCAACTACGCCGCATCATTATTCTATTTGATCAATTAAATGTGTTTTCATTTTTTTTTTTTTTTTTTTTTTTTTGACTTAAAACAAAAAAAGGGAGAGAAAAAAGAAAATATGAGGAGAAAAAAGTTGAAACGAATAATGCATTTATTAAACTCATATATAACAACATCATCACTAACTGTCGATTTGTACGTATTTGATATTAATTTTTACAAATCTAATGCGCAACACATTTGCCGCTTTATTAAATTTAAAAGAAAAATGCATTTAACATGTTTTTTCCTCATCTTCTCCTCTTTCTATTTGGCTTCTTTCCACCGTCAACATTATCATCATCATCATCATCATGATGACCATCATTATCACCATTATCGTCATTCTTGTGCATCTACATCAAAACATAACATCTTCAGATACGCACATATTTTAAACTGAAACATAGATTATTTGTAATAAGTATTTCTTAAGTATTTTTATGCAACAATAGATAAAAAAAAAAAAAAAAAAAAATGTATTAACTTCTTCTGGTTTTTCTTTTTATTTTTCATTTATTGCATTATAACAATCGACCACGAACGCTTAGAAAATCTATGGAAGAGATTGGTGCCGCTCAGTCATCGGTAAATGCGAGGTAAGTGATAATGTTGATATAACTCTTAAAGCAAACGGGCATACGATCGGTGGCTGGTATAGGTTTGGTTTGAAAAAGCGACAACAAACACTGCAACACGTATTTTTGTTGCCGTTGCTGTTATTATTATCATTGTAATTGTTGTTGTTGTTGTTGTTGTTGTTGTTGTTGTTGTTGTTCTTGTTCTTGTTGTTGCTGCTGCTGCTGTTGTCGTAGTAAGTTAACTTTGATGTTATTGCATTTATTGCAGTTACAGTTGTTGTTGTGTTTACTCTTGTATTAAGCTGGTAATAATGGGTTTTGTTGTTGAATTTTTTAACATAAAATTATTGAGGCGCATCATATATACCTGTCCGTCTGTTTGTTCATATCTCTTGCCTAGTGATTTCATTATTTAGTGTTATTCAGTTGATTTTTTTTTTTTTCTTTTATTCGCATACGTACGTACTCAACTCTTTCTATGAGGTGCTGTTTTTGGGCTGTCGTTATATTGTATGTCTGTGCGCGATTGCGCAAAACATTAAAACCTAATGACAACTCTTTGTAGTTCTTCTCAACCTACCAAACAGTGTCTGCGACATGTTTAATTCTGTGATTTTTCTTTAAGTTCGCAATGCTGTTATTGTTATTGTATGATATTGCTGCCGTTGTTGTTGTTGTTGTTATTCTCATTCTCGTGTATTTCCAATATTACACATTTTTATGGGGATTTCTTGTTATCGTGGCGATTGCTGCAGCTAATGCTTTCGCTGTTCGTTTTTATTGTTGTTGTTTTTGTATTTTTAATGAGAATTGTCGCATAAAAAGTACAAATATCAGACTAATTGGATTTATCTCGTGACTTTTGTTACAAAGCGTAGCGCCACTACTTTTTAATACATGCGCGAACACAACACAACATTACGCATAATGTTATACTATCGCAGCATCTTTAATATAAACTCGCTCGCTACTTCTACTACCGTTGCTACTGCAACTACTGCTATTACTGCTAATGTTACTACTGTTGCTGCTGCTGCCGCTGCTGTTGCTGTTGCTGTTGCTGTTGCTGTCGCTGCTGCTGTTGCTATTGCATTGAGCCAAGTTGACGCATTTTATTGACATAGCTCACAACAACATCAAACGCATTCTATTGCATTTATTACGTTAATGTTTTTAGTTGTTATTGTTGTTGCTCCTTGTTCCTGAATGAAGACTTTCTCAACATTTGTGTGGTGTTTGATAAGAAAAGGACATCAAGTCGCGGAATTTCGCATTTGAAGTTGTGTAATAATTGTTGACAGACGCTTCTTTTTCTTTTTTTTTTTTTTTTTTTTTTTTTTGTTTACTTCTCTGCGAAAGTCTTCTACAAATACTGTGAACAACGGCACATGCACTTGCGAATGTGAATGAAAAGTTTTAGTGTAATAATTCCAAAAATTCCGCTAAAGAATTTGTATTTTAATTTTGCAAATTATCCTTCACACAGAATGGGGAAATTTTGATAAATTTCGAAAAAGTAGGAAAATTTGACGATTTGAGTTAGAAATCGTAAATTGTTATTTTAATCATATTCGTATTATATCAGTGAATGATTCCACATCTACTTGCAAGTTAGGCTGATAATACAATGCATGTTTTGACTTAAAAACTGTTATGAAAACTTTGTTTTGTTGAAAATAACAATTTATCAGTAGTTTGATGAACGCAGTGGACGCTCAAAATAGATCTTGATAATCCAAAGGCAAAAATACAAAAAAAATACCTCACGTTCAGTATATTCACTATTTTTATGAAAATTTTGGCGCAAGAAAGGCGTCTTCCCTATGGATACAGCATTCACTCGGAATCAAATCGCTGCTCCACGCGCCTTCTCTTTTACATCTATCCCCAATGGTTATTATCCGCTTGCTATTTCAAAAAAGCCTTCAAGAAAAAGATTTCAATCAAGCGTTAAGTTCAATGCATAAACTGAGGAATATTTTTTAGGCCGTTCTATAAAAAACAAATAGGAAAATTAAATTCGGTCGGGAACAAACTTTTTATACCCTTCGCCGTTTACAACAAGACAAGACAAAACAGGTAAAAGAACAAAATTCTCATGCTCTAAAATATGGATACCGCAGCTGAGTTTTTCTATTTTCAAAATGCAAGTTTTGGTAGTAGAGGCATGTGGGCGTTGTAGGCGTGTCCTTCGAAAATTTTAAGTCAATTGCAAATTTTTAGGCGATATCTTCATTTTCGCTAGCGGATGAATGTTTACCACAAATTCAGCAAAACTGTGCAAATAGACAGATGGACAAACGTGTGCAAATAGACAGGCGAGCACACTTAGGTGTATTCCTAATTTGAAACTGGAAAAGAATTTGTACACTTTATGGGGTTTTTGAAGCTTGTTTCGGCGTGTTATAAAGGTATTGAAAAAATAATTAAATTTTTTATAATGTTGGGTAGGCGTGGTCAATTTTTCCATTTTTATACACGAATGGTACAGTATCAACCATAGAATATGCATTAAAACTTTTGCACACTTATTTGCTATAATTTATGAGAATTGAGCAAAAAACCAATTTTTTGTTCCTTTTGAAAAACAGAGGTGTTATCAGTTTACATGGTGCTGTGGGCGTGTCCTTCGACCGACCCGGCCCATTTTTAACCTGTGTGCAAGAATTTCCAATGTCACTGCCGAATTTCAATCCGATAGCTTCCTTTTTGCGGCCAGGAAAATGTTTACAATAGACGTTACGGAGAAGGACAGACAACCAGACGGGCAAATGGATAAACGAAAATGCGTCAATCGATTTAGAATTTAATGTTGATCAAGAATATATATGATTTGTGCGGTCGTTGCAAACATTTTGACGAAATCAATATACCCCTCATCCTTAGGTGATGCGTATAAAACGGATGGAAATCTTACAAGACTATAAGTATGATTGTGTCCCTCTTGCAGACTATGGTCTTGGATGTAGTCCACTTTTTAGAAAAAAAAGCTTTTACCAATCGCTTGACCAATTTGTTACATTGTAGTTTACACTGTATTTCCTGACAATATTTAATTTAGTACATATATTACCTTTGGCATAAGAAGATTCTCATCTAGTATCTAAGGGAAAGTCCATATGTACGTAAGAGCATGTGACAGTGCAACTGTTCAATATAAACTTACATAGGACCACGTGACAGCGTGCAATGGTGTACTATGTATTTACAACGGGATGAAATATTTTTACACGCATCGCCAAAATATGAGTCGAAGTATTCAATCTATCGCAGTGTTTGCTGCGTCCAGAAGGAAGCGTCATAGTTCTCAACTGTCTGTCTGTTTCCCCGTTCATGTGTTCAAAGCCTCTTGTTAACGTTCTCCTGGCCGCCAGCTATTCGAGCTATCGGCTTCAAATTTGGCAGAAAAATTGGCGGTTTTTGCAGCCAAGTGAAGGTTGAAGGGCACGCCTACAATAACAAGTAAACTGAAAATACAACATTTTCTTTTTTTGCTCATCGCGTTTTAGTAGCAATTCACTGATAAAACTACGAGTCTACGAGATTTTTTATCGACAGCATCGAAATTCTTTTAATATACAATCTTAAGGAAATTTACTTCAAACCGTTTCGATACCGAATCTCTTAACAACATTACGAGAGCATATGTATCGATTTTCTACGAGTTTTTGTAAGATTTGATCGATCTTTTCAGTGACTGATCGATCAGATCGACTTGAAACTGAAAGTCTAGAACATAAGCAAGGAAACCAACGAGATGCTGTCTTCTTTGTTAGCACATTTTAATCATAAGCAACAATAATTTTTTTAGCTTTAGCGATTCCTCTGAATTTGCAATAAATTTTATCTTTCAAACGCAATCTGATTAATTGTAACCGATGTATGACACCAAATATCATGTAGTAAAACAAGTCTATCGATATTTCTTTCCCAAACGAATGTACTCTACAAATTAATATTTAATGTAAAGGATCATTAGCTTAGTAGATTGGTTCTTTGAATATGCAACTATTCTGAATTTGTGCTAAGCACTTTAGACATACAGTTATTTAGTTTAAATTAGTTTTTCTATAAAGTTGCTTGAAATACGCTGAGCATTCATAGTACATCGCTTTCTTAATTGTCTTGTTTGAAAGTCATTTTAACTGGTGCTTTTGTCATGACATCTTGTCATTACTTAAACTCTACTGTACTATATTCTGCTTTATAGATTAACGACGTTAGATATGGGTTTTGCGAATTACAAATGCAAAAACAAGCCAACACTTGTAAATACTTATTTATCGCCAGCAACAGCATTATATTCCAAAATAATTATAAACCGAATCTTTTATACCCCTTGGCGTTATCTTAAAAAAGACAAAAAAAGGAAAAGAATCAAATTTTCATATTCTATAAGATTGAGTGGGCGTGGCTGACTTTCTCTCCTTTCAAAATAAAAGTTTTTGTCGCGTAGACGTGTGGGCGTTGCAGAGGTGTTGTTTGAAAAGTTTGCGCTTTTCGAAATTCTTCTGCAAATTTGTAGGCGATATCTTCATTTTCGCTAACGCGAGAATCTTTACGATATACTATACTATACAATTGGACAGACGGACAGACGAACATGTTTAGATGCATTCCAAATTTGAAACTGGCCAAGACTTTGTATACCTTATAGTTTTTGCAGTGTGTATTGAAAAAAAAATTACACTATAATACACTATAATATTGGGTAGGCGCGGTCAATTTTTACCATCTTTGTACACAAATATGCGTTCGAATTTTTGTATATTTATCACCTATAGTTTGTGACACATCCAAAACCAATTTTTTACTTCGAATTTTGATGCTGATGAAGAAAATATATAGGTTGTGGGGTGTGTGAAGCTTCCTTCTGGGCGTTGCAAATGAATGTGAAGTGTATATTCGGTAATGGGTATAAAAATAAATCAGTAAGATATGAGTAAGGAGCAAAAAACCGATATTTTCGCTTTTGAAAACAGAGGTATTCGCAGTAGCGATGCTCTTCGGCTGATTTTGCCCATTTCCAATATCAAAATGCCTACAATAACTTACAATGGTTTTGCCAAAGTTGAAGCAGAGAAACACAGTAGCTAAAAGACGGAAGGACAGGCATGCCTAAGCGGACACTATTTGATATTGTACGTATACGCTTTATCGGTTCTATGAAGCTGCCTTATGCATATTGCAGGCGCTTTAGGAAAGGAATAAAATTTTAATGTTTTATAATATTGATGAGGCGTGACCGATTGTGTCCATTTCTTCCACATACTGCAGGATCACCTTTCGAATATACAAAAAATCTTTTTATAGCTTTATCCGATGTAGATTATGAGCGCACAGATGGCCAGACAGATAGATGGACATACTTAGGTTCATTCCCAATTTGACACGAGTCGAATGTATATATATGCATAGGTATAAGTCAAGTGTATATATTTTATGGAGCCTCTAAAACATTGCCATGAACGGTAACAAGGTTTCGATATATAAATCAAGTTATGATACTCTATAGTATTACGTGGACATAATGAGTAAAACAACATCTTTTTTTTTTGCTTTTGAAAACGGATGTGTTTGTCACTTTATTTGGTACTGTAAACGTGCCGCTCGACAGATTTTGCCTATTTCCAATACCAACTTCTGCGCGAAAATTTCCAATGTTTATGCCAAATTTGAACGCGACTTGCCATCGATTCACAATTTGATGCTGACCTAGAATATATATACTTTATGAGATTACTGAGGTTTCCTTCTGCTTGTTCTTGTAAGCGTTCTGACGCAAAGAATACCCTCGACCTTGGATGATGAATATAAAACTACTGCTCGTTATTACTGTAGTAAGAAATAAAAAATAATTTTCATTGATTGCATGCACCTATCTGCGTCCGATCTACTATCTAGATATGAAGTCGATAAATTAAAAAAGAAAATGATTTAGAAGAACTCGTACTTGTTGAAATGACATCAACTATTCAGACGAGACAAACAAATTTTACCCGCAGAATTCCATTACGAATATATGTAACAAATTTCAGGTATTCTGTCTTAAGCTTAACGGTGTAAGAATACCAGCATATGCCCGACGGAAGAATAGATTAGATTGAATGTCGAGAACATTGCGGTATAAGGTCACCGATGCTCTATGCACGATGCATACGAACGGAATAACAAAATAAAAATATGTCGTCAGGCGGATTTAAAAATATTGTTAAGGCATATGCGAACCATCTTATTGCGATTTAAACAAGTTAACCCATCCGAATCTTATCTTGTCATCTTTTGTGTAATTCCTATAAACGTGTACACGTATATCGGGGTACATGGCCGTACGAGTGAGAGTTGGGTACGCAGAACATAAACAATAAAATAATGTGTCAGTGGCTGCCACTGAAAACCATAAAAATCATCAACAATTCTATAAAACCGCAGCATCGATGTTTGACTTGGTACAACACGTCAGAACAACAAAAACAACCCCCCGAAAAAACGGCTCAAATTACCGTTTGGTATAAATAAAAACGTTTACATATTATTCTCTTCAGCTCTTTCTTTTTTTTTTTTTTTTGTTTTTTAAAGAAGAAAAAAGTAGTTAAAAACATTTTGTATAAAGTCAAAGAGAAAAAAAAAATGAAAAGAAAAATAAATGAATGGAAACTTAACTTATAAACATGAACAGCATAAGAATGTTTTTATGCTTTTGAAATTCAAAAGAATTATCACCGCGTTTCCAGAAACACTTATATTTGTGATAAATTTGTGGTAGATCTGGATTTTTACTTGAATTTAAGTTTTTTTTCTCCTTTTGTTCTTGTTGTTGTTAAATTTTGAAAATTTACGATCATACCTGGTCGGGCACATGATGATGATATGGCAGCGGAAAAAATGTCATACAGTTCATCATTTTTGTCGTGGCTGGTTAAAAATTATGGCTGTATAAGGTTAGTTTAGGTGTAGAGGACGATTGGCTACCTGTATATTATTGTGCCAAGTAGTTAGTTAGTAAGTAAAACAAAGTCTATCGGAAGAATGTTATGCACAGCCGCAATGTTAGTGTGTGTTTACGCTTAAGAGGCACACGGAGAACGCCTTCACAAAACCCAAAACTAAACTGATAAACATCGATAATAGTAGTTTGTAAGTGTGTCTCTCTGTGTGTGTGTGTGTGTGTGTGTGTGTGTGTGTGTCTATGTGTCCGTGTGTTTATGCTCATGTATTTGCGTTATGTTGTTGTGGTTTTTATTCTTTATTTTCCACATATTAACAATATCGTTTGGTGTCCTTTGTGTGGTTTTTATTTATTTATTTTGTCTTTTTTTTAACTTTTTTTTTTCTTTCCCCAGTTAATGATTTTTATTGCTTTATTTATTTTAAAGAATTCATAACCGGTGTGCGATCAAAAATTATGAACTATAACATTATCTTCACAAATTCATGAAGAGTCACAAACACAAGCACACACACACATTATAACGTACCACCACTTGACACCGTTGAGATATCTTATCACCGAATCTTTGCTTGGTAGACAAACCCCGTTGGAAAGGATCTGCAGCCAACTATCACTCGTTTTATAATGTTGTTCTATTATTTTATCACCTACTCGCATATTTATTGCTTTTTCGTTCAGATTTTTGTCCTGATCGTAACTTAGTGTAGTTTATTGCTTCCTTTTCTTTTCTCTTTTGTTTTTTTTGTTTTTTTTTGTTTTGGTTTTGCTCGGTTTAATTTTTTCAATGGAATATTATCACAATCGTTTCTGTTTTAACATTTATTGTCAAATACTTCTATGTAACTTGCACGTTTAAGGTACAGTAAGAACATTATCTGATTAACTGTAAATATTGTAAAAACAGATTTGTAAGCATCGAAGAAAGGAAAAACAATTACTAAGCATTTGCACCTCATATGTCTTCTCTCCTTCTGTGGGCTCCTGGCGTTTATGACTAAATATATGCCATATACGCCCATCTAATAGTTGCCTTCTAATATACGTAAAGACGCCTATTATGTCAATTTTGCATGTTAAACATTATACGGGAAGAACAGAGCGAAAAGCCAATAATAACTTTATTCTATCTCTCGTGTTAAACTTCAAACGTTCGCTGCCACCACTAAAAAAAGCTTAGACTTTAATTTTTCCTTCGGCTCGTTTACACGGCAGACCTAAGAAACGAGTAATACATTAACGAAATTAAAATCATCATCACTATTACAAATTGCAGGGTTTACTTGGATTGACTTGATATTTAGCAAGAATTACCGTCGACGCCTGTTTTTGCCTTGGAGGAAAAATATAATCGCATATGTATCCGAAAATCGCGCGGGTATTTTTGCTAATTTTGGAAATGTGGACAAAGCGTTTTCAGGCTTAAGTTGGAAGCGTCGTTACTTTTATCTTTATTTTTGATTTTTTATTTAACATAGAAAAACTTACACTTGCCGTTTTTTATCTATGAAAATCCACTTTAGGTTATGTTTCACTTATTTCAACTTTCTATCTCAATTTTAAGAAAGAAGAAGAAGAATGCCTGTGATTACATAAATTGAAACGGCAAGCGTTCCGATAAAATGATTCGATGATGGGTATAAAAAAAACAATTTCGCTCACATCAGAGCTTATTGCTGTAGGTGTTTGAAAAGAACAAAAAGGTTTGCTTAGAATACGATATATTCGTAGAAAAGATGCCAGAGACGGGTCAATCATTATAATGCTATTTTATAACTAGGGAAGTTTCAATCATAACTTTTTTAAAACGTCTCAAGTGAGAAGATTTAAAGTGAAAGTTTTCCGGAAAGAAATGGAAAAAGTTCTTTCGAAACAAGAGCGCGTTAATTTTGTACATTAATTGGATCATCGTGACGTAGAAGATTACAATTTAGATGAACTTAACTCGCAGGATCTGTACAGAAAAGTAAGAAGCGAAATTATTAGAGTAAATATCCGGCTTATCTAGGGACGATTTGGAAGATTTAAGAAGATGCTATGCAAAGAATAAAACCGTGCAAAGTTGGCGTGCGGTCAAGCAATCAAATAACACAAACAGCTAGAACCAAGAAAGCTGATAAAGCGGGTGTGATATGCAATTTGGACGCGACGGGGTGTATTATGACGAACATATATTTTCTTCTTCCCCGCCTTCCGTCCTGCCTTCCCAACTCCTTGACATCCTCGCTTTTTTATAATGCATTTTGTATATTGTAAGTTCTCTCCAACTTTACACTTAAAGGGAACGAGTAACAATACAAATAAAATAAAACTTGTTCCTGTTTTTTATTTATGTTTGTATTTCGTATTTCTGTTTTGTTTTGATAATCATTTTTTTTGTTCCCCTAATGCCACCCAATTATTAAATAACTTAACAAACACGCGTCGCCCAGTATTATTTCATAGAATATAGAACTTAAGTTTTCTGAGAACTACTGCGCTTTAGTAAAAAAAGAAACGAAAAAAATGGAGGACAATATTAGTTTACGGGACTCCTCCCATTTGAATATTAAACAGTACAATATCTATGTGTTAGTATAACAAAGGTCAGGATATAATAACATGTCTGAAATAATAAATATTTAGACGAATTTTCGTTAGAAAACCAAATTTGCGACCGATGCAGATATTAACAGATATGTAAGGAAATAGAAAAAGAAAAAATCAAAAGAAACCAGAAACCAGAAACGTCATCTAAACATTGATGCAATGAACATTGACGTCGTCGTCATCGTCATCGTCTGTTGTCTGGTATTTAGCGATTAATTCGCATGCCAAACCGTGGCCAACAAACTACGCCGACACAGAGTTACAAGTTGTGATCGGAATTATTAATTAATATTCTTGCACCTTTCGATTTATCTCGGAATCGAGCTTTACAGAACGTGTTAAATCTCCACAACCGCAACGCTGCGCCGACACACACAACGAACCAATGAAACTCAAGCCAAAATTTATGTAGGAAACAGCAAAGCAAAGCATAAGCAAAAAAATAAATATAATAATAATGAATATAAAAAAAAAAATACCGTCAAAAGTGGAGGGGGCAGTGGCAACAGCTGCTGGTGCAGTTGTACTTGCACAGGCGACATTAGATGATTTTCCTTCCAATGCTTGCTTACCTATATATGCAACCAGCTTAGTAAAAACTGGTTCGTTTATCTAAAGCATTGACGTTTTAAAAAATGAGAGAAAAAACCAACTACTAACAAACGAACAAATAAATAAAATTGAACAAATTACAAAGAACGAAAAGAACTAAACATTAAACAATGACAACAACAAACCTACAAGTAAATTTCTTTGTTTTTGAACTAATCACAATAAACATGACTCTAACGGCAATACAAATACAATAACAACAATATGGGAATTTGTTAACAAACGTTTTTCTGTTCACCATGAAACATAACAAGAACAATATTGTTCGTGGTTATAGTTGTAATGATTGTTGTTGTTGCTGTTTTTGCTGATGTTATTCGCACAAAATATTGTCACATCATGTAAACCTCACATAAAAGCAATTTGTTGCTAACGAACTTTAGACATGATCCTGCCATTAAACATTCAATAGCATCATAATGAGGATAATGATAAATGATAATGATGTCAATGATAATGATAGAAATAATGATAATTATCATTATTACCATCATTATCATCATCATCATCATCATCATCATCATCATTATTATCAACATCATGATCGTCATCATCATTATTGTTATTTAGTTTGCTTTCATTAATTACAACAACTGTGACTGCAATTTAAGCCTCATCAGTCTTTCAGCCTTTTTTTTTTTTTGCTTCTTCTTATTTCCTTTTATTTTTTTTTTATTTCTTATTTTTTCCTTTTATACAAAAATATGTAAGTATACCCTGTTAGTAAGTGATGCGTGTGTTGGTGTATATAATTGTGAGCGTACATGTGTATTTCAACACACGTAAATTTGTGAAATGTTTTCAGTTCACCAGGAATTTTGTTTCGATTTTTTTTTTAACTGATTTCCTCAATTAATTGCACAAATCAATTTAAGAAATGCAACTGAGTTCAATATAATTTTTTTTTCTTCTGCGTCTTCTTTTTTTCATCTACTTCTCTACTTACTTTAACCCACACCGGCTTCCAAAAGATTGTATTAAGTTGATTATCAAGTTTGTTACTACTGTTTGGCTTTATGTACATATATATATATATATATATATATATATATATATATATGTATGTATGTATATAAAATGGGTTATCTAGATTTGGCTTCATCTAACCATAGATAAGTAAAGGAGAAGGGATTTATATAAACGTGATAAGGATTTTTAGTGTTGAGAAGGTGTTGCATGAATCCATACATGTTTTTCTTATGATTTTATCATAAAACTGAAGTCTTAAAACACAAGTCTCCATGGCTACCGGTTTTATTGAAAATTGTACCGCGTTTAAGATTTAAACCCATGATCATTGACTAGTTAGTCGAGATCTATAGCTTACTCGCCCACTCAGACGGATTAAAAAAAACAAAAAATGTTATAAATAAATAAATTTCGAAAGTATGAATATATTTTTAAAAAAGTAAAAAAAAAAAAATTTCTCAAAAGTCTATTTTAAGTTTGTATACCCTACACCACTTGTGGTACATGGGTGCGAAGCTTATGCGGTTATAGGCAAAATCCGAAAGTTCTTGAAATAGACCCACATTTTATTATTCACTTAATTCATTTCATTCATCACCATTTTATTATAAGCTTGTCTGTCCGCCCCGCCGTCTGCCCACTTTGTGATCAGCCAACAGTTGGAAATTTTTGAGATATTTTGATGAAATCCGGTCGACCGACGCGTTTCTGCTCAAGAATGAACGCTTTTCGATCATTTCCCACATTGGGGGATCGTTACATAAATAACTGTAGGATGGTGAAGGGTATTTAATGGATGGATTGTGTTCCACTATGGTGTTTTTACTTTTTACAAATATATTAATTTTTATTTTTTTTAATAATTACTTTTGTGCTAAAATCTTAAAGGTACCCATTACGAATTTTTCAAACATGTACGAACATTTCGCCGTTTGCAGTGAAAATCTGAAAGATTCATTTCTTTTCCAAGCCATATACAGTAAATAAGAGTTTCCATGTATAAATACATAAATATTCTTAATGATATTCCTTGTCGTACGCGCGAGTTCCTAGTTAATCTTTTACATTCAGATCAGATTGAATTTTTCTAATATCATTGAAACATACCCAATGCCACCATTGGGCTTTCCGGCATGAAAATATGTTTAGTGCAAGTAAAAAATCTATATTTGTTTTAGAGCGAATTTTTGACACCCACAGCATCAAAGCGATACATTAGAATTGATCATACCTCGTTTTATATCAAAAATCTGCTTTAGACAGGACTTTTTTTTTTGATCGTTAACGGATTTCGCCCACTTTTTCAATGAACTAGATAGTCTTCTCAACATTACACTGTGCTTTAGGCCAGTATTTCGTAAGAATTACGGGTTTGTGTAGCTATGTGTGCTGGAGTCGCATTTAGGTAGATAGTACTTGAAAAGGTCTGTACTGAGCGTCGGATGAATATCCCCGATTTGCAATTTCACTACGGTAATAATAGTCTTTGTATCGAATTTTTCACTTGTATATCTGCTGTTAGTTGTAGGCTTTTGCCTACACTACTATTGGGTTTTTGGCGCCTATTATGGGGTCCCCAGAGTTTATTTTCTTTTTTTATTATAAGACCAATCACAACTAAGGGATGTACCCTATTCGTGTAATGCGGCAACGGTCAGATAGAAATGAGGAAAGACAAAGTCATAGGGAAGCGGCCCAATCGGGAAGTGATTTGCCTTTACCGAGTGAGCGAATTTAGTTTTAAAATACTATTCGGCAAGCTAACGAATTGCTCAGAACGATACATTATCAGTAAATTCAATTCATAACTGACCCACTAAGCCGTAATACCCTTTCCATCTTTCTCTATAAGCCACACAATTTTAATTTCTAGACAATACCTCTAGTTATTTGATCGTAGGAATGTTTATACCATTTACCAATTGACGCCGATGCACGTAAGGTTGCCGTGATAAAAGGTAAACTTTTAATAAACAATTTATGCTATTTGCATCTAACGTATTGATCAATAAATTCCGGAACTACTACAAAATTATCGTCTCCCTAACAACAAATTCTAATTATATTCAGTGGATGTAAACCTGCATGCAATTTAAAGATCTTGACTGTTCCTTCAAAGAAAACGAGCGTATGAAAATCCAAGAAAAGCGTTGGACAGATTCTATCACTTTCGAAGGAGTCCATGTGGATTCCAAAAGCCAAAAAGATATTACCTCTTACTTAGCCCCAGCACTTATTGACCTATGTACTATTGTGAAAGCCTGCACTGCTCTATAAGTAAATTCTAGATCTCAACCTTCCACGAAAATCCAAAGAAAATACATCAAAATGGGACCCTACGGTTCTAAGCATAAGTGTATCTCATATTAAAAGGAATATGTGAAAAAGACTTGAGAAACTTTTAATAAACTTAATGAAAAGAAAAAAGAATAACATTTTTGACGTAAGACATTTTATTTAACTCTTATTTACAGCACTGTTCATCATTCGCCTCAGTTAAAGTTCAAATGTCCAGCTAAGTTCCTCAAATTTTTCGCCCGTGAAAATTACATAAAATACATTTGCACGCAATTGCTGTCGAACTGTGAGTCGACGTAAGTGCTTTTCCAAACATGGGATCAATTGGCTATCGGACTGTCATTAAGTATCCGCTTTTAAAAAGACAATAGACGTACACAAATTAAAGGCGAGTTGGCCCAGGTGTACGAGGACTCGGTACAGACTAAATTAAAACGTGACAAAAGACTCCTCTTACGCACGAAAATCTCGCTGAAGCTCTACAAATGATAGTGGACGACCGTCGAATTAAGGTTAGAGAAATAGTACATGCCGTGACCATCATATGCTGAATCAAAGGTCAGGCATGGGAAAAAATCGGCACATTGAAGGTCGCGTTCGTTGACAGTAGTTAAAAAACACGGAATCACATTTCAATGGCAATAGCGGCAGTTTTGCATGAATTGAAGTTCAATTTGATACCCGATCTAACTCATTCTCTAAGTCTGGACCGCAGCGAGTATTGTCTGTTGACAAACCGCAAAAGTATACTCCAAGGAACAAAATTTGATTCAATTAATCATTAAGATCATTGTACTTGTAACTGAAACGAATCATTCTATGAACGCGGCAAACCGTTAAACTGACTATAGTATCATTGAAGAAGACTAGGTTGATGAAGTCGAATTTTGCAAAAAAAAGTATACACTAAATGTGTTAAAAAAAAAAGAGCGACCTTTCATTTTTCTGGAAAAATGTTTATTTATTCATCAATATCTGTTTTGTCTGCTTTAAAGTTGTAACATGATTGTGCACTTTTTGGTATGGCCTTGAGCCCTTCCAGCGTTTAGGTCTCCTCTTTATCCCCTTAATCATGCCGAACTCCGTTCTTTTATGGGTCTTTTCACTTATGGAAATAGGAACAAATTTCAAGTGACTGAGGCAGGATTATGGTGTTGACGTGTGAGCTATCGTTAATTCGCATCATCATTGAAAAATAAATAATTTATGGTAAAAAGTTTTACAAAATGAGTTGAAATACAAAGCATATTTTTCTTTTAATAATTTTGCTACTTTTACTATATTAATGAGTAAGAATGTGCAGTTTGTTGCGTGAAAGAAAACAACTGGGAGAAAAGAGAGAGAATGTCCCAAGGGTCCCGGCCTGCCCGATTGCCCATTCTCATCTTTTTTTTTGACGAAACACTGATCTGCATGGGTTATCACATTGCAAGAACATAAGTTTTTCGTTTAGTAGGAAGCAAAAATGTTGCTTCTTAATACCTTTTAGTTCTTTATAATACATTTCCTTAATAGGCGTAAAATTTGAGGACCACATATAACAGATGTGTCTTCTTAGATTTCGCAAAGCTCTGAATCGTTTCAGTAGTTTCTGCCAAATGTTGCTGTCTTTTTCGAAACCACTAGGAATGATGGCCTATAGTATGTTCAATATTCAATGTTAAAACAATAACGCTGAGGAATGAACATAGTCTGCCTGCGTAGATTTAAAAAACTACCGCAACCTTTGATAGAAATCGAGCATTTTCTTTGATCAGAAAATAAGGTAAAATAAAGTTTCCTTCGATTATCGTGGTGTGATATGCATTATGAATTTCTTCCGCCGCGTCCACTGTTAATAAGAAATATTATTTCAGCGCAACGGGCCGCTTACAAGCATCGATTTGCCCAATTGTCAACTGCTTCGGGATATTGTACACATCCGCACACACTTAATATAACACACTTGTACCACAAGTTGTGTAGGGTATAATGAACATTTTTAGATGAAAGTAAGCAAGCGTTACTTAGTAAACACATATGAGATAAGCTTGACATTTGATGAAGATGTCAACCTGTGCGCGGCGAGTTTACAAAATAAAAACTTAATTGTTCGGATTTAAATTTAAATCTCTTACTGCTTCTTTTTTGATCACTGTATTACCATATGAGCTAAGAGTATAAAATGTATATTCTCCCCGTCAAACAACAATCCACAAGACATCGATGTAAATGACACGCTTATCCTACATTGAATATTTTCCAAGTTCCTATTAGTGCTGCAAAAAAAATGTACTTAAGTTTTCAGATAGGTATCCAATACTTATTCTAAAAAGAATAACGTTTTGTTTCTTCTTTTGTAACACATATGTACACACATATATATATATATTCTGTTGAAGAAGTAAGACCAATTTAAATCTGTACTTTTTAAATCCATTTATTAATCGAAAATTTTTTTCGTCGCCTTCAAAGTAGTCCTCCTTACGGACTATGGGCTTATGCCAGCGTTTTTTCCGATCATCAAAACAGTTGTAATGGCCTTCAACGCTTTCTGCGATTCAGACTATATCCGTTCAATCGAGATAAAACGTTGTCCCCAGAGTGGTCTTGTGAGGTTAGGAAATAGCCAGAAGTCACATGGGTCTAAATCAGATGAATGCGATGGTTTTGCAAAGATACGAATTGAATTTTTAACGAAATGGCTTCAAAGAACCAATGCATTGTACGACGGCACAAAGAGTTGTCTTTTCACAATCCCGGCCGAATAACTTCACGCAAGCGATGCATAACATTCAAATAACATTCTTTACTAACAGTTTGGCCCATCGAAGAGAATTCAGAGTGCACGGCACTCCAATAATTGAAGAAAACTGTTAACATCACCTTGATTGTGGAACGACTTTGACGCGATTTTTTCGATTTTCGGTCACAGTTTACAAGATATTCGCTTAATTGACCGGTTGTTTCCGGATTGCACGCGTAAAACCAAGTCTCATCTCCCATCTGCGTTTCGTGACCGATTGATATTCAAAAACTATCTCCTCACAGATTTTAACGGGACACTTTTCTTTCGAAAAAATTGAGTTTTTTCGGAAGTAAACGATATGAGACACTCTTGAAACCCAAAATCTCTTTTATAATGTTGTCGACTGATCCGTTTGAAATGCCAACAACGACAGGAAGGTCCCTAATTGTTAATCGACGTTTTTTGAGCACCGAAACTTTGATTTGTTTGACGTGACTTTCATCGGCAGAGGTTGGCAGCCATCCGGCACGCTCGCCCTCTGCTCTCTTTGAACCGTTTGCATCAATTGTAAACATTTCTTTCCGACAAAGTCTGCGCACCAAAGCTTTCCGTAATATCCTAAATATTTTTGCCCGAGACATTTCATTTCGCAAACAAAAATTAATGCGACTTTTTTGCTCAGTAACATTAAGCATTTTCTGAAAGACGAAAAAAATACTTTTTACGTCTTACTTTTTGTGTCTCTGAAACGCTTACGATGTTTATAATCTGAAATTTGGTGCTGATGTCTGTCATAGTGGTACTAATTTAAAAAAAGACATTTTCCGATATTCGAAATACCCGCGGAATTTATATTGAATATTGGTCTTACTTTTTGGACACAATACATGTGTATATATAAAAAATTTGTTTTGTTTTTTTTTTTTTTTTTTTGCAATTACTTTTTTTACAGTTTTCAACAATTTTTTTCGACATGAAATATTTTTAAGTTTTTTAATTTTATTAAAAAATTTTCTGAAAATATTTTATATGTACACATTTATGCATATGCACCGAAGATTCCTAAGAATGACTTGAAATGTAGTACATATTTATTTTTAGAATCTACTCATCATAAAAGCCAACCATATACATACATCTTCCTGTTTAGTGTCTGTCTATCTTTGCTTTTATAATATGAATTTCATTATGTTTATGGCAAAATAATTATTGTTCATTATCTATAAAAGCGTCTATAGAAAAAATTCTATAGAATTTTGACTCGACGTAATGGTGATTTGACCATAAACGCATAATTATGAAAACTACAATTGGTAACGGACGTACGCACAGAGTGCACAAGCGAGAGTTAAACATTAATAATGCAAACAAGAGTAAATTTTTTTATTCGGCATAAGGCGATCTTTTAATGCTCGTTATAAATCGTGTTCGTTAACTTTGCGCAAAATAAATAGAAGGAAATCCAAAATCTGTTTGAAAGAAAATCCAACTCCTCTCTTAAAATGAATTACATGTACATATATAAACGTATTGCATATAGATGACGGATGTTTGCACAATCATGGACGTAATTAATAATGCAGAAAAATCGTACATTATGAAAAAAAAAATAATATAAGAATAGTAGTAGACGAAGGAAAAACACATCAAATCAATTTTGCTTTCCAACTAGCGAAGCTGTATTTATAAACTGTGCTATATTGTGTACGCAATAAGACACGACGCATATAATATAACTCAGGAGGGTGGATTAGAATGTATATATAATGTTATGGTGCACCTACATCGCTTGTGGTACAGAGTATATTAAATTTGTGTGGACGTATGTAACACCCAGAATGGCTTGAGACACAACTTTTCTTATAACGTTTGCTAAATCTGTTTGTCTGTCTGTCCGTCTGTCCGTCTAAAGTTTGTCTATGGAAATTTGTGTTCAAGCTATAGCTCGCAATTTTTGATAGTCACGAAATTTGGTACACTGACGTGTATTGACCCAAGGACGAGCCCTAATGACAATGGTTTCGATCTGTTCACTTTTTCGTAATACGCAAAAAAAACTGCAAAATTCAAAAGCTTTCAACAAAACTCGCTGCGTAACAGTACTTCGTCGTTCTAAATTAATATGAAAAATTTGGTTTTGCTTGGGCAAATTTGTTAACCGCTTCCATGTAAACATAAAAAGGCCCAATTTTTAATATTTCATAGAGAAAATTGGTTCGCAATAGTAAATTGACTAAGAAATCAACCTTATCGAATTTGGACTACGTAGGATTCTAAGGAATTGTAAACCCTTATATGCCACAAAGTCCTAATTTTTAATGTTTTATGATGAAAATTTGTTCCTGATAGTAATTTAACATAAAACTGAGACGGACCAAATTTGAACAGCATAGGTCTATTTCGTGGGCTCCGTCCCCATATAAGAATTCTCACGAATAGTAAGCGCTTCAGAAAAAGGTGTAATTTTTAATATTTTATGAGGAAAATTGGTCCGTTGTTGCAAAATAACCAAACAAAATTAGCAATAGGGAATTTGGATCACCTAGGTCTATTTTTTAGACCCCAACATATATAAGCACTGTCATAAAACGCAAGCAAGAAAATGTAAGAAAATTTCCAGTTTTCTATAACGGAAGCAGAAGAATAAAAACATTTTTAGGAAGTAAATTAAGTTTCGTAAATTTGCATCACGTGACGTGATATGCTGGACATGCTCCAATATGCGGGCTTTTGTGAAAAGTATGTCCTCGCATGAAATTAATGTACAATCTTTGATGTATTATTACCGAATAGTTGTACCAGGCGAAGTGGTGTAAGTTATTTATTGATCGGCATACTCGACTATAATGTTCTTAATTGTTTTTTCGCTTACGTCACGAATACGAATATTAAGTAATAAAAACAAAAAAAACAACTAGTTAAACAGTAATATTAACGAAATACTTTAAAAATGAATTAACTTATAGACGTAAATATTAACAGTCGCTCACGATGATAAAAGTAACAATGAACGCGTAGTTCAAGAACATTTCGAACGTGATATTTTGTTTGAAATAATATCATAGCATCTGCTCAGCTAAACAAGGGTATGCTAGTATTATCAGTTTATTGGTAACATATTCATTAAAGCGCATAAGAGTTCCCAATTCCTGCAGGTATACATTAGATGTATTCAGCTACTCGTCTCTCGATCCATTTGCCTGCCCGTCAATCTATGCGCCCGTCGGCTTGGTCTTCCGTCTGTCCGTATCTACAGTTCCTTTGTCTGTTTATCAACCCAGTCACATACTCATTCATTTATGGATCTGTCTATTCGTGTGCCAGATTATCTGGCTATCTGTTCGCTCTTCCAAATCCATATCGATTTGTTAGCCTGGCCGCCTTTCATGTGCCCTCGTTTTCTTGTCCCATCGTACGCCCGCTCGGTGAATTAATCCATTTATCAGTCGCTTTATTTGATTGTTTGTTTGCTCGACTATCTATGCACTCGCCTTTTGGTTCTCTCTGTTCAGCCGCCTATTCATTCGTTTTTTATTTATTTTTTAACATTCCGCCCATATGCTTGCTAACTATAGAAAGTTAAAACTTGATTAGCGATTGGAAAACTGAAAAAATTAAATAAATAAATAAATAAGTAAATAGCAAAATAGCACTAAAAGCTTGTAGTCATGTACATAATGTATTTACGCGTCGCATCTATGTGTCCATAGTTAACTTCAAGTAATACATTCAGCTTAGACGGTGGGCATCTCATATTCGTCGTAAAACATAGCCACAACTCTGTTACTTACGCGTTATTACAGTTGCTTCTTCTTCAAATTGACTGGCTGCCATATCACGTTGCTAACGTGAGTATTAGAAATGAGGCGCCACTTGTTAACGAAATTTTCATTCATATTTTCAAAATTAAACTGAACTTAGCTTTTGCTTAAATATTTTCAATTAATTTGTGTGCAATAACTGTCACGAATACAGTTTAATATACTTTTATAACTCGTCTAATAAGGAGATTCATTTAACGCACGACATTCCTTAGCTGTAATCGTCGCTTTTTTATATTAACATAAACAACAACATAAATCATGATCCGTTATGTTATTTTTGTTTTTGCTTTTAAAAACACTTATTTATTGTTAATCATTCGATTCTCTTAGATCTTGAAATCTAAATCGTTGTATTTTATCACAAGTGCATGACAATGCAAATGAATAAACCAATAAGTATGGAATTATAAGCGCCTGAAAGCATGCTTACCTACATAATTCTTTTGTTTATTAATTTTTTTTTCTTCTTCTTTGCACTCTTTTACTAGCAAACAAAAACTCATTCTAAGTATAATACATAAATACATATGAACTGTTCATTATGCTTGCTTTGCAGTATTGATGATGACGTGTAATAATTACGATCGCAGTTCTGGCGTTGAGGGATGTAGCAGGTCATGATTAGCAGCAGTAACCATTTTATGTGAATTTTGTCTACAAATTTTGGTGGATAGAAAAATTAATGCGAGGTGTATTTTTTAGTTCTATGCCACAGAAATTGTAAAAAATTATTTCCACATAGCCCCTACAACGTTTCTCAAAATGAATTCCGAGAATCCAAGATTAGATATTTCGTGCAGTAATAAGTTGCGGGCTGTTATGTTACTTCAGTAGCTTTTTCTTGTGGACAGTGAAATAGACGCGTCCTCTCTAAGTAAAGTATTTTGTTATATTTTGCTGTGAAAGCGGATTGGAAATGTAAGTCGCTCTTCTTGAGAACGAAATATACTATCAATTACTTTTTACCATAATAGTCTATGTAGTATGGAAGTGTAACAAGAATTAATTTTTATAATAGTATTCGATGGGTCGAGCATTGTAGCGAAGAAGAAAGACTGCTTGTTTATCCGCTTCGAAATCAGGGAAAAACGTACAAGTTTATTACCGCCTCTTAGATCGATCACAAAACTTTATCACGTATGGTTTAAACCAAGAAAATTTATTAAGAGACGCAGAGTAATTAAAAGAACCTTTCTGCTCCCAATAATCGCATGACAATTTTAGCAAAGTGAAATCACTACAAGCTCCTCGACGATTATTAGGTGCCAATCTTCCAGGAAGAATAGCGTGGAAAGTTTCTTTGCCTAGAAAAGCTTCTTTCAAGAAGAGGAAGGACTTTGCTCTAGCCCATGAAAATTGGTGCGAACTAGGAAGAAAAAACAGTGGGGAAATGTACTCCGGAGCAATGAAACAAAAATAAATTTGTTTCGATCAAATCGAAAACAATTCCACATTAGTACAAGGAAAACAGTGCAGCAAGGTAAAGAAAATTTTATGATGTGGGACTATTCTTCTTGAGAGGGGGTGTCGGTCCGATACACCTCAGAGCAAGCACCACGGATAGATTTGTGTATATAAACTTGTTGGAAACTGCACGCCGAAGAAAATATGCCACTGGTATGGAAATTTCAGCAGGATTCACCAATAGGGAGTAGAACTTCGATCTCATTGAATGGCCAAGTCAGCCCCCGAACTTAATGCTATTGAGAACCTTTGGGAAGACGCGTCCACTTTCCTGTAGCAATAAAAAAGTCTTACGGGAACACATTCAAAAAGTGTGGTATAATATCCCAGCAAATGTGCCGTAAATTAATATCACCCCTGCCTAAAAAAATCGAACCTATCTCTAAAAACAATGGTGTTTATATCGACTGATAACTGTCTGAATTGATTTCTATAAAAATGGTTAAGTAAAAAATATTGCGTTATTTTTAAATTTTTATATGTACGTCTCTTTTGCGATCCACCTGAAAACATGTGATATTTTTGAGGTGAACTCAATTTTCAAGTTTGTTTGTATATAGTGTGTACTTAATATAATCCTAAAAACATTTTTAATGTTTCTACTTTATAAATAAATGATAAATTTAAATTTAATACATGGGAAATGGAAAAGGAAAAGAATACCTTTCACCAACATAAAGCAACATACGCCTATTTTCCTATAAATGTATATATATATATATATATATATATGTGTGTGTAACACTAATTTCTTTCATAAACTCGAGGAATGTCATCGCTTGCTCGAAGCGATATTGTAAAATAAGCGATTGTTTTCAAAATTTTCAAAATGCCTTCGTTTTCGACCTAATGATCACCTGAATACCACAATGTTTTTTTCCTCTTTTCATTATCCCGAGACTCTTATCTATCACAAGCACTGCAGCATAACTTCGGAGAGTTGGTATTAACAAAATTCTCCAACCCTAAAGCCATCTATTGGACAAGAATTCACAAACGTTTTCGTTAACTTATTTTATATTGTAACATATAATAAGATTTTGCAAAAAACTATTACTGTTTCATTTAACATACACATACACTCAAACCATAACCCTGAATAAGAAGTGATCTAATTAAGTTTTGTTTGTTCTTTCATTGGAAAATGGAAATAGAGGCCCACAAACAAGCAAGCGATGCTCGTTTCGATGACTAGTTTTGTCAATAATCTCGTGAAAGGCGTAAGATTTTGTCTCTGTCTTTCCTCTTCGAGGGAAAAGCGAGTGAGGAGAAACATTTAAAGACGCAAGATTAGTTTTAAAGTCCCGGGATAGCAAATCAATGATAAAAATTCATAAAAAGTCATACATATATATAAATGTATGTAAATTTCAAAACTGTAAACACGTTTTACTCGCTAGCATAGAATAATTTCAGCACAGTATGGTAATAAGTTCATTTAAAGTTTATTTATTAACAAATGATTCCCTTTATTTGAGTCAAATATTCGGCAATCGTACAAAAACAACATTTTCAAAACAATCAAGGTATTAGGTGACCGTTAAATTCCTGCCATATTTACAAAAAAATATTTGAATTTGAAGATGTTTGACATGGTCCGCGGCAGTGGAATGCTGGATGCCGATTGGCTTCGCAATTGCAAAGTGACTGAAATGTCCGGAATGAAATTTGGCAAATCATCTCTGCCGGATCCGGATATTTACAAGTCCCCTTCCTAATGTGTCACATAAGCTTTTACAAGCAACCGATGTATTGCATCCTTTCTGCCGCTGATACAAACGCAATATCCTAAATGCAATTTATCCCCTTCACTTTACTCACTCTGTACTTCGCTGACCGTACTAACTGATGAAGAGTATAAAAAGTAGTGCTCTTATATTCCACAAAAGAAACGTTACATAATGAGACATCGCATGATGCATTATACCGGCTTACCTCGATTTAGCAAATAAATTATCTACAGATAGCAAAATACGACAGAACTTTCCAGTCACCCTATTATCTCTCTCAGCTACAAACATGTGGATTGAGTTTTCTTTAGTGAATTTATGGGCGACAGAATCATTTAAATTAAAGACGCTTCAGAGAGTGGCTACGATGTTTCCATTTGTTAATATTTTCCATAAATATTTCTTTTTTAATGCTGAATAACTTCGTTCTATATTACTACTCTACTGCCGTTTCTTTCACCCAAAGAACAAAGTTATCAAAAAAAGAAATGCTTTTTTGAGCTGTTTCCTCTAAAGAAATGATATCCTCTAAAGAAATTTTATAAACTCACTGGGCCTTTTCAGGCGAAAAAGTGGTTTAGTTATAGTTATTTTACTGTCCACTCCTTAAACTATGTGGGAATATTTCTGCAGTTTCTTCAGTTTTATAGAAATTGTAAAAAGTTTCCTTTTTCCTTTTTGTTATTTACCCAGGGATTCCAAATCCCCGCTTCTCAAGAAAGGCAAGCTTTAAAATCGTTTCAGATAAATTTAAGTCGTTTTTCGTTTTAAATGGTTTGGGTTAGAAATTAAAAAGTTGGGTAAAAACGCAAGTCCTATGTTTTTTGGTGACTTGTAACTTTTCATATTAGAAGTACTTGATAAAGATATGATATAAAAAGCAAAGGATGTTCTCGCTTTTAAATCTCTTACATTGGTTGGCATGCGTTGGCAATTCAACGGATCGGTAGAAAGTGACAGCGTAATCGAAGCTGATTTATTTGTGTCATCAATATTTCAAAAGCAATGGGTAAAAAGCCGTGAAATAATTGCGTGCGCTAATTTTACTGCTGGTGTCTCAGAGAAAGAGAAAGTTCAACTGATTTGTATAAATCCATATTTTAAATTTCCTAACCACACTGCCAAAATCACTGCAGATTTGTCGACGATTATCTCTTATCAAGAACAAGTTCTTTCCCAAAGTAAACGCATATGTATAAGTTTAAGAAATTTCCTTTCAAAATTTTGATTTAGCCAACTGATTAAAAGCTCACAAGCTGTCTTTCCGGAAAATCGCCTTTTAATCAACATGTGTTAGCTTTAGTTAGGACTTTGCCTATAAAAATTTGCTATGACAAACTTTAAACCAATTAATACAAGTATTATTCCTTTATTACATTATATTTCACCTATTTACTTAATAATTGAAACTTAATGCTCGAAACGAATTTAAAAGCAAAACTTTCTAAATTGAAATTTCGCAACAAAGTTTTGCATACATATGTGAATTAAAATTACTTCCTTTTCAATATACAAGCGAAGCATGTGTGTGTATATGTACGCATGCATAACTGTGCAAACTACATAACTATGGAGAAAAGTTGGAGACAACTCCTACGCCGTAAAAGAAATGACGACAATTACGTAAACGCATCGTAATATCCAAAGAAAGAAAGCCGCCCAATAGTGAAATGTTACGGATTAAATAGAAAACTACCTATATATACAATATATATATATATACATATATATATATACATATATATATATATATATATAGACATACTTTCAGGCAAATGTAATATATATATATATAATATGTATATATATATATATATATACAAAAACTTTTATTAAATACATACGAAAACATTACAAAAACACTATAAACATGTATATATATATGTATATATATATATATATATGTATGTACACGGATGGAGTTTGTTGATTCAAAAGTTTACGATTGGTGTAATTGAAATTTCGGTCACATACCAATGCACACAGATATGTAAACACACACGTGCGCACATAAACAAATGCAAGGAAGTATACACTACCAGCAGTTGAATAGACAGATAACAACAAAGCACATACTTCCATGGACCTGTGTCTGCGTGTGTATGTTCTCTTTCCTTTTAGGTACCCAAAAATATAAAATATCAACTGCACAAACACGCACACAATAACGGTAGTAATACTTATCTATTAGAAAGAGATAGTAAATGACGCAACGAAAGTAAGCGTATGAGCAAACATGTACAAATACTAAAATTCCCAAAAATTGTATACAAAAAAAAAAAAAAAAAAATTGTTAAGATACTAACTAATTGGTGAGTGTGATTGTGTTTGTGTATTCATACCGTGGAGATTTTCTGAAAAAAAAACCAAAAAAATATACACAACTACAAAACAACAACGCTATGCATGTTAATCTGTTTGTTAGCACGTTACGGGCGTGGTAAGAGCGAAAGAGAGCATAAGACGGATAGAGAACACACTAGCAAAACACCATAAAACTTCATCACTCTTCACACACGAATTCGTTAGTATAGACTCGAATAAAAACAATAACGATGGTTCTTGCATTTGTATTTGTAGCCATGCCAGCCATTCGCACGTACGCACATTATATATATATCTATATGTATATATATATATACATACATATATATATATATATATATATATACACGTATATATAGTGAAATACTGCATACACTGCTGTAAGCGAACAGCAACAATGAGGAAGTAAGCGACAAATATAAGTCAGAAAAACAGACAGAGAGTAAGTGAGTTCTCTCAAAGTTGCTTCATTCATTCAAACCCTTTAACTCCATCTCTTGGTTAATCGTGTATATTTTACATGTTTTATTTTATACTTTTGGGAATTTGTTCTTCTATTTAAATAATCCTTTGCACAGCAAAAGCAATTACAACAACATTGCACACATTCTCATTATGTATGCGTATTACGTTGATTCCGATTCGTGCGAATTATTTTCATGCTTAAAGCAACAACAATAGACATCACAAAAAAAAAACCGTGCACACAACAGTCACGTCCCGCCCATTTGCGTACGCAACAATATATTATAAATGGTTGACGGAGAGTAAGCATTCATTCAAATGAGCACAATGCTCTTACGCTGATAAAGAGAATAAATGTTATTTTAACTGTAATCGAATTTTTTTATACACTAAAACTGAAATGGTAAATTAATGAATCGTAGCGTACGTAACGCTAAGTAAGGAGTCTTTTAATTCAATGAACATGAAACTATGATTTGTTTAATCTAAATTTTTTAATCTTTATGTCAATTCGTTCATTCTTTACTTATTCTTGAATTGCTTGCATTCGACCTATACACGCCTGAACTGAATTACCATTGATTACAGTTTACCGAACATAATCGTGATTTGTGAGAGACTTTTAAATAAAATGTAACCTATCGAACATATCGATCGTGGATTATCTTAGCCGATTGTAAACATTCAACCATGCAAGGGTCGTATTAATGTCGTATGGCACAATATAAAAAGGGAAATTTTTTCGTGGAGGAATTCACGCAATTATTTCTATTGATGAAAACTATATATGAATTTTCAAAACTATATATAACAATGTAATTATCTCAATGACAATCTCATGTTTTCGGGAAAAAACGGTGAAAATTTGACTTTGGCACTTTTTAAAGTGCCCCCTTATTGGATTTAATTACAGCAAATTTTAAAATTTTCCGACCTATACATCGATTTAAAACAAGCAATCAAGCACACGATTTGACGGACCATATACAGTAACCGTTTATAAACTAATTTTGAATTGATTAGCATATAGGTAAGAGGGCCGAAAAAGTTTCAGTTACTCTTGATAATTGGAAATCGCTTTAATGCGAACACCGTTACTTTAAACGCTAGTTATTGCGCCAGTTGAACTCGGAATAGTCAACGTTATGCAATCTTAACTAAATGTAACTAATCATTAACTTTAATAATAAATTAATTTTTTAAAGTTACGCTACCGGATACTTCGGGTTTGGAACTTTTATTTTTGCAGAGCTTATATGTTCTTGTGGAATTTTCATTAACATTACTTCTCTAGCGTATTATTACACATATATCAAAAAACAATCTACCTGGAGCAGAATTACGCGAAGGATCGATTGCTGCTCTTGCTTTGCCCACCTAGAACATTTCAGTGAAGCAGCAATCGAAAATTTCATTTTTCATCATTCTGAAAATGTTGACAATTTTTGAATATGGGTTCCCTCTCTACTCTCTTTTTATTTTCTCTAAGAGAGATAGAGTGAGAGCAAGCGAGAGATAAGGGAAAAGAGAAACCCTTTGAACAAAATTAAAAAGAGTACATTTTATAAATAACTGAATTCTTTTTTCTAGTTCATGATTGTTGTTTTTTGTGTTTTCGTCTTTCTGGGTTATAAACTCGTATATGCATATAAACTTACATATATTGTTAATGATGGCCTTAGTAGTGAGCGAATGTGACTTTGGCAGAGCTCACGTTTTAAGAGTAATGTGCAAGCGTGAGACTGCTTAAAATGCTACTGGTGCGACAAGTACATGACTGTGCGGCAAGTCAGGTGCACACTGGTTAGAAAATAGAAGAATCCTGGTCATACGCACACATATATGCACATACGCGCGCGAGCGCATATACACACACACACACACACATACACACGCATACATACATACATACACACACTTAAACACAAACACAACGGACATCTATAGCACAATGTGGGGCGGTTAAGTAAATAAGCGACTAACAAAGTGGGGGAGTAGGCATGCATGGCATGTGAGTGAGTGTATATTATATGTGATTCTATGGACGTGTGAGTGTCTAACTGCACGTTCGTTGGTTATAACATTTTACTCCTGGCTGTAGATGGTAGAGATTTTTCTTTTTTGTTTCTCTTCTTTTCTCTCTATATGAATAAATGTATATGTATATTTTGTTTTTCTTATTCTTCTTCTTCATCAGTAGTTTTTAGAATCTGGATGAATGGTTGGTTCGTGTTGTGCATGCCGAGCCAGCTATGTCACCCTCACAGACAAAGAGACAAATAAATGGACAGACATTCATATACTATACAAAATTTAAACAAGCAAACGTTATGCGTATACCTAAGAATGTCATAGTGTTTGTGTTTGTGCGTATGGATATGTGTATAAGTACTGTTAATGTTCTTATTGTATGCAACGTTTTTTCTTTACACACCGTTGCTTTTGTTTCTTTTATTTTTTATACATATTTGAAATGTGTATGTATGTGTGTTTGTGCATTTTTCTTTCTTTTTTTTTTTATATTTTTGTAAAACATCTTCAATTCCATTTTGGTTTTAGTGTTTTGTTTGTGACGTGAACGTGGCCCGTACGAATTATTCTGCACGTACTCGTCGCCAACAACGGACGTACGATTGTAATACGCTTAGCATTTTAATAAAAACATCTCAGGCTTTCTTCAGTGTATTAGTATTAGTTAACGAGCACAGTAGCGGTAAAGTGTGCAGACCACAAGGAAAACCTACATAAACCTATAAGATACACGCACACACAAAGTGAACATTAGTGAAAAGTGTGTACGAGAGGTTTCTCTGTTTTTCTGTTTTTTTTTTTTTTTTTTTTTTTTTTTTTTTTTTTTTTTTTTTTGTTTTTTCTTTGTTTTTATTCTGGAAACTCGACACAGCCAGTGTGCAGCCTTTCACTACTCCGTGGAAATATAGTGCATCGAGTACGTGTACGTGTACAAGTGTTTTTGTGCGTGTTAGAATTACAACTCATCATCAACAGGGTCGTCATTGCCATCAATCGGATGCTGGACTTGGTTCAATAACGCGCAATACGTGCTTCATTGCCAAAAAAAAAACAAAAAAAAAAAAAAGAACACATGACGTGCGGCAGGCTGTTTTAAGCAAAAGAAACCCAACAAAAACAACAAAAAACGCATTTTAACTGGACGCGCGCGTGTAAATTCTCGGCTATGTTGTGCTTTTATTTTGGCTCTTGCCTTTGTTGTTACACGCGCTAATACAAAATTGTCGTAACACGTTCGATTGACGTACAAATTTGAATTTTGATTAGTTTTCAAATAAATTTCTGTAGAAGAAGGATAACTGCACTTATATGTATATAATATATATATACATTTATATATAGATATATATATATATATATATATATGTATGTATAGATATATATGAGTGTGCATGTATACATAAAAATGTCTGTGTGTGTGTATAAGCGAGTGTAAGGCCATTTCCACGCTGTGTTCTAAACCATAAAACATGTGTTCAACATGTTAATAAAATTTTGAACGTGCATATTATGTTATTATTATTGTTAACATAAGTATTCTACTACTTACGTTAACATAGCAGCAAGCAATAAAAGCGAAAGTGTGTTTTTAACTCTAAACAAAGCATTAACATAACAAAAAAAAAAAAAAAAAAATTTAAATCATTTGCGATAACTTATTAAATACCTCTTTAATAACTTGCAGCCAGTAATCTCTTAAAATATTTAAACTTTCATAAATTCATTTAAATAAATCCTTAAGAAATATGGTTCAGTGCTGAAGCAAAAAAAAAATTTGAAAATACTTTAAGTACGTTTGTGTATGTTTATCGCAAACAGCCTCTAGTTGTTTATATTTGCTAAGAAAACAAAAACAAAAAGGAGCCCACTGCTCCATTATGTTACCTTATCCACCCGTTGCCATGGATTATGGCTATCAACGCCAATCGGCACCGAGTCATCCTGGCACGCACATGACGCCAATGGGCTCTTTAGGTATGCCGGCTGTCAGTGCCGGACCCTTTGCTCATTCATGGCTAGTGCCACATCAAGATCTATGTGCCGTGCCTTACAATAAAATGACAAATCAACATCAACAAGGTGCTGCTGGTATACACCACACTCAGCAGCACACCAGTGACCCAGGGTTAGTAAGAAATAAACTGCAAAAAGTCAAAGGATACCAAATTTTCTAAAAATCGACGCAGTCTTTAAACAAAAATAGATATTTTTCTTTTTTAGTTTAAATATAGAAAAAAAACCTATTGGAAATAATAATGTATGTATACATAATAACTATAGGTCACGTACATATTTCCGCAGCGTTGTCACCATACAAACATTTAATTGTACATAAGATTATTGAAAATGATAATAAAACATTTTCAAATACCTGTCCCGGCGGATCTTATTCTCTTAAGGAGCAAAGTAAAAACGTAAGAACAATTTTCATTTGGAGTCTCTCTATTAATCAAAGGCGTACTCGTAAACGCGTCACGCCCTTACCTATGCGCAGAAACTTCCTATTTACTTCTTACTTATTTATTGTTTGATATGAAAGAATGTTTAGATGTTTGATGTTTAAATCGAACATAAATGGTCTCCTCCCCTTTTATTTTATATATATATATATATATATATAGGTATATATATATACTAAGGTCCGCCGTATGTAAGAAATACTTGAATTTTTTAATGAAAGCTATTTTTATTTATTTATTTTTTTTAAATGTTAGGATTTCCGCTTTATTAGATAGCTATAGATATAGAAGATTAGATATGATGGATATGTGATCGGCTGCTCCGGCCTTGATTTCAAGTATGTGTCACACTCTTGACAATACTTTCTGGCAATGTTTTTGTCGTAATATGATTTTGTGTGTTTGGTGAATCCCGTCTAGCAATTTTCCATCGATTACAGCTTAAGACGAACTTAAAAAAAATCGTGTAATACTATCAAGTATTACACCGTCAAACTTTTCAAGTATCGATTAGTTTTCGAAATTCTCACCTCGGTTAAGTTGAAAACTAATGCACATTAAATTAATTCTTATTTAAGAGGAAACGAATGGAGACTAAGTGCATTACTGCATACATATTCCAATTCAGGCCTGTCTGCCAAAAAAAAAAACACGTAGTCATATTAAAATACTCTGTCCTTTCCCGATTCTAACAGCAATTCTTTAGATGACACATATACACATGTATAACAAAATGAGTGCAAATAATAAATTGCATATGAGGACAGATAGAAGTTTTGTCGTCTACGAAATAGTTAGTTAGCAAGCGAAACTTATTGCTTTTTCATTGATTTGCAACCAAACCAGTAAACCAAAATCAATTTAACTTATATTTCAAGTCAACTAACACGCTTAACATCACATAACTAATGAAATAGGTATAAGAGAAGTTTTAACAGAACGGATAATCCATATTAAATTCGAATCAGAAAGGGATATGAAGCAAAAGCGCTCACAATATATGTATCGGTTGGAAGGCAATTTAAGCATTTTTTCATCTAAATTTGTAATTATTTGAACTATTAATGCACGTTAAGTTCGTTTTCATTGCGATAATGATAAAGTTCGAGATTTTCCCATGCTGGTCAGTTCTAAAGTCGGAAAAGTGGTCAAAGTAATTATCAAATGCAACTTTCCCTAAGGAAAGTTTGCTTTGTGCTTTTACCACCGAAAATTACATTTAAGTTTATCATTAAAATTAGAAAATGCAATTGCAAAGTTGATAATCTTAGCCGTGGTGTTGAACTACCTCCCAAGCAGGAGCTCAAATGGTCGAAGGAAGCTTAAAGAACTTTTTGAGATGCTCCTCCGACCTCAAAGTTAGCTAAACAATAATAGGAGAGTCAGAGGTCAGCTTTTCAAATTAATTGAATGATTTACTTACGAAATTTTTAAAGATAATATTTATGTTCCTCTGACGTCATCATGGTTTTCAAAAGCAATTACCCAGTCTTCTCATTCAGTTTGTAAGAAGTAGAAAAAATTACGCCCCTTGGAATTGCTTTACTTTTTACAATGTGTTATAAGAGTCGCGCGACTTGTCAAAATTAAAACAGTTTTCTTTATTTAATCATCAAAAATAATAGAAGTAAAAGAAGACTTATAGCTATATTTTGAGCAACATCACAGAGGCAGCACAAGTTAAGCGGCATTATTTTCTGTACAGTATTTCTAAAACAATTTGTATCGAAGCGTTTTCTTATGAGAGATTGTTCCTTCGGCATATCAAAATTTATGCAAAATCAAAACAGCTAGAACAAGAATAGACATAATTTTCGTTTGTGATCACAAAGCCACAGTATACCCTTTAGTTTACGGCCATATAATTGTAACAATGTTTAACGTAAAATCCTAAAGTACTTTCTTTGCATTTCTGCAAGCAAAGTGTACGTTAAGTTTTTCAATATCATATGAAATCATTGCAGAGTCTATAGATATTCTTGATTCGATTTTTTATCAAACCTTCCAAGTGCAATTGAAGACTTGACAAAAATATCATAGCTTAGCTATATTTGTCGCGTAAAGAAATTCAGCAACGCTCAACGCTTTTGCTCTTTGTCCGCCTAACAAGCTCTAATGCCTCCATTTATTGAACACAGACAACGTTTACCGAGATTAATTGAATTTAATAGTAATAATATTTGGCATGATTAAAAACATATCATAGATCTTGTCGCTGATAACGGTAATGATAATTGAATAAAATAGAATACGAGAAAAAGGCCGAAAAGGCATATGTAGAGTTGCGAGCTTTGAACGCAATCAAAATTTCGAAAAATTTCACTACTTTCCTACTACTAACACTTTTATTTTAATACGGCTCTCAAATCGATATTAATATCTTTGCCTGAATACAAGGAAATCGACATATGAGAAAACATGTAACGTCCAACATCGTGCGACCTCTCACAATGTAGTCGGATGCAAAATTTATTCACAATATGCATAACGTAGGGAACATATGGTCTTTTTTTTTTTTTTTTGAATCTCGTCCAACGCGGGGACAATGGACATCTTTTTTCATTCACCGTCGCAATTCCTTCTCATTCCTTTTTTTATTCAAGCTTTCCAATCGGTCTTTTGATGCCGTAAGAAGTAGTAAAAATCCTAAACTCGATTATCTGTCCTTTCTCTAATCCTAATTTTTTATTCATTTTGTTATGCTTGGATATCACTACCATGTCTTTGCACTTTTAAGGTCCTTCCGTCAGTGTGTTTTGTTAAAAAGGTGCGAGAGAAGTTCATATTTTCATTACGTTACTTACTCTAAATTTATTTATGTTTTTATATACATGAAGTTAAACAATTAGTAGATTCTTACGATTGCGGTTAAGTTAAAAACTGATGACTAAAACCTCAATAAAAGTCCTTAAATGAAATAAAAGTATATGTAAAAGTACAATTGCGTAGATAAATAAAGAAAAAAAAAAAATAAGTTACAAAATTATATTCGCTCGTGACTGAATCTTTTGTATCCGTCGTCCTTATCCCAAAACAGATTAAAAAAAAAAAAAGAACTAAATTTTGATACGCTATAATATTGGGTGAGCTTCACTGATTTTTTCTATTTTCAAAATAAAAGTGGGGATATTTATATGGTGTGTATGACTTACAGTGTATGAGTATCGAGCAAAAAGAATGGAAAGCAAAGTGTTCTCAGTTTTTGTTGCATAGGCGTGTGTGTGTGTGTCTTTTGATCGATTTGGTCCATTTTGAGTTATTTTGCAAATTCTTAGGCGATTTCTTCGTTTCGCTAGACTGTTGGACAGATTGACAGATGGACCCGCGAACAGACGGTCATGCCTATGTGCATTTCGAATCTGAAAGTGGCCAAGAATTTGGATACTTTATAGGGTTATTGAAGTTTGTATTGAAAAAAAATTCAATTCTGATACACTATAATATTGGATACACGTGATAAATTTTTCCATTTTTATACAAACGCATGCTGTAGCGGCCATGGAATGTACGTTCAAATTTTTGTAAATTTATCTGCAATAGTTTATGAGTAACGAGCAAAAAACCAATTTTTTATTGCTTTTGAAAAACAGTTTATATTATACTGTGGGAGTGGCCTTCGACCGATGTGGTCCATTATCAATACCAAATCGCATGCAAGAACTTTTAATGAGTCTGCCCAACTTTAAGTCAATACGTTATTTTTTGCGACCAGGAGAATGTTTATAACAGACATTACACTGATGGACGGACAGACAGACCTAGCAGACATGCTTAGATCGATTAAAATTTGATGCTGCTCAAGAATATATACACTTTGCGGGGAGTCTCTAAAGCGTCCTTCTTGGCGTAGCAAACGTTTCGACAAAAAGCATAGAAGCACAGAAGCACACTCACAGCTTATACTGATTGTAGACGAAACTAAGAAAATTAATAAGTTTAGTTTAAGCACTACTTTGGACAAATCACAAATACTAAGTAGAGAAGGTTTGTTCGTATATAAGGAATTCAATAAGGAGATTAGATTGTAAATAACTGATCTCATCAGATTTTGGCAAAAACCGGTACATGGATGCAATAGCTTATAATTAGATTTGCACTGACTAGGTTTTAAGGAAAGAAAGTGCTTAAAATGACCTATCGGGACATTGAAGTTTATCTCAAGTCAATGAAATCACTTATCAATGTTTTATCGAGCACCAAATATCTTAGATTCGTTAGATACGTTCCAATGTCACCGCAATTAGATTAACTACTACTACTACCGAAACTACTCCCACCACGAAAAGCAGTAACTATTTCTGAATGGACCATTAAGTTACGCGGAAGAAATGTTACGTTGAATATATGCGTGAATATAGCATAGAGGATATCGTCATCAAAAAAGTATACAGTGTTGATTTATATAACAGATCGAATGCAAACTCAACGGAAGAAAAATCATTTAATTAACTTTACTTTTCATCCAGAGCATCAAATATGAGAAAATTATGATAAGTGAATAAATACAATATTTGAGAGTTACACACAAGAATGCAATGCAGTCCAAATAGATGAATAAGCATGATGACGGACAAAAGTATCTATCGCTTTATACTTACAAAGCTTTAGCATAGGTGACGACGATAAATGGTTCCCAAGTCTCCATACGAGATATTTAAAAGAAAGATTGCTGCGTTCAAATGCAAGAAAATTAAACTAACTCTACCTCTAAAAAGTATTAAGTTTATCGCAAAAGGTGGGCCCGTCTCAACCTCTTTTTGGTGTTGCATTCATTTGCATAGGCTTAGTGTACCCATGTATCACAAGTTGTTTACGGCATCTCAATTGCACGCTAATACTTTGGTAGTTTTTGGAATAGAAAATGTTATTATGTGGACATCTTCGCATTTCAAAAGTTTAAAATAAAAATGTAAACAAAAAAAATCTAGCGGTGAAAGTTCTTTCTATTGAATTACGTGTCAATGTTATAATGAATAGTGTGAAAGTGCTAAAGATCAATAGTTGTCGCGATTACGTGCGACGTTATGTTCGGGCAAAATTAAAGGGGTTGCAATATTATTATTTTTTGTTTTTTTGGTGAGCGAAAAAAAATAGAAGACATATGCTTTGATTTACATTTTTAATATCGAATGAAACTTCAACTTTAATCAGCTTTCATGCTTGATTGCGTTTTTTACGGCAAAATATTGGCGACGATCTTTCACTGATAAAATTCGGTTGTCTTTACTTTCTTTCCTTTTTTTACGATTTTTCACAATTCTATGTTTATTTATGTCGCGATCAGTGTTATGAATTAATGCCTTGTAACAGTCCTTGTAATCTGTTAAGCTGCTTTATAATGCTTTGATGCCCATACGATTTTAAAAGTAATATAAAAAAAATTGTTTTTTCTTTTTTCTTGTGTTGATTAGTTGATCTACATCTATAAAAGGTTTAAATGGATTTAAGAGCGATGGGAACAATTAGATTACAAATAGTAGAGAAGAAAAGGAACATAATAAATTTCCAAAAAAAAATTATATCCATCTTGAGAAATATATCTCAAAATCAAGTATAAGTATAGTGCAGGAGTGTCATCTCGCCATTCTGCTAAATACTCTTTTGGAATTTTCAATTTATCGTTGGACAATCAGCTATCACGATTGCGATTGTCGTTTTATTTAGACATTGTCGCAACTTATTAGGCTTTTGAAAGGTAGTTGTTATGAAGCTACTTACAAATCGTTAAGATTATCTTCTCGATTTCGATTCCGCACTTGATCATTTCACTAAATGACGTACTACAAAGCTTGAACTTGAAGCTCTAAACTATAGTTATACGCCTGAGTCTGATGTCAATTCACCATGCACACTGAAAGTAGGCCTTGGAATCAGGTCTTTTCCCTTTGTCTTGGAAGAGTAGGTTTCTTATCCAACTTCACAAATGTAATAACGGAAATTTTGTCCAGGCCTGTAAAGGCATTGCTAAGTTGAATGTCTTAACTAAATTGTTTAAACGAATTTTTACTCAGCAATTCGCTCACATTCCGCCAATTAAGCCTGGCTTTGTACCAGGAGTATCAACTTTTACGAACCTCTTAAAGTGTACTTGCCATGTTTTCAAGGCTTTTTCCAGTGGCTCGCGAACGGATATCGCATGTACTGATGTTAGTAAACCGTTTGACTTGGTTAACCTCAAGTTAGTGATTTTTAAACCCCAGGCCCCTGAGTCCCCTTGGCACGGATTCAAATTGACAGTCTTTTATCGTCATAACAGATCATTCAGAGCTCTGCTTAACTGCATCACATCTGATGAATCCCCCGTGACGTCCAGCCACTTAGGGCCGCTTTTTATTCATTCTACATACATCAATGAGAGCCCATTGGTGATTAAATTCCGCCCATTAAATTTTATGAAATTATATCTAAAAAAATGCAAGAAGCTTTCTTTCGAAAGTAGGAATTTGTTTTCTACTGACTATTTCATCGATTCACAAAAATTGGAAAACATAGATTCTTTCAAGGATTCAGGACTTCTATAAAACTAGCTCGGCGCTAGGTTTCATTAAACGATGGCTCAAAGAGCTTAATCAACCTACCATTCCAAAAGGCCATACATGAGCTTAATCAGGTCAATGGTTAAGTGTGTCTCTGTTGTGTGGTCTCCTTCTTATAGATGTTATATAGATTCAATAGGATACGTTCAAAAGCAATTCCTGCCCTTTGTCCTTAGGAATTTGGATTGGAATCGGTTCGTTTGTCTCTTTGCCTCCTTCTGTGTTTCTATCAGCCTTAACGTCACTTGAGAAATGTAGGTTTATTCTTGGCTTTTGCTTCCCAGTTAAGGTAATGAATGCTACTATCGATTCCTCGGCATTACTTGATCAGATAAACTTTAATGTTCCGAATCGTTTCTCTAGGAACTGTATCTGCATAAAGCTCAATCAATGTAAATGCAATTACGAGCTTTTCAATCCGTTCAGAGTCCCTAGCAAAAATATCGAATTCTTTAAATTTTATCAAATCAATATTTCTTATTCTTCTTCTAATTCTTATTCTTCTTTGCCTGTATCGTATTTAAATTAACTTGCAATCTTAACATCTTATATGATTCAGAAATTAACTGAATTTGTTTACAAGCATCGGTTGACAAGCGTTTGCATGTTTGCAATGACTTAGGGGTCCACCCACAACTCGGATCTGTACCGGGTGTAGGTATACCTCTGTACTAAATATGTACAGGATTTTTCTTTTCCTTTTTTTCGCTCACTCTCTTTTTTTTTGTTTATAGATGAATTTTATTCTTTTTCTATATATTTTCGTCATTTTTTCTTTGCATTAGTTATTAATCATAAGTAATAGTAAAAGATTTACTTCTAAGAGTCAATTGAATTGAGTTGTAATACATCTTGCTAGCATAGCCTAAATGTGGCAAAAGCCTTTTTCCCAAATAAGACGTCCACGAATTGTAAATCCAAGCTACAAGCACAATCTCTCAGGGCACATACTTGAGCAAAGTATCCAAAGACTTTTTACAATCATGTAACAATACATTTCATACAGAGTGATTCTTTTGCATACTAGTTCCCTAGTTTCGGTCTATTTCCTGCCGAACAAATTGAAAATTTTCAAGTTTTAAATGTTGTGCGTCTGCAGCAATCGGTTATACATTAACGGCAAGAAAAATCCAATAAAATTATATACATCTTAAATTGGCAAGTTATTAGACCTGAATCTGAAGCCATTGCACTTTTGGTTAACAACTTTATTGAAAAGGTAAATTATGCCCAAAAAAAACTCAGTTTTACATTTTAAAATGGCTTTCACATGAAAACTCTGTATCTTTTATGTGACATTAAAAAGTTATATTGCAGTGCTTCGAGTACTATGATCCCGTCCAAAAAAAAAAAGTCTAGCAATCCTGGACAACAATGTAGGTGAAGTGTGCAAAGCAATTAATATCAAGTAAGAGAATTATGTTTGGTCGTGACCGAATCTTTTAAGCCCGTCACCGTTACCCTAAAAAAGAGAAAGAAAGTAAAAGAACCACATTTTCTCTCTAATGCTCACTATGTTCACTAATATGGAGTGGGCTCGGCTGATTTTTTCTATTTTCAAAATAACAGTTGTTGTCGCATAGGCGTGTGGTCGTTGTAGGCGTGCACTTGGAAAACTTTAAGTCGCTTCCAAATTCTTTTGCAAGTTTATAGGCGATATCTTCGTTCTCGCTAACGCTAACCACAAATACTACACAATTGCACAGACAGATATATGGACAGATGGACAGACGGACAGACGAGCATGTTTAGATGCATTCCAAATTTGAAACTGGCCAAGAATTTATATACTTTATGGGGTTTTCAAGCTTCTTACTGCGCTTTATAATGATATTAAAAAAAATTAAAATTTCATACACAATAATATAGGGTGGGTGCAGACAATTCTTTGTATAGGTGCTACAACATCGGCCATAGAATGTACGTTCAAATTTTTGTACATTTATCTGCGATAGTTTGTAAGTAACGAGCAAAAAATCAACTATTTATTCATTTTGGAAAGCAAAGCTATTCTCAGTTTACGTGGATGGATCGACGCCCCCTCATAATTCGGCGATAGGTATAAATATTTATACAAACTATTATTGATATCTGAAAAATTCGCTAGAAATCTTTTGCTTGTAGCATTCTGTGCACATATCAATGTCATCATCGTGCGTATGTGTTGCATCATCGAAAAAGGGCGTTTCGCGAGAATAGATTTATTAGATGCTTTGCGCTCAAATTCTTTTTGATCCAATCTACTTCCGTGAATCATGCTATAATGCAAATGTGGACTAAAATACCTTGAATCGACAAAGCGCAAATTCTCAGTGCAATTATTCAAGTATGAGGGCGAGAAACAACACTTAAGCCGAGAATATCAAGGACATTTATTGCCGATTATTATCTGACGTTTGACGGAGATATCAATCCAAGCTATTATAGTTTTAAAAAAAAATAAAAAAATCAAATGTTTATCTTTTGCGCTAGAGCTGACAAATTTTCGAAAGTTTTTGATCATCGACTATTTGAGGACAGGAGACGTATTTTCAATAGTTACTAGCCTGTCGAAAATTCCCAAAAAACACTTGAAATATTTTTGACTTCCGAAGTCTTTCCATAATTGCTTCGAAATTATCGGTGAAAGAAAAAAGAATTCAGTATCAAAATAATCTCCCATTAATCATTAATTAATTAATTATTTTAGTTTAAATAAAACTTTTTTATAATTGGACAAGTTTCCCTGTTACGCTTGTCTTCTTAATTTATTTAGCAAATGTTTTTTTTGTCATATCAATTACTTTCGCAGAACATTAACATTCAAACACTATCCACTATCTCTGCGCTCGTGTATGTGGATATACATATATAAAAAGGTATATAAAAATAATTATTTCTCTCTTCAATATTTCGCTTGCGATCTGAAAGGTTTCGCACATGCAACGAGAAGAAAAAGAATAAACACAAGAACATTTCATCACATGCTTTTTTCTTTCGCTTCTTTTGACACAATATGTTGTAATGGAAATGAAAAAAGTATCAAAAAAACAAAAAGATGAAAAATAATGAAAAACTTATTGACAACCAATTTGTTAGTAAATTGATTTTTTTTTTTTTTTCTTTTCTCACTTACTCTAAAAAATACAAAAGAGATTAATTGTTTTTATTTATTTATTTTTTATTTTTGTTTCTATGACGGACTTGCAGGGGTATTGAGAAATTGACGAGCATTTTTATTGTTAAACAACATCACGAATGTTGTAACAAATGTAGTGTAACTAATTGTTATATGAAGCAATTTTCTTCTTTTTTCAAGGTTTCTGCTCGAGTTTACATTTTATCAAAAAAATAAAACTAAGAAGAAAATTGAAAATACTTTACTCTCCTAACCATATAAAAAAGGAAAGAGGAAAAAAAGAAGCTTCTAAAACCGCTAATAAGATAAATTTTAAAACTACAACTCTCTATAAAATTATGTTAATCGCTGAACTTTACAGTGTCCATTCACTGTCACGAACTTAAGGGAGCAAACCACTGTAAAAAAAAAGCAGAGAAAAAAATAATTTGGAAAAATATTAAAATTTGTTCGTAGAACATTTTTCGCTTAAAGGGCCCTGTGACATGCAGCATAGCGGGTCTAAATTTATATTTAAATTTCAAAAAAAAAACAAGTAAGTAACCGGCAGGGACCGAATCTCGCATACCAACCACTATGCTTTTCGCATTCTAGTCTCCAACTTATTTTACTTAATACCCTTATCGCTGGTATTATTAAGAAAAAAAAACGTCTATCACATTTATTCTAGAATTAACCAAGTTTTAGGCAGAGAATACATTTTCATTTGAGGAATGCACAAAACATTCATTAAACATTTCAAGGTGGAAAAGATTGCGCCTTCTAACTTTTATCATTTCTGAGTAAGAAGCAAAAACCCACAAATTGTTGCTAAGAAAAACGAAGTTGCGTTCAGTCTATGCTCCATTGCGAGTTTCTACTCTTATCAATTCGGCCCATTTTCAATACCGACCTGCGTGCAAAACCTACCAATATCTCTACCAAATTTCAAGTCGTTATCTTCACTTTTGCGACCAGGAGAATGTTTACAGAAGACAGACGGACGGGCACGGTTAAGTCGATTCCGAACTGGATGCTGAGCGAGAATATATATACTTTGTGAGGTCTCTGAGTTTTGACAAAACAAACATACCCCTCATCCTTCGGTGATGGGTACAAAAATAATCAAATATTTATTATAATAGAACTTCTAAATGCTTAAAAGCGTTTATCTCGAAACTGACTTTTTGGAAGCGACACGCAACATAACTCGAACAAGTTTCATTTTTTTTATTCAAATTTCTTCAGATGTCTTTCAAATGAATTACTTTTTCTATACAAAGACGTGCGAGTTTTTCGATTAACTAATTTAAACATTTTTTATCAATAAAAGGGTGGCCTTCTTTGCTCAAAAGTTGCATACTTTGACTCAAACACTCGCCATTTACACTAAAAATCAATATTTCTAAAAATCCTTACGTATATCTCCAGATAAAGGGATATAAATAGGGGAGAAGAATGAGGGGCATATTCTTTTTGTCAATACGCTTGCAATACACAGAAGAAAGCATCACAGATCCCACAATATATATATTCTCGCTCGGCATCCAGTTCGGAATCGATTGAAGCGTGTTCGTCTGGCTGTCTGCCCGTCGGTGTACTATCTATTGCAAACAAATGAAGCTATCGGATTCAAATTCGGCAGTGATATTGGAAATTCTTGCACACAGGTTGAAAATGGGCCTGAGAACACCTCTGTTTTTCAAAAGGAGTAAAAAATTGGTTTTTTGCTCATTACTCATAAACTGTGGCAGTAAAATATACAAACATTTGAACGCATACTCGACGGGCGACGCTGTAATACGTTTACAAAAATTCTCCAAAAAAGCTTCCAAAAACCCCATTAAGTATATAAATTCTTGGTCACTTTCAAATTTGGAATGCATCTAAACAGATCCGTCCGTTCGTCTACTCATCTCTCTGTCTGCGTAACTGTATAGTATTTGCCGGAAACATTTTCCCACGTTAGCGGAAATGAAAAAATCGCTTACAACTTTGCAAAAGAATTTGGAAGTGACTTAAACTTTTCGAAGGACATGCCAACAACGCCGACACGACTATACGACAAAAACTTTTATTTTCAAAATAAGAAAAACCATCTACGTCCACTCTATATTATAGAGAATGAAGATTTAGTTCTTTTACTTTGTTTGTCTTTTTTAGAATAACGGCGATGGTTATTAAAGATTCCGCCACGAACAAATACAATTTTGTTACTTGTTTTCCATTAGCTTGGGATCCAAGTTAAAATACTACTTTTCGTTCCGTTTCCTCGACGATTTTTTGCTCAAAAGCGCCCGTTTTGCTGCATCTGTCAAAGAGAGGATCGCACGTTTTACACTTTATATATATAGCGAAATAATGGAGGAAATGGCAAGAAAATATATAATTCTATAGCCGAGTCCATAATAAACTCTAAAAATTTCATCCCAAACCTTTAATCTCTTAGCAGAAGCAATGAAAGCTTCAGAATCGTACTTAGCCTTATATCTATCCACTTGAAGATTATTTTGATGAAGCCACACTAACGTATCTTTTTTTTGAAAATACTTTTAAATGATCATAAAAACTTTCCAAAGACACTTTCCGTTAGTGCATGAGGGTGAGATAAGATAGCAATCAAAAGGCAACACACCACGCTACCACTTCCCACCTGTAAATCCTTTGACGAAAGCACACTTGTCGTAATGCTTGGAGGATAACTCAGAGTTTTCATGGAACGAATTTTTTTCCCACTTATACTAGAATTTCCAAACCATGCATTAACCAAAAAAAAAAAAAAAATAAAAAAATTGATTTTCGGAAAAATTTACAGTGGTTTAGCCCCTTAACTAATAAATTTTACAACAAATTCCATTGTCGTATGGAAGGTTGAAAGGAACTGGAAGGCAAGAAATTGTTACAAAAAAAGATCATTGGCAAGAGCATATCAAAGAAATGCACAAATTCTAATAAATTACATATTTGTCACGTTAAATATCCACTACTGGAGCAATTGGACAATAAAAATTCACTTTTTGCTTTTTTTTCTTTAACGTCACCGATCACCCAGGGAGTACGCTAACAGTTACGAAGAAGTGAGGAAAGCGATAGGGAAGCGACCACGGCCTAATAAGTGGTAAACCTTTACCGACTGAACACTCGCTATAACTACTACCGAAGTAAACTGCATCGTCTCAAGATTTGAACCTTTGGGGATTGAACACAGGCTTGGTAGTCACGATACTTAACTACTCGGCTATTCGAGCGGACGTGTAGGATATTTATGAAATTTGAAGCAATAACTAATTAAAGCAACAAAAATCTGCAAAGTAGATTGATTTGCAGCCCAGCTTAGCCCTAACTGCTCCTTCCTCCTCTCTGCGAGTTATGCAACAGTCTACAAGTCTAAAATAGTTAAAGCCAACTCTCCTAATCAAAGAGATAAAGCTTTTTAGTGAAATCAAACAATTGAACCAAGAGATGAAACCTAATCAGAGATTGCCTTATACCCATATATGCATATAAGTCACAGACCTTCAATTCACATAGTGTTTTGAAAAATATAGAGACCTTTACAGTATGAGCAATTTATTAACAAAAAGAATTGGTATACATCGGATCTCTTTACATTTCTTTTAATTTATTTACATTTTTATTATTATATTTTTCTAATAAATTTATTGGCCCGTGCCGAACATCGTTAACATGCCTTAATTGCCAAAAAAAAAAAAAAAAGAAAAAAACATATATATAAACAAATAATAAAAAATTTTAAAAAAGTTGTATCTGCATAAACTGAGATAGGTATCAACAAAAAAAAAAAAAATTGAAAAAAAAAGAAAACAAAGCAACAAATATCATCAAGAAACAAAACAAAATATTATAAAGTTTATGTATATGAGATGACAAACAAGAACCGGCTTATTTCTGATGAAGTTATCATCACTAGACTAAAAAGATATGGATCAGAAATGTACATAAAAGTTGCAACAAAGAGTGCTTTAAAAAGAAACCCAAAAAGCAGCCTACATAAAGCTCTACAGCAACCTTTACAAGCGTATAATGATAACTCTCATAAGATTAAGTAAAAAAAAAAAAAAAAAAAAAAAAACCGAGTACTAAGCTTACATTCACCTCTAGGCGAAGCTTGGATACCTACTATCACAATTAACACGAAATAACATACGTTTGCCTTTCATGGGCAGATCGTAACACCCAATCTCTCGATGACGCAAATAAATATTTCTACGAAATCTTAACTCGTTATCTCTTTTAGAATCGTGGTCATTGGCAACAGCCGTAGTTCAAAGATTTGACTTGAAAGTCGTGTAGGCGTTAAGATTATGCTTATTTTTAAATTTTATCTTTGGACCGGAACTAGGTATGCACAGCTCCAATGGAAGAGAACAAAACACCGAGATGGCCGGCTAAGTTACCTTAAGAATATAATGCCGATCGAAGACAGCGGAAACTTTTTAATTCCCTGATGTGTGTAGTGCGCAATTGTTACAAACGGAACGACCACATTATAATATATACCTTTTATTTTTTTGGTGGGGAATATAAAAATATTAAAAAACTAAAAATACACAGAAAAAAAGCAAAAGCAGAAAAAGACCGACAAAGAGAACCAGAAATCACTTGTGGAAAATTTACGAAATAAAAAACAGAGATGTAACTCTTAAAAGTTTATATAAAGTTATATATATATATATATATATAAATATATATACATACATGTATCACAGGTAAATAAAAACAAAATCATATTCATCTGTGCACAAAGTAAAGTAGCATTTTAGCCAACTTACCAAGACAATAAGCATACTTATGATGAAACCGCTAAAATGATGATCTTCTATCATTAATTTAAAAATATTAAATCTTGTTATTGCGGTATGTTAACTAAAAACTCTCGCAATCTGGCTTAAGTTGCTTTAGCTCAATAAACACGCACAGTCTGTGTATCATTTTCCACGCAGAGACTTTTTACATTATGCCAGACATCAACAGCGCAGCTACAATATTGCACAAGGATCTGTCTACATTTTTTTTTGTTTTTCCGTCTTCTTCGCTCTTAATAATTTGTTATTAATAATAAAAGTTTAAAGCGTAAATTACTTCATTATACGAATGAAACTCGAAAACTTCGCAGATTAGCATTAGTTTTACAAAATTCAATTAATGTTTGCATATTCGTTAAAGGAATGGATTTTAGCAAATTGTTTGAATGTGAACACGTTTTTCCGCTGGCGTTTTTCAGCTGGCCGTAGGACATGTTTCCCCATCGAACGTTATATCGACGTCTTTTATAGATATTTAATTGCGCTTTTTGTACCCTACGGCCAGAAGGGCTCACAATAGGCCCACCTTTTATTTTTGCCACCGATTCTGAATCAATGTTAGCTTGCCTGTCCATGTGCCCCTCCGGCCATCTGTTGACTATGAGATTGCAATTTTCAAGATATTTCAATGAAATTTGGTACACTGATGGAGTTTCACCCGGAGACGAACGCTATTGAAAATGCTTTGAATCGATCCACCGACCGCTTGCGAACGTTCCCCGCTGAAAGTTTTTCGACAAAATTCGCTAAGTAATAATAGTTTCACATTACAAATCGATATGAAAAACTTGGTTCGTCAGGAGGAATTTTTCGAAAACCCTCTCTTACACCCGTTACTACGAAAACTGAATATTTATATGTTAAAAAGGTATCATCTTCAAACTACATTTTTAATTATAATCACAAAATCAAAGAACAAAGTTATTGCTACAATCCAAACAGTGAAAGAATGCGAACTTACAAATTGAGTTATAACGATTTTTGGGGACATAACGCCTCTCCACTATTGTGATATCTATTGAAGGCCGATAACGATGATCAGACAAACCAAATTTCGTTAGAATTTATGATCACCAAAGTCCGCCTTGTATACGGAAGACACTAAGTTAGTTATAACAAACTGAGGTCGATTTATATTTTTTGATATCAAGTGAACTCGAAAGATGTCGATAACAAACTCGTTGTAACGAGTAGATAGTTTATAGCTGTCGATCGAGCGTGCCTTTTCTATAAGATGGAAAATCTTTTGATCATAAAGTTGATGTCGAGTAACATATTCAAATTACGTTGGAATTCACTCGATATCGAAAGCCATAAACCAACCCGAGTGACTGTGGATTTCCAACAGCATTTTTAAGATATTTTTAGGAAATTTGATACATTGGCGTGTTTTTTGTTCCAGGCACGACTTATCTTGAAAGTGCTTTGGGTAGAACCACTTTCTCGACCGCTTCCTTTACAACGGCGTAATTGGGAAAATCGATGTATGAATAACTGTAGAGTGTGGGATATTTAATTGTAAATCGCGCCACACTATAGCGTTTTTACTGGTGTGATAATAATCATTGAGCAAATTGTGGCTCACATGTGTGGTCCTTTCTTTTAAGCTACGCTCCTTACAGTTTATTTAATAATGTTTTTTTCTCTTCCCGCTGAGAGGATGCTAACAATAGTGCTAGGAAATGTTCTTCTATAGTCGTATCAGCTTTCTGAAAGGAATTTCTAATTAAGAGAATAGCTCTCATCCTCTGTTACCGGTTGATGGTGCGTCCAAGTCGTTTTTATGCGTTTTTCTGTGAAGATTTCTTACGGATAATTTGTGCTTTGGTACAGCATCACATCAAACGTCGCTTTCCTACTGAATCACTGAGATCTCATCCGAGAATATGATTTTATTTTGGTAAAAAGTTTGAAAAAACTCCATACGTTGTTCAGATGAACATCTTTCTGTAAACAAATTGCAAACCCTACTGAACACAACTAATAAAAGCAAAATAATTTCGTCTATCAAGATATCACTCCTATTGCAAAGCCTATACAACAGTCATCGCTTGCAACTCAGAAGGCTTCTGCTAGGAAGTGTCAGCATAATTTTTCATAAATTAATTGAAAAAAAATGATTTTTCAAAATTTTTATAAATTCGATTGTTATAGAATTTTGGATGTTTTTTCGAAAGATGTTGATTGAAGTTGTTTTTGTGAATGTGGACGATGTTTATTTTTAACAAAACATCGGCATCTGTAATATGGCTCTGGCATGAACTAACGGCTCTATTGCCAGATAATCTAAGCTCTATTACTTCTGACTAATCTAAGATGATACATGACGATGATGATTTTTTTCTGAATATTGTTCTAATCCCAATTAATGTTACTGTTCAATCTCTAATACCCACAAACAAACTTGGGCTCATTCTAGGATCATTGTAAGTCGTATACATGCAACTGATAAAATTGTTGCTGCATTTGCACCATTTTTAAACTTTTCTAGCTAGCTAGCCCCAATCCGTGATTGTCAGAAAGGAATTTCATATATAAATTTTGATTTCATTTCCCGCGTAAACTGAAAACTCGGCTTAATATCTCGTTTGATTATTCGATAAAATGGCTGAGATTCTCTATTCACTAACAATATTTGTAAGATGTTCATCAAGTTTATTATTCCCAAATGGGTCAGAAATATAAATTGCTTGACAAAACAATGACATGATTAACGTATTAAACGATTTGCTGCAAGCCGAGACCGTACAAAAGCATTTTTCTTCTCTTTCTTATGAGTTTTTCAACTTCTACTTACTTTTTCTCAACAAAAACTAAATGCTATTAATTTTTATTAATTACCAGCAATTAGTCTTATTTACGTTTTGTTTTCCTTTCACACGTACTGAAAGGAAATGTGGCGAAATATGTTTTCATCAAAGAAAAAAAAAAAAAAAAAAAAAAAAAGTGAAAAAAGACTTTACTAACGCTATTTTTCATTATATCTTCTGCATATTGTTCAGGAAGAGCATGAATGACTGACAGCACTTCAATGAAGATCTAAAATTTTTTGGAATTCGTATAATCAATAGAATGAAACAATTAAAGGAAGGTTACCCTCCTATGCAGCTATTATGACATACGGCCAGTCATGCTTTTTCTATAAAATATTATCTTAAATTTTCTTCTTTCATTATATTTCAATCGGCTGTACTCGTATTGACCACTAACGTAGGGCAATAAACTGTATTGATTCCGTGATCTACTAAATTATGGACACATGATATTATTCCGCCCATTCCGCGATATACTAAGTTGAGAGCACATCACACGAGGTGTGATAAAAAAAAAGTGACTTTTCAAATTCCGTGGGCTACGTATATTCGACTTTCGATATCTTTTTTTTTTTTTTTGCTCCATTGGTACACCTGTCCCTAACATATGTTAACTTTATCAGCCATTCCGCATAGATTGCGCTAACGGTTACAAAGGTTAGACGTGTTTTGTTCTGCTTCGCGATTGTTTTGCGATCGAAACAATACACAGATCACAAAACCTCTATTAAACTTTGTATGAAAAATAAAATTAAGTGCTCCATCACATTTCACTTGGGCGAGGCTAAATATTTATAAGTTGTACAAGCTCTTCACAAAAAGCCGAGAAGATGTTGATGACCCTGCCAACTCTTATATATCTACCCATTAAGGGTAAATAAGAAAAAAGAAAAATTGTGACTGAAAAGAATCTCCATAATTGAATCCATAATTAATTTGTATCAGATATTTGATTGTAGGCTAAAGTGTGAATCTGTTCATCCGATATATGCCAAATTATAACGTCTCATTCGTATCATATACGATAGATATATAGGATTTTTTTAGTCAACTCAATGAATCGCCTGTTGTTGATTCGCCGAATTCCAGAAGAAGAAAAAGTATATAAGAAATATATATACAAAAAGGCTTAAGTAGATGGTCCGCCTTCTTTTGTTCGTATGATCTTCGGGTAATTTTAGATAAAAGCTGAGTTAAAATTAATATATAATTTTTGATCATCAATCGACCAAAAGGGCAAACAATAAGATTTCAAATACGAATTTATCTTGCGAGAAAAGGTAGAAAAGTTGTACTTGTTATAACAGCGGATCAGATGATCAATACTTTTTGTATTAACGTTAATCAAGATCAAGGCCGCCAATGGCAAATTGTTACAATTAAATGTCCCGGCAGTTTTTATATACGCAAATGTTCATTACAACGAATATACCGCAAAGAATACTAAACTGAACTGATCTTAGGTTTAAAAGAATTAGAAGCAACTTTGTTTAACTGTCGGTTGAAATGAGCGACTCTTGCTGCCTCTTTATAATAATTATCTCAAGAAAATTAGTTAATTACTGTTTATAAAAATCTTTTCTTATACTTTTCTTGCAGAATTTTAGAGTTACGAAAAGAGAAATCACGAGATGCCGCACGCTCGCGACGCGGCAAAGAGAATTTTGAATTCTATGAATTAGCGAAAATGTTACCGTTACCCTCAGCAATAACCAGTCAGTTGGATAAGGCGTCGATAATAAGACTGACGATAAGCTATTTAAAATTACGAGATTTTTCCGGGCACGGTGATCCGCCATGGACCCGAGAACAAAGCACTAGTAGTAAATTGAAAAGTAAGTAATATTTATTCATGTAAAAGCAATGAAAATAATTCTACATTTCTTTTTTTTTAATATATATATTAATAAATAAAAGGAAGTGAAATTTTTATTAAAAGCATAAAATTATAAGAAAAAAAAATCCAAAATAATCGCTTGTTATAAAAAAAAAAATAAATAAGTAAATAAATTTCTGTTTTTGTTTGTAATTTATTAAATAATTAATTTATAGGAAAGACAAAAAACGGAATTTTTATGGCGACAAATTTTTAAAGGAACACACGCTTGCGTATACGAGCATTATACGCTACCTTAAATATCAGACGCACATAAATAAACTATTGAAGTCTTTGGTTCTTTTATTTCTTCTTCTTCTTCTTCTTCTTCTTCTTCTTCTTATTTAGTTACACATAAAACGTAGACTTAAACGTTTATACGTTTACTCAAGTCTTTATGGTTTTTTTCTGTTTAATTTTATTTTACTGTATTATTGCTAGAGAGTTATTGTGGTAGTTTGTTGGTGTATTTGTGCGGTTTTATGTGTGTAAACTAATTTGCATAAAAAAATGTGTAAACACAAGTGAAGTTTTTTTTTGTGCTTTTTCCCTGCACTGTTGTGCTCATGCGCAACCATTTTGTTTTTTTTTTTTTTTTCTTTTACAAATTTTTTTTTCCTTTTTTTTTTACTTTATTTTTCAATTTCGTTATCAGTTCGAGTACATGTTTGTGCTTCTACGTACATATGTGTAAATTTTTATTGGCTTTCAGGTATTTTGTAAAAGGTAACGGAAGGTTAAATTTATTGTTTTTTTTTTCTTTTCGGCTTAATATAAATTTTGTATTGCATTGCATTGTTATTGTTGTTGCATTAATTTATCGATATATGTTGACCATTTTGAAATGAATTACCAATGATTCAAATATTTATTGCCTTGAAAAAAAAAATTTGTTGTTTTTTCGTTGTTAACAAACAAATCAGTTTTAATGAATAATGCGCGTAGAGTGGAAAAAATGTACAAAAAAAAGCACTTTTTTTAAGAAATTTCAATTTTCAACTCTTCCCTACTCATCATCATCATCATCATCATCATCCGGTTGTGTGATGTATAAAATGCATTATAGCATAGGTGACATCGTGAAAAGTACACCCTAAGTTACGTTAGGTTTTGTGGCGGTAGTCTGTTTAATAACACGACTCATTTAGGTCAGAAATAAAGTCGTGATGATGACGATCATGAGATCATTAAAAAGTCTACCTTGAGAAGAGTTGAATAGTTTGACAGATATATAAACCCTATGGACTGCTCAATGACCTAACGATAACAGTTAAGAGGAGTTCAACCCTACGTCGTTTCGTCGCAATGGAAAAATCTTAATAGAGCAAATGGCTTGAGGGCTCGTATTGACTCGTAACATTTGGTACACATGCCAATAACGTTTTTCATTAACGGCTTCCGTTGTCGAGTTACGTTCTCGAGTTTTTTGCGGGCTATTCGGATTGCTCTTCTACTTCATTACATATGAATCCGTTAAATTGTTCAAACCCACTGTCGATGGCTTTGTTTTTTAATATTTAAAATAAATCTGTGAAAAGCCGAATGCGAATGGAGCGAAAGATCTCAGAGCAAATATATTCTATTATTACACAGTTACATACGCTTGATTCGAGTGAGAAAAAAGGCAGACCTTTTGTCAGATAAATTTCAATTTTAATAAATGTATTGTTCTTTGACCTCACCCAAGGACGAAATTAATTTTCGATGCGGTTCAGAGCAGCTAGCGAGTTTTCTAATTTCACAATTATGATTATAGGAGTTTGTCTCGATTAACGTCGTTCGATCGTTCGGTGTATCTTTGCCGGGCGCCATAAAGAAGACATGACGTTAAAAATATACTACCAAATGTTTGTAGTTCATGCTTCCAAATCAATCAATAAATTAACGCGATGATCACGCTTTTACTCAAAGTCGCAATATTAGTGATGGATAATCTTGATTGATTGTCGCTGGGGCGTTAACACACCCACAATGAAAAAAGCAAAATGCCGTACAAGTATTATTATGATTGGTATGAAAATTCCTAAATCGTTACTTAGGAACAGGAAGATGATTAAAATCGGAATCTCTAAATTGAAAAGGAAAAACGAAAGATCTTTGCATGGTGGGTAGCTTTAAAAAGTTCTAAGCTTATATATTAGGTGAATAAGAAAAGCTTAAGTTCATTCCAAATGCAGATAAATTTCGATTTCCTCTTAAAGCTTAATATTTGTTGACACGCCCCAGTAATATTTCGATCGGCATATGGATATCAACAGTCATTTGCTCCCATTTATTATTATTTTTTCCAATCTTTCTTTTTTTTTAATAATTCAATTATAGGATTTTACGATTATGACCTTTGGCCAAATATGAAAACAATAAAAAAAAAAGAAAAAACCGTAGAAACATCGAAAATGTATTCAATAAATCTTCCCTTAATAAAAACAAAAAAAAAAAAAAACAAATACACACACACACACACACACACACATGTTCACTTAAGTATGATTATGATGATTATTTTAACACTCACCCACACAACCTTCAGCCTCAGCCGCAATGCTTAACACTTGTTTCAACAGCGTATTGCCCCTAAGCGGCGTACACTCCATACACATATGCACTTAAGACCTTCGAAGGCGATAACGAGTGGCATAAAAGAAATCTCTTGAGTAATGTACGTAATGTTTGTGGGTGCGTTTTCTTTTCCATATACATACATAAGTTAGCTTATGGTCATTTTTATGCTCCTTTTCCTCCTTTTTTTTTTTTTCTTTTTTACCAAACAATTCACTTTTGCCTTTCAGGAAATTTTTTTATGACTATTCAATAATAATAAGATTTTCCTTCCGAAACAGGAAAAAGAAATTGCGTGAATGTGAGTGAGCGTACGTGTGCGCGAGCGTGTGTGCCTTGAAACGTAAAGCGAATCCGGATTTGAACAGATTTTTTATGATCTTATTTTTTATTCTTAGGTAAAAACAATGAATTATGCATAAACAAGTGAAGCATGCTTACATAGGTATTAACATAAAATATTTATAATTATTTTAAACTATTTCTTATTGCATTGAAAATGAAAATTATTTTGATACTCTATAGCACATATGGTGCAGGCTATATTAAGTTTCTGCGGACGTATGTAACACTCAGTTTTTATTATACCGATCGCTTCGGAATAATTTTCTGAATTCGTCTAAAACTGTCTGTCCGACAGTCCGTCTGATGTCTATCCACTTATTGATGTGTTTAACCCCACAGGCTGCAAATTTTTGAGATGTTTTTTAATGCAATTTGCACTGATGTGCCTTGACGCAAGGACAAACGCTCCCCATATAAAGTCTTATTTTAAAAAGTGGGAAAAAGTTGTAATTTTTTAAATGTTTTGAAAATGGCGCTTTGTGGTACTACTTCGTCATTCTTAATTGATATGAAAAATTTGGTTAGGCTGGGACGAATCTTTGAACCCCTTTCATATAACCGTTCCTATGAAAATTGAAAGTTTATATAGTAAAAGGGTGTAAATTTAAATATTTCAAAGAAATCAACCTTACCGAAATGGGACCACGAAGATCTAATTTTTGGCCACTACCTCATAAAAGGATTCTCAGGAAATGAAATCACTTATATACCGAAAATGTCTTATTGTCAACCTTTTACGATGAAATTTGTTTATGATAATAATTTGACATAAAAATTAAGTGGACCAAATCGGAGTCTATATCTTGGACCCCACACCATATAAGAATTCTCATGAATAGTAAACCCTTCAGAAAAAGGTTTAACTTTTAATATTTTCAAATGAAAATTGGTCCTTAGTAGCAATTTAACAAAGAAATTAACGGTAGGGTTAACAAAGAAATTAACGGTAGGGGAGCCTATCAGACATATATAGGGGTTATCATGAAAAGTCAGCTCTTATATGGAGAGAAAGTGTAATTTTTAAAAAAAATAATAACATTTTTAGAACGTAAAATTCCAAAATTTGGATCACGTGATGTGATGTTTTGAGTATCCTATAATAGGCGGGCTTTCATGGAAAGTATGCCGTTGCATGAAAGTGATTTGTAATTTGTGATGTATTGTCACCGAAACGGGCGAATATTTGTATTATACGAAATGGTGTAGTGTATCTAACGATCGGCCTTCCACGGCCTTACTTGTTTTCTCCGATTTAAATTATTTTCTATTATAAAATTACGTTATCGAAGTTTGGCCACCTCTTGCTGGTCTATCAAATAGTTGACAACAATAGTTATGCTATAAGCATTTATGTTCAACGAAGCTGAACAAGTTATTATATTATTATATACATATATATTATATACATATATATTTAAGATGATGAAGAAATAAACCTAACCAATAAATATGAAATAAAATTCAAAAAAAGGAAAACACCTAAAAAATATCTCACTATCAATAAGAAATATTTTCACGCGCGATTTTTATTATTTCACACCAAGTAAACCGTAAATAGATTTTCAGGTTTATTGCGGTATTGTCTAATGTTAATATTAGAGGGATTCACTATTTAAGACGTATAAATGACTATGAATATAGACTTGATATTATATATATTTGTATATATATATATATATATACTGGCATTAATTTTTTTTTTTGTGACGGAGAAAGTTTTTCTTTTAATTCGATTTTGTAATATATTGCATATTATATCAGAGAAACATCTATATGATCGCATATCAATATTACGCCGCAGAGTATTGGTGAATATACTCATCATTTATAAGTTACGTTAAGATTCATTTCTCTTTCTATGCGTAAGTACATGCACAGAAATAAAAGTGTTTTTGTATTTTTTATAAATTTTGCAGGTGCAGCCATAAGACGTAATCCTGCTGTCGACTCATATGAACAACATCACGGTACCCACATATTGCAGGTAAGCCTTTTAAAAAATCTATCCACCATTTTTATTTAAGCAATGCATGTATTATGCAAATCATATTCATTCAGGAGCGGACTGAACGGAGTAAACATAACAAAGCGTGCACTCCGTTCTCCTTAATATTGAAGGAAAAGAACAAAATTTATAAAAATCTTTTTCGAAGCGAGAAAAGTCTTTAATAAGTTGTGATTATTATCATGACATAAATTTTATGTCTACTATGGGGATGAACCGACATATGTTTACAAAATATAGCAAGTGTAGACCATAAAGTAGCGAAAAAAAAAAAGATAAATAAAAATACTATAGAATAGCACGGCTCACCATTAAGAATATATATATAGTTCATCTAGTCTTCGATGCTCGTTTGTAAGCCTCATGAACATTTGACAAATCCACCATGAGAAGAGACAATCTAGCAACGTGTTTACCTTTAGAGTTTTTACAAAACTATAGTAAACATTTCTAATAAGTCTTACGCCGCTATCTATATTTATTTATCCATTTTTCAACTCGACTACACAAATATCAGCTGAATTAAGCTATATATGTAAACAATTACACCAATTGCAGCGACAATGAGTCAACATTATAACAGCAAAAGAGTTAGCCAAAAGTAATTGTATTCATATCTATGAGCAGACATACAGCATACTTGTGCATCATTCCAGCTCTTTGCGCCGTGTTTCTCAAGACTTCGCTAAATTAACTCTTACTATAATAGTAGTCACGCTGAACCCACTTTTATTGGTAATTATCGTCCAAGTATGACATTGGCGATTAACAAGCTTTTTGAAGGGTTGATTTTATACTAAGCCTTGAGTCAGATATTTCAACTATGTTGTGAACCTTATTTAAATTCTTGCTAAAAATCCTAAGTGGGCTCATAGTTGCTTCTACATTGGTAAATCTTTATACACTGATAGCGTCTGGGGGCCACTGGACTGGACCATTTATGTAAATTTCTCTCAACAGGCCAGTTAATCAATTTAACCAAGAATGAGATCCCAGACATAAACCGACATTTATCCAGGGAAGGCAATTCTATGAGTAATAATTTATCTCCATATGGCGGTGACGGTGCAAGGGGGTCCCATGGCAGATTCCCTAATGCAAAAAAGCAGGAATTGTTTTTGCGCCGATTCGATCGCATCCAGAAAGAATCTATTTACATAGATGATAAGCTACAATTTTTAATGATTCTTTGCTTATCAGGCGATTGTAATTTTTTTTTAAACATTTGTTGTAAGTAATCACCAAGAATGTGAAAAGCAAGTCTTAGCTCCCTATCTTAATGGTTACAATTGGAAGAACATCGGCAAGCACAACAACGCATAATTGTGTAGATAAACAAGCGATTTTGTTGTAAAAGTGTCATTAGTTTTTTTAGATGACGAGTTGTAACGTATCTATGTAAGTGGTATGTTATCTCCATTATCAAAATGTGCTCTAAGAGTGCTTGCGCCAAGTTGCACTTTTCTATCTCAAATTTTGCAAATTTGGACGATTCAACGGCGATCGGATCGGAAGTCGGAATATGTTTTAGAATACACGTTGACCCAAACAGATCTTAATAAATACTCATTACTTCCTCGTCGTTGTAATGAAAAAAGTGATATCAAGAAATCTTATCTTTTACTAGTAAACTGTTTTTAAATTAATTTATGAAAAATTATACCAACACTTCCTAGCAGACGTCTTCTGGGTTAAGAACAAACAATGCCTGTTGTAGAGACTTTGCTATAAGAGTGATATCTTGATAGACGAAATTATTTTGCGAAATTATGTTCATCTGAACAACGTATGGAGTTTTTTCAAACTTTTTACCAAAATAAAATCATGTTCTCGGATGAGATCTCAATGATTCAGTAGGAAATCAAAATTGTGACGTATGATGTGATACTGTACCAAAGCACAAATTATCCGTAAGAAATCTTCACATAAAAACGCATAAAAACGACCTGGACGCACCATCAACCAGTAACAGAGGATGAGAGCTATTCTCTTAATTAGAAATTCCTTTCAGAAAGCTGATACGACTATAGAAGAACATTTCCTAGCACTATTGTTAGCATCCTCTCAGCGGGAAGAGAAAAAAACATTATTAAATAAACTGTAAGGAGCGTAGCTTAAAAGAAAGGACCACACATGTGAGCCACAATTTGCTCAATGATTATTATCACACCAGTAAAAACGCTATAGTGTGGCGCGATTTACAATTAAATATCCCACACTCTACAGTTATTCATACATCGATTTTCCAAATTACGCCGTTGTAAAGGAAGCGGTCGAGAAAGTGGTCCGACCCAAAACACTTTCAAGATAGGTCGTCCCTGGAACAAAAAACACGCCAATGTATCAAATTTGCTAAAAATATTTTAAAAATTATCGTCTGTACGTTGAACACAAAACTTCTTAGACAGAGAACGGACAGACGGGCAGACTCGACTTAATAGTGTGTCTTTGTTTGTATTTTCATCCATCCGCGAATTCCTCCATTCACCTATGTACTCCCTCAGCCGCCTATTCGTACCTCCATCTACCCATTCGCTCACTTATTCGGCCTTGCCACACTGTTCGTCCGTCCAATTGTCGTACCATCTATCAGTTTGTCCATCGACATACTTATTCCTTTGTCCGCCCATGTTTATGGTTAAAAATTAAAATAGAAAGCTGAAAACTAACAAGTGAAAAAATTGTTCCCCGCTTCGACCGAATCTTTGCTATCCATTACCGCCTAATACTAATGAAAAATGTGTTGACCTTGTCTCTTGCTCTCTGTAGTTTGTTGGCTGATGCTGCAAAAGTTTTGATAAAAGAAGGATATTTTAACATTCTGTAATATTGAGTAGGCGTGGCGAATGTTTTCCCATTTTGTGCAGGAGCTGCAGGACTATGCACAGAATATAAATGCAAATTTTTATTCTTGTATCTATTGTGGTTCACAAGTCACGAGCAAAAAGCTAAATTTTCTTTTTTATTTTTGAAAACCGAGGTTATGTTGTACTATGGTCAGGTGACTTTTGTCCGATTTGGCCCATCTCACTACCAAGAATTGCTAATCTTTGTGCTAAATTTAAAGGCGATTGCTGCATATGTGCGGCCAGGAGAATATTTACGGCAGAAATTTTACACACAGACAGGCAACCAAACAGATAGATGGATAGACAGACATGCCTAAATCGGTTTGATATTGTTAGTTTATGAGACATCTGCAGTTTTCTTATGCATGTTGCAAACAACCCGTCCGGCCATCCTTCGGCGATGAGCATAAAAACATATATATTTTTAGTTTAGTGTTTTCAAGCGGCCATGCTCGACAACTATTAAGCAATATCGAGAATGACGAAGTAACAATAATTTAGCATTTTCTATTAAAATAATTCTGATCTGGCAACAGAAGAGACACATTTTTGTGATATAAAAAATACTAATCGAAAATGTGTTGACTTTGGTTTTTGAAGCTTCTTTGCGGTAAACGTTTTGCTAAAGGAAGGAAATTTTAAGATTCTACAATATTAAGTAGGCGTGGCGAATTTTTTTCACTTTTGCACAGGCGCTGCACAACAAACTAGATTTTATTCATGTAATAAAGCCGAGTATTGTAAGCATTATTGGTGAACTTAGGTCAAAATTAGTGACGAAAGTGCTTGAAAATAGGGTTCATCGGTCTCGTTTCTGTATGAGAAGCTGTGATGGTCATCTCCAGTCAGTTTATATTTAGAACTTATTACAACAAATATTTTTTCCTTCTTTTATCGTATCACTTTTATCGTTAAACTCTGTATGTATGTATGTATACAAGCACTTGGGGAACAAGCTTGGGGTTACATGCTTTAAGCTTGAGAGTCGCAGGAAACATATTTATAAGAATTTTATAATAAAAAAGTTTATAAGGAATTAAATATAACGGCATATCCTTGTGTTAACAACGATTAGTTCGCTCCTGAGAACATTTTGTTGGTTCGGTTTTGTTGGTATTTTTCATTTGTATTTTGTTCTTTATTTTCCACTGCATAGTCTTTAGATGGTTTCATTTTGGCCGTGGCTGCTGATGGACGTTTCCTGTATGTATCTGAAACAGTATCGATTTATTTGGGTCAGAGTCAAGTGGAAATGACAGGCTCCAGCATCTTCGATTACATACATCCGAGTGATCATGCCGAAATAGCCGAACAATTGGGTTTAAGCTTAACGAGTAATAGCGGAGTAACGAGTGGTGGTAGTAATAATAGTGGACCCCCTGGTCTAGCCTCACCTCATTCGGCAACTTCGGACGACGGTATTGGTGCTAATCACGGTACCAATAATCCCGATGGTAATTTTCATTAAAAAAAAAAAAAAAAATTAAATTAATAAATAAACGAAAGATAAACGACTCAAAACATTAAAAAAAGTGTCTTCCTAAAAATGATCGGAAATACATATAGTAAAAATCAGTCTATATTTACAGTCTCTGCACAAATGTCTGTGTCTTCCAATAGCGGCTATAAAGGATTTGAGCGTTCATTTTGCGTACGCATGAAATCAACTCTAACCAAGCGTGGCTGCCATTTCAAATCATCCGGGTACAGGGTAAGTTGAGCATTTCCAGTTCCTCAAACCATTCATGGTTATCATTAAATAATGTGTATGTGTATGCAACTCTATGAATTATTTTGTTTAATATTCAGTTATCCAGTTATTGCTCTTGTTGATTGTTGTTATTATTATTGTTGCTGTTGTTATTGTTGTTGTTCTTGTTCTTGTTCTTGTTTATTATCATTTCTGGTCCCTATAAACTTTTTGTAGTAATTACTTTTTTTAATCTTTTTTTTTTTTTTTTTTTTTTTTTTTTTTATATAAATGCTTGAGTAAAGACGCTTTCTTTCTCCCTTTACCATTACGTCTATATTTATTTGTATATTTTATCCCCTCATCCACTTCCCATCTTCGTATCTGCAGGCTAATAATGATCAATCGGTCAGTGGTGGTAAAAATGCTAAAACATCGGGCACCAATTATTCGGTACGTATCAATTAAAATCAGTACACAATCAATTTTGAATAAAAAGGAATATTTTTTTTCAATTTATTTCTTTCGTACCACTTTTTTTCTTTCTTTTTTTCTAAAATCATTATGAAAAATTCAAAAAAAAAAAATTAAATACTAACCAAAAATATATTTTTTGTATATGTTTTACAAAATTTGTAATTTTACTAAACCACAAAATTTATCTGAATTACTTTGAAATTGATTTGAAAAGGAAATGAAAATAATCGAATAATTCCTTTAACTGATTTTATTGATCAGTATCGAATATCTAAACATTTTATATAATGTTCTTAATATTATTTAAAAATATTTAAGTTTTGCTATAGTCACTTATATTCTAACAAAATATATATATATATGTATGTATACCGTTATGGACCCTTTTCATAGAACTTAAGATAAGAACGAAGATTTTAATGTAAGAACTGCCAAGCAATCAGTCCGTAACAATCGAATTCTAGCAACGGCACGCGTTGCGAGGTGAGTCACTATGCGGCCAAAATACATACTGCATAATATATATGCTGCGTCATCCTGACATAAAATCGACTACAACTTTAAGGAAAGTTCAGCTTATTTATTTAAGCTCGTGCCGTCTTCGCTTGACAAATGCATTTATCGCATACTTGATAAAGTTTTTAAACTTTAACTAAATGCTACTTATTAGTTTCTCTATTTGCTATTCGTGTACTAAAGAGATCTCATTAAATTTCAGGTTATTCTGTTACTATGCAAACTGCGACCTCAGTATACATTTTCCCATTCGCGGAAATCTCAACCACCATTATTGGGTATGGTAGCGTTAGGTATAGCATTGCCACCGCCATCTGTACACGAAATACGTTTAGAGTGTGATATGTTTGTAATGCGTATCAATTTCGATTTTCGCATAGCACACTGTGAGCCAAGGTATGTCAAAATGGACTGATAACTAACTCATTTAGTGATAACGAAAAAATTGGGTTCTTCGCTTTAGAATTTCAGATTTATTAGATTACAGTCCGGAAGATCTGGTAGGTAGAAGTTTATATTCCCTGTGTCATGCTGAAGATGCCAATCGCTTGAGAAAATCTCACACGGATCGTAAGTAAAAAGTTTTCACAAATTTAATTGGGAAGATATCGTTGCTAATTAATCTTCGTTCGTATTTTGCAGTTATCGAGAAAGGTCAAGTACTAACTGGCTATTATCGTTTAATGAATAAAAGTGGCGGTTATACGTGGATGATGACGTGTGCCACAGTGGTTTGTAGTTCCAAAAATGCCGATGAACAAAATATCATCTGTATCAACTATGTGATTAGTAATCGTGAGAACGAGAATTTGATTTTAGACTGCTGTCAACTCGAGCCCAGTGTAGATAGCATTAAACATGAAGATCTATCAAGTAATGATAAAAATTCCGGTTCACCTGGTGGCGATGCGGCTACGGGTGATAGTCATAGCGGCCATGCAGGCAACGATACCAAACTAACTTCTCCGAAGACCGAACCAGCCGATACTCAACAACAACGCTCGCGTGGCCGAGCGCCAAACAGTAACAATGCAAATGTGAATAACGGTAATATGGTTTTAATTAAAGATAGAAATACTCCAGTAATTGGTATTGAATCGGATCCATTGCCTGCAACATTGGCAGTAACACCTGTTCCAACGCCAGCACCGCCTATCACCACCAAACGTAAGAGAAAAAGCAAAGCAACACAACAAATAGAAGCTGAAAATACAGAAGTCACTGCCGTTATAAATGAACCGAATACCAAAGTTCCTGCTTTAGAACGTGAAACGTCACGTACACGTTTACCCCCAATCATAGACGAACAGCAGCAGCAGCAGCAGCAGCAGCAGCAACAGCAGCAACAGTCCCATCAACCTGCACAACAGCAACAAACTCAGCAGGCATCTCAACCTACGCCGCAAGTCCAACAAACGGAAACTTCTGTTAAAGATTTAGAACAAGCAATGTCCAAGCATTTACCCTCACCTAATAGCACCGGTACAAATAGCGTAGGTATTCCCAATACAACCGACTTTAGTGCCGATGCCTTACTGAAACAACAACAACAGCAACAGCAGCAGCAGCAACAAAATGACAAAAGCAGTACCATACAATGGATAGGAACACCACATTATCAACAACCAGCACCCCCTAATCCCGCCACCGCTCTATTACGTCTATATGCTAATCGTGAAAGTGTAATACGAGCGACAGCTCGCCAAACACCTACCGGAGTATTTTATGGAGATCAGCAAACCGGTCCTCTCCCTACACCACCCGGAAGTGAGTCGTCGTACGACAACCAATACTTGCAATTGCACTCACACCCACAAAAGACATCAGCAGACGCTTTCACCAATCTGGTATCAACTTACGGTACATATCATCACAGCACCATAGATTATCATAATGCCATGACTCCACCCAGTTCGGTATCACCTAGAGATTCAAGTAACTCCCTGAATACGGCCAGCAAGACAACTACTACAACTCTGACTAACAGTAATGGACAATATGATTATACGGACCCTTTACGTGCGCAATACACAACGCCCGCCAGTAGCGGTAGTGCTAGTGGTGATGTTAGTACCACTTCAGCTCTACCACTTAAACCGCAACCATACTCAGCTTCAGCTGCCATGCATCACAGCAATACCACAGATGCTGCCAGCGGCTTAACTTATAGTAACTTGGATCAACCTCAATATTTTACGCCACATTCCTCTAGTTTTCACTTATATCATAAAGGTGCTCCGACTAGTGGTTGGTATTCAACCCCTTCATAGGTAGACCTAATTCAAGACTGTCAACATTTTCAACAACAGCAACAACACCAACAACAACAACAACAACAACAACAACAATCAAGCATCTCTCCCCTTATGTCGCCAAATTACGCAAGACAATTGGACGTAACTCATGCACATAGCATCGCAACCAAAGATAGTTGGGATATTGTAGGAGCTTTAGGTAAAGTAGCTCGTATGTTTTTCAATAATGTGACGAGAAAAAATAATTAAGTCGAATGGGAACACCAACAACATCACACAACATTATAAGGGAAGACTAAATAAAAACTTTTCCAAACATTTTAAGGAAAAAGTCAATGACTTAATGACTTTTATTAAGCCCTGCTTCGAAAAGTTTCGTTCTCTCCTTAATTATGTTTTCAGTTACTCAACCTCTTTGTGGCATATAAAAAATTACAATAAAATCCCCATAAAATAAAGACATTACAACTGCCACCCTATAATGAGGTTAATATATATTTTGCAATGAAAATCTACTTTAAGCATTAATAACAGAACGAAGGATTACAATTCAACAAATAAACTTTCGCGACACACGAACCCAAAGACCAAAGGGGAATGGGAAAGGAAAGGAAGAAAATTTTGCAAAGGCTTTACAACTACCAGAGAGCGCATGAGATTATTATTGAATTTTATTATATGTCTTTTTTTTCGTAATATTTCTGAGTAACCTAAAAGTACCCTATGGGACGAAGGATCCAAACTCATAAGACAGAGATTTTAAGTCCAACTGATTCTCCATGGTTGTCGATCCTTGCGCTCGTTGCTTGTATTGTTCAAAATCGTAGGAAGCTATGACCTTTGCTTTACGGTCTCAGAAAAAATCACCAGTGCTCTTGTGGGGAGCTTTCTCTCCGCCCATTCTTTTTTTTTTTTTTTGTTTTTATTTCGTACTTTTTTTTATTTTCCGCAAATTAGAAGTTTGTATAAAACCGCGTATCCATCCGCCTAGGGGACTTAGAGAATGACATAATCTCGACAGAGCAAACCCTATTATTTCAAAGTATTACCACAAAGAATTAACATGACGGTGCTGGTTTGAATCAAGCGACTACGATCTTATCCGAATCCGCTTACAACTTAACACCATTTTTCTAATTGGAAATACGAATAATTAATTTTTTATTAATAATACACATTCTCTTCAAAAAAGTACCGGGAAAAATATTGAAATATTGAAATCTCATTCGTTCATTGCTCCGAATAGAGCATTCTTTGAAAAGATTCATAAAAACGTAAAGGGAAACGAAAAAAAAAACAAGTTAAAATGCGATTAACGGGGAAAGTCGCCCGACGAAAACTGGTTTCGGAAATGATGCGACGCAATCCACTCTGAATTAACTGGCATTTGGGCCAAGACATGCCTACATGCAATTCAGAAGATGATTCTGCTGAATCGATTCGTACAATAAAAAGCGGGTTCATTACAAACCATTATTCGTGTTAAAAACATCCGCTCAAATTTTATACGCTTTTACTTTAACACAACGAATAAGAAATCATTATATAAAAACTTTCAGCGAGAAATCTTCGCATATTTTTTGTCCATTATTTAGCGAAATATGAATTTTAATAGTCCGTACCATTGTTTTGTTTTTTTTTCTACGACCAGCCATTCAAGGAACATCTCCTATACCTGCGGGCACGGTGGTGATCAGGAAAAGTTATAGGAAGGGAGGGGTAGAGAGAGGGAGTTGTGTTTGTGCACTTTCATCTCGAGACTAGAGACATCAGGTACGGTGGGAAACATCACTGCTACTAGACTATTCCAAAGGCGAGCAGTACGATTAAAAAACGACGAGTCGCGGAAATGTGTTGTACAGTACGCAGATAACTCCAAGGCAAGTAGGTGGGAACGCAGAGAAAGCCATTTAATCCAGTTAAAGGACATGAGTGGTGGACAAAACTCTTTTATCTCTATAGGACACCTGCCCTGGATGTACCTGTACACACGCTCCAAACATAGCTGACATTATGCCGATGCTCAAGGATATGGAGAGTTTTCGACACACTGTCGTCCCCTATGAGCATCTGAGCCTATCGCTGTATGCGAGTGTGGGCACCCAAGCAAATTTTGAATGCTCTGCTGATCTTGGCCGGATGTAGGCGGCGCAAATGATACGGATATCGGCTGGAGTAAAGTATATTTTGCACCGCTTTAATAAACTTAATCCCTCGACTGCGTGTTTCGACACTTCAAACACATGTTCTGTCCAACGAGCATCGTTTTGTATTCTCATGCCCAGAACATCTATAGTGACACCATCAAAAGAGAGGGACTGTTCATCACTTTTCCAATGCGTTCGAGGACAGCCTTGAGTTTTGGAAACGTTGTCCTAACCTGTCAGTCTGACTGCTGATTATTTACTGCCTGATGGTCTTATAAAGCTCCGATTTAGTGTGCCCTTCATCATGCAGGTTTTGTTCTGTACAGCCTTACTAAAGGAGAATGCCTTGTGGTGTCGTCTGCAAACGAGTAAAGAAGGTTCTCGATCGCAACTCTTATCGAATGGTTTTCTAAGAAACTCGATGTGAATCGTTTTCATCGAACGCTTTGGATATACGTACCAACCTCACGCAACAACCTCACTTTCGCCAAAGTGGCGAACAGCTCGGTTCCACTCTTCGGTAAGGTAGGACACTAGTGGACCGATTTTTGCGAAAGCCATATTGTCTATCGCCAATTAAATCGTTAGATTCTTGGTATCTCGTTAGGTGGTAGTTGAGATTGACAAGAAGTTTTTTCGCGACCCTCGATCAAAATAATAGTGCAGGTGTCGAACACGTGACTCTTTCGAGCGGTGACAGTGGTTGATTGCTATGTGGTAAGCTGGAATTTGAAGAAAACATTTCAGCCAGCACATTAGCTTTATCAACCGAGTCGGATATCATTTGATAGTTGCTGAGAAGAGTCGGAATAGATGCGGCAGATTATTTCCCAATTCTTTTCACAAAATACGAAAAGCTCTCGCCTTTTCTGGGAGCGGTCAGAAATTTTGTACACCGCCGCTACTCGTGGAAATCTTCTTCGCGGCGAAGTACCTGGTTGCACATTTTTCTAGACTATTTGCGAGTTGTTGGGAGTCCACCACTATTTTAAAAATGTGCATTCAAACTTCGGTAATTGTAGGCGAACTAAGATTCGTTTAATTTTTACGTGGCCTTAGAAAGTGTTGTGTGTTATTGTGGGTGTTATTTTAGACGGAGTACTTTCGCTCCACATCTTTAGATAACCTTGATAAGCATAGTTTTCAAATTTTGTGTCAAACTTTACTAAGAATTGCAAGTTTACCTACTAGGACGAACTGGAACGATTTTCAAGGTTTACTCTACCTATGATTTAGTCTTAGATGTCTGTTTTTGCGATCATTAACTTTTCAACAGGCGGTCACAGAAGTACAGATGGAGTCAGGGACGGAAGGACGAATAGAGCCTAGAATCGTAAGTTTATTGTACATTGTTTTTGGAGCCACCACCGCGCGCTTTTAGGTACTAAGAACTGAAAGGCAGATCTATTATAACCCTCCTACTTTCCCATCAATAGGCATAACAAATGTGTTCGTACACCAAAGCAATGTTGATGAATTGACACAAAATTTGCTCAAGCTACCTTCTAATAACATATGCTTAGAGAAAAAGTATTAAGAGTTTTATCGGTAGATACTGCTTGCTGTTGTAGAGCGCATAACAATAATCACATTACGTCATACTGACGCACGTTTAAATTCTAAGACTTCACTATAAAATCTTCATAAAAATAGGTACACATTTCGTGCACAGTTTCAAAAATTATGTTTGTGTCAAGAAGTGGGAAATCTCTGAAAGAATGCAAATTTATTGGTTTCCGTTCTGCAAAAGTGTCGATATCAAAAATGTAACTCGCCTTGGTCGACTCAGCATTGAAAAAATCTCAATAAAAGTTTACAGAAAATCTCTTATTAGTTTTTTTTCGACATCTTTTACCTTATGATATAGATATCGGTCCGTTCGGTATATCCTTAATATAGACGGAAAAAATGAGAAAAATTTGACCTAAAGCTTAAGCAAACATGACGTAATCTGAGTAAGTAACTGAACAACTACTCACGACAGAAGTAGAGAGAACAAATCTAAGAAAGAAAGAAAATAATTGAATAATAAATCATCGACAGTCCAGATGTGAAAGGTATACGCAATGCACTTAAGTTTTAAATGTCAATTAGTGAACGATTGACATTTTTCGTACGGATTTATGTTATATAAAGGGAAGAAATATATTTCGAATTATAGAAATGTGTAAATAATCTATAATTTATTATAAACATTTATATTTATAAAAAAAAAAAAGTTTATACCCTCTAAAGACATTTCAGTTTCTCCAGTACTCATATTTTGTAAAATTAATCTTAAAATAAAATTTAAATTAAAAAGAGAAAAAAAAAGGAAAAATTATTTAAAACAAGCCCACGATAATACATTAAATGTTGTTAAATAATTTTTAAGCTTGTAAATTCATTTAAAAAAAAATAATAAAAAAAATACAAAGACAAATGAAGAATTCCATACTCTTACTTATGTATATTATGATATAAAAAAAAAAAAAGCTAAAATAAATTTCAAACATTACATAAATAAGTCCCTTTGCGTCATAATCATGTAAGAGAGAAAAATGATTATTTCGTCATGAATCCAACTTTATATCCCAGAACCCGTATATATGTAAATGGAAAGGAAGCTTCAACTTTATACATTGAATATTCGTTTACATTTCGAATAAGAGTTATTCACCATTAATGCTAAGTATAGAGCATCCAAAAAGCTCATATGAAAGCAGTAGATCTCTCTCTCTCTCTCTCTCTCTCACACTCTCTCTCTCTCTTAAAAAATATCAAAAAAATGACTCAATTGCTTCTTCTTCTTTTGTGCGTCGGAAAATTAACGACAGATGATTTACTGTGCTGAGTAAAAAACACGCAATTACTCAAGGAAGCTTTAGAGACCCCTTGACTAGTATCAGATCTTGAATCGATTTAGTCATGCCTATCTACCCGTCTGTTCATCTGCTCGTCTGCTTGTCATTGTGCAATTGTGCAAGAAAGAAAACCCACAATTGAAAATGTGTCCTTTGAATTTCACAAAGCCATTGAAAGTTCTTGCACAGAAGCTGGTTTTCGAAAATAAAAAAAAAACACTAAGAATCCAGTTATTTTTCTGCAACACACACAACAATAAGACTTTACACACCCAGTGCCAGTAAACAAAGTGAAAAGTACGTCCCGCATTCATTGCCTTAGCCAAGTACATATATTTTCGGAAATCTACATCTACATAGATCTACATAGCTTAAAAAAAAAGAGAGTCTGAAGAAAAACCAAATTATATGAGAGCCAAAATTTTTTTGAACTCGTTTTCAAGATATCCCTGAGAGATATTATTCTATGTGTTATGATCGATTATGCTTTCGATGTACATTGAAATTTCATTGCAAATTACTGGCTCGCTAGTGGTGAATATAAAAAAAAAAATAAAAAAAAAACAAAAAAAAAAACACGAAAAACTTCTAAGACTTAGATAGTGTGCCAATATTCATTATAAAGAAATTTTGTATAAAAGTAAAATTTGATTTAACTCTCGTTCTTCCTTATCTTTTGTTTAGAGTGACTTTTATGAAAAAAAAAAAACCTAAAAAAATATATAAGAAAAAAACATATCAAATGTGTTTTCTGTTATTTGAGGCAATATATATATATATATAACCCAATTCGCCTTCCTATTAAAAAAAAAAAATCTGTTTTCTATTTCATTACTATTATTTTGTCCTTTTCTCTTAATAATTTAGTTAATTTTATTCTAGCTTTAAATAAATTGAATTAATGTAAAAGAGAAAAAAAACTTTTTCTCATTAAAAAGTTTATATCAAATAAAAGATATATATAAGGAAAAAGTAAATAAATACAGAAAATTCTATATCTTTAAGCATCATTTGCAAATTATTCAGTGTTCGCTATGAAAGAAAAAAAGAAACAGAGAAAAAAACAATTACCAGAAAATCTATTTAAACATTAAAACACTGCGGTTATTATTATAACATAAATTAAAAAATAAAAAAAATAAAAAACCAACACAAGTTGAATATTATAAGGTATTATAATAAAAAAATATATATAAAAAAAAATACATGAGGCCTACACAAGCGTTTGTTTAAATATTATAGAGTTATATAGAGTTTGTAGAGTTGCTTTTGTTTTTATATTATTGGAAATGTTTATCGAATAATACACGAATCGTAAAAATAATTGAACGCGGAATAGAATTCTTAAGGTTGTCCTTTAACACGATCAACTTGTTGATGGCTGAAATCGTTCAATCTGGTTTTTATAGAAGGCAGATGTTGTGTAACGCTTGGCTTGGGCATGTTTTTCGAAGCCCCTTTTTCTTTCCTTAGCGTCACATATTGACACCGCTCGTTCTAGAAGGCCATTAGAAGTTATTATAAAGACTTTAGTTGAAGCAAATCGACGAATGACAGATAACTCGTGAAATCACTGACAGTTTAAATCGATTGAATTCTGCTGTTCTTGATAACACAGATATACAGTATAAAGAAGTCGACTTTTGTTTTGAGCAAAAAAACGAAATTTCTTTGGAAAAACTAAAAATCTGTTAAAGCAAGATATGCTTTTAAAAAATCTTCCAGTGCATTTTTTACAAAACGTCTTTACCGATTTTCACCATGCAAGATGAAAACACTTGATCTTGATGATTAGTTCGTATAATTCGGACACCTTTACTCTGCCAGTGGCAGCTATAAGTGCGTGAAGAGGTTTTTATCACCCAATATATGCACATCATTTTCTTTTACGTTAATTACTGGCTTAGGTGTTGATTTTGTAACCTTCCTTTCTTTCACGCGCCGTGATATCAAAGCGACAATATTTCCTTATTTCTTGAAAAAATCCTATAGAGTCATCTGTAAATCGAGGTTCCGAGCAGCAATAGCTTCCCGTTTTTTTTTTTTATCTTAAAAAGATATTAAACGATTTCTTTAAAAAGAGTATCACCGGTGGAAAATAGCACCCCGTGATTCGTCGCCTGGGCCAAGACGCACTTAAGAGCCGAAATCCTTTGAAAGAGGACACCATCTATCTTAACCTTACAATACAATAATAGGTTTATTATATAATCGAACTGTTTAGTTGTCTTACCTAGACACAGCAAAGAGCCGCCAGTGGAAGCGAAATTCCCAGCCAAATTTTATGCTACGACACACACTTGCGATGAACACTTCCATCCTGGTGTTTTCAAGTTATTAACAATTCCAGTATCCAATACCCAAACAAGTTTGGTCAACCACTAAAAGAGATTGCTTGACTTTACAATTGTCCTTCTCTTCCGTATTCCAAAACATGAAGAAATGTGCCTGACATTGAGTGCAGAACGGGTGTTTTTTTTTAATTACCATTCACTCAGGCGATTTGTTCTAAACGCGCAAAAGTACGATGAATTAGAGACGAAGAAGTATTATGTCTTTACCTATCGAGCATTTCACTATAATAGCTACGTAATAAAAACTAAATCGGTGGAAATCAGTAAAATAGAGCTGATATCAGCTTTTCTGAAAAATGTAAACATCCTCATGTCCATCCCCATTGTCCATGCTCATAAGTGAATAAAGTCCTCGTATGGGAATGCGTGGAACAATGCATTTATTTATTTCGATTCATTTATTTATTTCAACAAATTTTCATGGTACAAGCTCCTAATCTCGCCAACACAATCCAAGTATGTGTATGTGTAATTCAAAATATTAAAACATAGTATTACAATTTTGACACTATCCTGCAGTCATGACATTATCCTGAACAAAAAGTGATTCCCTAACCAACATTAAAAATTAGCAACAGATGAACCAGGAATATATAGTAAGCATATTCTGACAACCGTGGTCTCAGTCGGTATCTGCTTAAGTATCCGCCATTATGATTGTTTTACCATGGAAGAATATCAAATGTTTAAATGTGGCTCGCGAATGCATGACACAGCCAATGTCACATAAAAAAACCAAACATGTGGCTTAACATTTGTACCATTCACAACTAAAACGAATAAAGTCAACCAAAAATCCAAATTTATTTTTCAGTAATAAGGAAGTATCGCATTATTGTTTCCATAAGAGATTCATTTTAATTCATACACAGTGAACACTGTGAACTACAATTCATAATACGAAGAGCACTTTGGGTCAAACGAAAATAACCGTAAATCGATATTGATTTAAAAAATTACGTGGTGAACAGCAAAATTATACAAAATCAAACCCTGATTCATTAAAGCTACACTTATGCACGTAAATATCATCATAGCCCTTAGAAGTATATTTTGGTCTTGTCTTAATATTTACCCTCCGAGAACCCCATTTTACTAGGTGAACTTGGAATAGACAACACAAAAGACAATTAATTACCTTTCAAACAAAAACGAAAAAAGAAATACTACAAACTTAGCTAATTATCTAATAATTGAAACATTGATTCTTTGTGCTAATACCAATTATAATTCCAATGTAAATATGTACTTTTATTTCATTTATATAACTTTATATCACCACTTGACATCTTTCGTATTTAAATGGAATGAGAGGGAAAGAGATTAAGGCAGATTTCAAAGTCAACATAAACTCCATAACATTGAATGATTCTCGCAAAAACTGTGACATTCGTTGATGAGCATAAAACAATCAAAAATTTACTTTTTTGCTACATTCGCTGTTTGTTGCGGTCAATTCTTTTATTTGGGCATATTGTATCCATAAGCCACTCATCGATTATTATCACAACAGGGGGCAAGTAAAATTAATACAATTAAGATATAATCTACACCGATGCCTACGTGTGTGTGTGCATCTGTAGCCATGTTAAATTTGACGACGGCATTGATAGAAACTTGGTAGAAAATGTAAAACATTTTTATCTCGTTTCGTTTGTTGTATAATGAAAAAGTAACTAATTAAAACGATCTTAACAACATAAAGTGTAAATTGATCCCAGTTTACATATTGTCGTTAGCGAAAACATAACCAACTTCAGCATATAACTCAACTGGAAAAAATATTAATTTCATCACCCATAAATATTACAATAATCATAAAGTCAATAAAATCTAAAATTAAAAAAAAAAAAATCAAATAATTCAAACCAAAAAATTCCTAACCTGCAAATTTATTGAAAGAGAAATTTTCACATTGCTACTGGATATATGATCCTGCTAGAAAAACCTCATTTCAAACGTTTTCAACAAACCAAAAAAACATCAGAGAATATCCATCCGAAACAATGATCCGACTTGAAATGTTCTTAGAATTCGGCCCATATGTTATAAGGATATGTCCATTCCTCAGGACACTCTTAATTAGTTTTTACTTTACTTTCAAATATTTACAATATATAATTCGTTTGATACTATTGATTATGGAATCGAATTCTCCCATTCATTGTTGAAATTTTCAAAGTCAACGTCTGTTGCGGATAGTAAGTCAGAAATCTTTTTCTTATTGTGGACATGGTTCTTTATAGTTTGCTTTCATTTGCAGACCAGACCTGTGGCCATTAACTAACTTGGGTATGAGAGAAATTTAAGCATTTTAAGCATAGAAACTTCGCATCTTTCAATAATAAAGAAACACGAATATAGAATGCATCCACTCTCTAGCGATGGTTATAAAATTTCGTAAGCTTAAGCATTAAACGTGAGCATGCAAAAAATCCGGTGAAATTTTTCAAATTATAGAGAAAATAAATTTGTACAAATTCTCTATGCCTGCGATTGTGATAAAAACTTTTCAAAAGGAAGTTAACATGTACTAATTCATTTATGAATTTTGCAAAGCAGCAATTACTATAATATTATTGGATTTGTTAATCTCTAGAAGGCATTTAAATCACGACGAGTAAGACTTTATTGTATCCGTAATTGAAAATAATGGCATATTAAAATGCACTCCTGTGAAAATAACCAACTGTGCCTTGCTCTAAAATGAATGCAAAATTGACAAAATCAAAGGTAATTCACACAAAAAAAAAGAAGAATCATTTCTTGTTGACTCGTAGAAGAAGAAGAAAAAATTCATATAAATGTTTTGCTTTTCTATACTATTTTAGAGCAACTTATTGCATAGAAACCATATTTTCTACCAAATTATTAAACTTGGATTTTTTATTCAATCTTGTAAAAAATGATTTCATTATTTTCGTACAATAATTTTAATTTTTCAACAATTGACAGTGGCGTGTTTAGGAATAAATCGCAGTTTCTTTTCAGACCATGCAATGTGCTTACAACAGACAATTTTGGTCGTATTTTGAGTTGTTGCAAATGCAAAGAGAATTCTACAATTAATATATCGCATCGTCTGGCTTATGAGTAAACCAAGGTGAAACTTAAAAAAGCAAAACTTCATAGGAATGGTGCAAGTTCTTATTCTTCTTCTATTCAGGAAATCAACAACCGAAAACTCACTGAGATGTCTAACAAATGGTCTAAGTTCAAACAAAGAGAGATAAGAAAGTTACATGCATTGGTAAACCCGTTGATATCTACTATATTAGAGCAAAACATTGGACTTGCCGAATATTTTTTTTAACCGGCCATGAGAGTTGGTTGAGAAAAGATCAAGGAAATATTTTTATCAGAATATAGATCAATATTTCTTATATGGTGTTGTGCTCGTGTCTGTAGACTTATCAAGGCCACTCAAGTTTAAAATTTTTTTCGTAAACGCTTTTAGACTCGTGCGTGTTCCAATAAAAAAGTAAATACGAATGGAATAGACAGATTTAAGTCGATGCAAAATCAGATATATATACATATATAACTATCCGAGGAATGCAACAAATATTTTTATGCATTACAAACAAAGCTACAAATGTAGAATATCTTCACCCCTTGAGTTTAAATAAAAAAAATTGATTTCTGCCGGAAATCCTTGAGAAAAATGCAATGGATATAAACAATCAAAACTTTTTAATAATATCTTATTTGTTTCACAGGTTGTTATGTGCATAGCCACAATTCATTGCTTTGATCCTCACATATTAACAAATCGCTTAATGTAAGTATCTTCCTTTTCTTTATTAAAACTCTTGGCAACTCTGTATGGGAAAGAGTATAAAATATTTTAATAATTAGTAAATAAATAACTGTAACATTGTAGTTAAAAACTTCCTGATTTCTTATAAAGTGTATATAAATAATTTTACTTTGTACACGATATGGATGAAGTTGACAAAATTATAATACATTCCTTAAAGCAGATTGGTTGTAAATTAGAAACCGAAGATGAAGGAGATGACGTACCTTTTGGTTTGCAACATTTTACACCGAATTTATTGGTGAGGGCGGTGTCAAAATGCCTGCAAGAAATTAATACTACTATTACAGTACCTAAGTCGTTACCCGAAAATATGGCCCAAAGGTTTACAATAGCTACTCAGTTGGCTGAAATGTGCGGCTCTTGCGGTTATCGCGGCGATATAGGTTATCAAACTTTTCTCTACCCGAACGTAGTGGATGTAAGGCGTTTATTTATGTTTTTAATTGAACATTTACCAAAAGAACTGGAATCTGCTACGGATAGGCAAAGGGGTGAAGAGAAAAATGACTTTATTTTGTTAATCAAAGATATCAAACAGAAAATAGCCACACAGATGAAAGCGCCATGGGTTCCGCAGTACTGCAGAGGAGTAGCAAATAGAAAGGCTTGGGGCTGCAGCAGTCAGTCAATACCCTTTGACCCTCAAGTAAGTTTAAACATTCCCGGTAGCTATGAGGGAAACAACTCTCAGACCCAAAGGAATATAAGTTCAATCAGTTATCAAATACCAAATGTATTTCAACAAATCGCAGAAAGTGACCATGATCTTATAAGTTCGGTTTTGCATAAAAATTCCATAGATGTGTATAATTGTAAAGAATTGTCTTTAGAAGGTATGCGTCTATGTTTAAAAGAGTCGACAAATAGTTCCAACAATTCAAGGATAATGCAAACGGAGCCAACCGTTAATGCCAGCCAACAGGCAATTATTTCAAAAAAAATTGTCAAAGCTTTTACCCCATTAGAAGAATTAACTCAGGAAGTAGAATCGTTGAAGCTACAAAACGATGATATTCTGAATAAACGTCAAGTAGCCAGTTCTAAATTAAATAATTTACGTCAACAGCAGGCCAATACATTAGCAATCACAGAACAATTGCGTAAAGATATGAAAATCCATGAACGTTGTTGTATGGTGCTAGAAAATCCCGATGAGAATCTCAGCAAACTGAAAGATTTGATTGAAAAAACGAAAGAACGTAGACAAACATTGGAAACTCAATGGAAATCGCATAGGCAACCCGCTTTAGAGAAGATCAATGAATTGCAGACGTTAAGGCAAGCAAAAAATTTGCAAAACATACAAGAATTAAGAACTATAATAAAGCAATTGGAAACTACTTTGAAGGGGAAAATTAGTCAACATGTTCAGCTTGGGGAGGAATTGAAAAAAGCATCCTCAACATCTGCTCCGCGAAAAGAATACACCCGTCGTATACACGAATTTATATGCAATATTCGCAAACAACGCAATGACATATATAAAATCTTAGACGATACTCGTGATCTTCAGAAGCAATTAAATTCAATATCGGCTCAATTGGAACGACAGTTTAACTACACGGATGATCTACTTTTCCAGAGCGCCAAGCATGATTTGCACGCAAAACAGGCTTATAAATTTTTAGCGTCTTTACATGCAGCTTGTAATGAAATCTCCGAATTGGTTTCACAAACTGGGCATTCAACAAAAGAAATACGCGACTTGGAGATACAAATTGATCGGGAACGCATGCGAAACATTGCCACTAGCTTAGAACAAATAAGTTCAGATATACGCAGTTTCGAAACAGTTATCAAGTCACTGCAAGTGGAAATAAAACAAATGGAAAATGAAATAACCACCGGATAGATGCAAAGGACGTTTAAGTCATTCAATTGCTTAAGGGGCCATAAAAGGAATTATAATGTTTCAAAATATTTGTTAGGAAGAGAAACCTATTGCAAACATTTGTTTGCTGCCCTCGCTTAACGAGTTCTTATATATGAACAAATACAGGTAAAGGCCATAAATAACTTACCTGTGTTCTTTTAAAGATATGTTCCAACGCTTAAGTTCATACATTTAAAATGTTTATTATTTATTATTGCAAAACTAAACTGAATAAAAAACGGGACTGAACTGAAAATGAATTGTTTATGATTTTAAAAAAATGAGGATAATTTGTCTATAGGCTTAACAGGTATATATTTCTTGAAAAAAAAAAAAAAGAACAAGAACATGCATTATTATTTTTCTGATTTCTTTTTTTCTTAATAATTTCTGTAAACATAATGACAAAAATAAAATGTAGTAAAAATTAGAAAATAATGGGCCATACTCCTGATGTGTAAGGCGAAATAATTCCGAAAAGTTAAAGAAATATTAGAAATAGGATCAATTCAAAATTGTCCTGTCTCTAAATATTTTCTCATATGCTCCATGTAACTGTTTGAAATCCATTGAGAAATGATAGTCTCGAATTCGTCATCCAATGCTGTGGCAATTGTATCTAAATGACTATGAACAATAGTTTTTTTCATAACGCGATATGTCTGAAAACAAAATTTTTGAGTTTTATTAATTTTTTTTTTTTTTTTTTTTTTTTTGTACAGAAACACAGTACACCTCGGCCTCTTTTTTCGTGAATTGAAGTCACCTTAATTGGGATATTAAGGTAAATATGAACGCGATTAATATGAAGTCTGATGTAAGAAGAAGAAAGGAGGTATGCTTGGATCTGGCACCTAGGTATCTGTAGGTCATGAATATTTAAGTCGCATTTGCATGTATCCATAGAGAGCACCCCCCATCGATAATTACAGAAGCTAAACATTGTATTCATATGCCATATATTAACTACATACATCCTTTAATAATTTTCGGCGAGTTCTCCGTTGATTTAGGTCATTTTCAGACTTAGATTAAAGAGAGGGATAAGAAATAATTTGTTTTGTTGGAAAGACTTTTGTGGTTGCAGTCGTAGCATTACCGCATGCAAAAAAGAATAGCGGAAACAATTGCTGTTGAACGTTATATCAACTCTATGGGGTCTCTGATAGGTAATCTAAATATAGTCCATAGGTAAGGGGTATAAAAATGTTAATTCACTAACAAGTTCAATTACGCTTGAGATGTTAGATGCCCAGTCTACGACAACTAATCACCCACCAAAAAAAATTCATCCAACAAATCTCTTCTTTACGGAATACATGTTTCTATTATTAGAAATCATCATATAGCACGTAGAAAGAGGTTTAGGTGTAAATATCTTCCTAATTTATGAAATACCTGAGCCGACATGGAGGCAATTTTACGAGCAGTATTTACAGCTTCTTCATTCACTTTTGTCGGGGCAGTTAACTTATTTAATAGACCCGATAAGGCAGCATCAGCTGTTTGCAATTTTTCTCCCAGCCAAAACAATTTAGTTTTCTAAATACGAAATAAATTTAATAAAGTGTGAAATTATTTAATTGTCACTTACGCAAGAACCACGTATTTTAGTAATATTATTCCAAATACAATATCCCTCGGGTACTTGACCAATCTTAACGTAAGGCGTTTCGAATGTGCATTTTTCGCCAGCGACAACTATATCAAATAACGCCAATTGCATAACACCCAAATTAATATTATTGCCGTTAACAGCGGCTATTAACGGCTTTGGGTATGTCGCCAAAGCCTTCAAATAATTTCTAAAAACAATTTCTATAAATCAGAGTTCCAAATACGAAATTTTAATACGTACTTGACTGCCGCAGCCATGAAAAAAGCTGCAGATTTGCGTTTCTCCACGGAGCCAATAGTTAGATCAGTTATATCGATACCTTGACAAAAATGTGGGCTAGTCGTAGACATAACCACAACATGACATTCCGTATCTGATCTTAGTTTATCTAAGATATCCACTAATTTGTTCATCATCTTTAAAGAACAATAAAAGTTAGAATCAGTAAACTCATTAATTTCACATACAACTCTTACTTGTGCCGTAAAGGTATATTTCAATTTTGCTTTACTCGTGTTAAATATAATCTGAGCCACTTTTGCTGCTTTCTTAACCACTACATCTGAGGTTGAACCTGACGTTGCCGCTGACGCACTAGGAGCATTATCTTTACTGTCTTTGTTACCACTAATCAAATTAGATTTTGCTGATTTGTCCTTATCTTCCGTCGTTGTAGCTGGACTGCGAACATTGCGTTTGCTTGGGACAATCGTAGTTTTCTTTAGATCATTAGTGAGAGTAGTTCCAGGACTTTTAATGCGTCTACCAATCTTCGATTGTACTTTATTCTCAGGTTTTGCAAATTCGAATGTTTTACCACTAATTGTGCTCACGCTGCTCTTTGAGCTAACGCCACTTTTGTTCATGGACGAATCGCCAGACGTCTCTCCTGCTAGCGTTGGTTTTGTTGTTAATTTCTTTGTGGTATTCGTAGTAACATTTGCCTTAGCTTTAGATGAAATTGCAGTTATATTTGTTAAAGAAGATGTTGGTGTCCCTGACTGTGGACCATCTATGCTTAAACGATGGATTGAAGTGTTACTAGAATATGAACTATTCGAACGTCTACGTATAATCATCGAATCATCCATAACCTTCTGTTTTTGATATACATAGTCCCAAGTGGCCGAAGCTCTTGGTCTAGGAGTGCGTCTAGTCTTAACTGTAATTTGACTTGAATTTGCTGCTGAAGTCGACGGAGAGACAGCTGTAGTTGTATTATCATTCGTTTTAAATACGCGTGGCGTCTGTCGAAATAAAAAAAAAACAGATCAGATATCTAATGCTGTAAAACTGAATACATCTGGACCTCATTTGGCGTGAATTTGAAATTATACGGGTTGACGTATCAAAAATTATTTCTTTTTACGCGATTTTTGTTCTCCTTTACGCGGCTAATCTAAGTTGTAACTTAAAAATTAAGAAAAGTTGTGAAAGTAGTTTTTAATCTATTCGCTATTTACGTCTGAGAGGACCATGTAAATCCAGTTACATTTTGTACGCGAATTCAATTAAATAACCTATGTATAGCGTACAAAGAAGTTGACGTGTACAATAGTTAATCACCTTCTCATTGATCATAGTTGCACGACTGCGCATCACAGGCCGAGTGGATTTTTCTTCTGTATTACCCATGGCAGTCTCCAAGGAATTTAACATATTGACAGCACCTTCGTCGCCCATCAGACGATCTATTTCCGTAACTTTTTTCTTTCTCATAGGCGCGCCACTTGAGCCATTAGCAATTGGAGTTTGGGATCGCCGCTTGATTGCGGTTATTGTTGGTGATTTAACCGCGTTAGGGTTGTCAGTAGATTTTGACGTTTTGGTTACATTCGCCGTGGAATTTTCGGCTACTGTTTTGCTGCTTGTTCGCGTTGTCGCAGTTGCCGACTTCTTCTCTTGATTTTGCTCCACTGTTACTTTCTTATCCTTTGGTGTAGCAGGTCTTATTTTGCGTGCTGTTGTTGGTTCTTTTTTAATAGCAGTTATCGTTGTAGAACCTTTTGTCATAATGGTCGAGTTTTTTGTGTTTGTTTCCACTTTTGACTTTGTAGGATTAGATTTTACTAGTTTAGCGTATGAGAATGTGGTTTCTGGTGCATCTGGATCCCATATTATTTTCCGTTTTATTATACGAGTACGACGAAAACCTGCAATTTTGTGGAAAGAGATATAGAGAAAAAAGTATCTTTATTAAGGTAAAGAAAGGTAAAAAAATACCTGTTTGCGCCGCTCCCGATGTTAAACTTTGTTCTGTTGCCTTTTCTCCTTTCACTGCCTCCTCAGTTGACGTTTTAACTTCGGAATCAAGCGAATTTGATGCATTGGGAACGGTGGTACTAGTTAGTAACGTACTTGTTTGTATGGGAGGTGATATTACTACTACACTGGTAATTTGTGGCATAGACTTCTTTTCTTCCATTGTTTTCACTTGATTAGTTCCAGATGTAACAGCATGACTATCGTTTAATTCTTCATCACTCCATTCAGCTCCCAAAGCTGAGACTAAATCTACATTTATTTCTGGTTGTTGCTGAATTGGTTTTATGTCTTGTTTACGACGACGCGATCGGTCAGCCTTTAAGAGTGCAATTTGTTCCAAAGCTAACGCCCTCTCAGTTTCAGAAGTAAGCACAGCGGTCTGGGGTAATTTTTTTGTAATATTAGGGGGTCTCGGAGCGGGAGATGTTTCTGGCTGCCCGACAACTCCTATGTCTTCTTCTACAGCGTTTGAATCTTCGTCTATCACTTCGATGATTTGATATTCCCCTTCTCCCTCTATGGTGACGCCACCCATAGCGTCTCCCTCAGCATCTGTTTGTTCAGTTTTAATATTATCAACTAGTTTACTATCTGGGCCGTCTCCAGTCGAATCTAAACCCTTCAAAACCGCAATTAAATCGTCATGCTCCAAAGTTGTCACATTCGATGTTAAAACATTTATTGAATTTTCCAAATGCTCCGTTTTAGGTTTCTCCAAAGTCTCCACTGCCTTAGTATCATCTTTAGCTGTCTCAATTTGCCCTTCTTGTGACACGACATTGTCACCATTAGATGCTTCTTCTTTAATTTCATCTTTACTTTCTTTCTTAGTTGTGGGTAAACAAGATACCACTTCGAATTCCTCAGCATGATGCATTTTAGCTATTTCTCGTTCCAGCGATGATAGCTCATCCAACATTTGACAAGATACACTGAGTTCAGACGACTTTCTCAATGCATTTACATTTGCCGCGTTAGCAATATTTGCAGTGGCATCATCAATTGCTTTCCCCACGTCCATGGGGTGCATGGAGCTGGTTGATTCGCCATTATTATTTAAAGAATCTCTTGCTTTCTCGTTTACTATGTCAGCCATGTTTAGTTTTTTTTTAATATCTAAGAACGGTTTTTATTTTATTAATTTTAAATAATTTTGTTTAGTTGACACGTTTTTTTTTTGACAGTTTTACAAAATGCTTAATTTTTTTTCATTTAGTAGGCAGTAGGCGCCATTTTCCTTCCATAAATTTTTGTTTTCCACTCGGCACACATACACCAAGTTCCGCAGCGGTAATTTTTGCTTTACTTTTCTTATCAGTTTATGAAGATTGACTAAAATTTCGTCTTCTTTACTTGTTCAAATATTATAACTAGAATATTATTTTGTTATTAATATAAACTTTTTACAAATTTTTCAACAAATTCTATTACTCTTGCTTATTATTGCTTTAGAAAATAATGCATCTTAGCATTTATTTTATTAATTGTACTTGACTGAGAAAAATATTTTCAGACAATAGTGATGCCACTCATTAAGTGTTGATTGCGACTTCAATAATAGAATTCTGGCATATAAATGTGGTAGGAATTTAGTTTTCATTTATAATTGCTCCTTTTTCTATATAAAAGTTGGCAACTCTGAATTTTTATGTTTCTAATCATATTTTTTAAGAACTTATAGTTTTTTTTTGTCGAATTTAGAAAAATTTTTCAAAAAGAAAATGGCTAAAATTGAAACAGAATTAGCTAAAAAACGTAAAGCTAAAAAGCGTAAACTTACAACTGAAGAACACGACGATGAAGTAGCGAATAAAAGCGTAATTGTAGAAGACATAGCGGAACAACAATTTGAATTTGTACCAATTGCTCAGCAACAGGGTAAAGTTTTCAGCAGACTTTAAAAATGGCGTGCAATAAATTTACATTTTGCATAGAAATTGCAGGCCCAGGGCGAATTGGTAAAAAACGCAAAAATTCAGAAAAAGGTGAAGTCAAAGAGAAGCGTAGTAAATTCGTAAGAGAGGATGATGAATGCGAAGATGTAGCAGATTTGCATGAGCCTACTAAAGACGAATTAAAAGAAAGCGAAAAACCGGAAAATACTTTAGCTTTAATGACTATAAGACAAAAAAGGAGGGAAAAGCATCAAAAATTGTTGGAAAAACAAGAGGGTAAGGGCGCAGAACGTGAACTGCGACGCGATGAGGACTATTTGCGAATGTGGTATCATTCTCGCAATATTTGGAAATTTGAAAAGTTGAGACAAATTTCTATAGAGCAAACCATGTTGGAAAAATTGCATAGCGATATATGGCCTTTGGCCTTACAGTATTTGGCGGGTACTAAGGGGGCGTCCAAAGAAAGATTAGTTAAAATAGCCAATGACTCTATAGAGCAACTAGATAAACAATCTGAGAAATTGTTAGGAGAATCGGAGAAACGAATCTTGCTTCATTCTACCAAATATCAAAGGGCCAGAGATCTATTACAAATACTTGCTTAGTTTTGTTTTTACCAGGGATATTTTCGCATATTTTCGAATAAAACACATTACAATTTCTAGTTTCTTCCTTTATCTACTATTACTTACTATAAGTTAACATACACTAATAATTTGTCAATATATTCAATCCTTTGTTTCATTAAATCCAATTGCTCGTGGCTTAATTTGAGTGTATCGCCTTGCTCCTTAAGTAGGAAGTGATGCAAAAAGAGACTCATATTTTGCTTAAAGTGTCGTAATTTAGAATTTTTAGCTAAAAGTTCGAATGATTGATAAAGCTTCTGCTCGTCATTGGTTAACAACAAATGTTTGCATATTTCTCTCATTAGTACAAAACTTCGTTTATTCAATTGTAAAAAGTCTATCACTTTTAATGTTGATAACTGCAGTCCACCGTGTAGTATAAGATGCTGCAAGAATTGGACCAGATTGCGTAATTGGGCTGTATTCAAAGCGTCAATATCGCTTATACGATCCCAAGATGCGAACTGAAAAGCTAACTGATATTTACGATCGTAGAGACAAAATTTCAATGCTAAGTGACCATAATAAGGATTAGATGACTTTTCATTTAGACAGCAATGTATTATAACATAAGCAATTGATCTTTGATCCTTAATAGACAAACGTAAACTCTCGAAAGCATCCATATAGTCGTCAGCACTCATTATTATGCAAAATATGTTACGTCTTTCATCCGTATTCATTTTCTGCTGCTTAGCTAAGGCTAGAAGTTTTTCTGAAAATCTTTCCTTGTCGTTACTATCCGTCCTCATATCGTTAGCGTTACTTTTTTTAACGTGTGACATTTCATTAATATCGCTTGACCAAGGCGAGCCAACAATCCACCATTTTCCACTTCTGTTGGCTTTTAATAAATCATCTAAGGTAATATTTAAAGTGGTTACGTATTTGTCATTTCTTAACATGGCCTTCAGTTTCTTGCGGAGATTTTCATGCACTTCTGGATCAAACTTAGGAATTTTGCTCACGTTATTATTTTTTACTGCATTCAGAATATCAATCATAAACTTAAGGCGTAGATTTTCCTTTAATTCCAAAGGAGCCGTGGAAATTTTCGATCGTACAACTAACATCATCTGTTTGAAGGCCGATGGATCGTCTTTGCGTAATTTAAACCCAACCGACTGAAAGATTAACAGCAAACATTCAATTGTTTTTTCGCTTAATTGACCTGATAATCTCTCTATAATTTTCAAGAACAGGTGATACTCAAAAATTTTAAAGACGTACATATAACTTAAAATCAACAATATATTATTAAGGCGTTTATCTTCGATGCTGAAGTCATCCGATTCCTTAAGTAGCTGATCAAATTTTTCAATAAATATTTGCAGAAAGTATGCACCAACTTCACTGCCAATGTGTGCATGCAAATACGCTAAGAGAACCATGTGTTCTTGAACCATTCTCTCATTAGATAGCACTCGACCGATTAGGGCATCTTGCAACAATTTGTTTAACGTTTCATTCATGTTGGAACGGGAGTTTCTCATGTACAACTCTTCGAAAGCCAACGATATTTTATGGACATTAGCTTCCGATAAACGATTTAGTAAACCTTTGCATTGGCGATGCAAACCATCCAATAATTCTGACTCTTTCTTATTTATCTTGGCTGATATCACACCTCTCTGATGAGGTGGTATATACTTTTGTGAATTTTGCTGTAAATCCTTTATTATATTGCCGTCCTTGTCACGTCTGCGGCCATAGATATCTTCTTTATCTGGGAAAACATGAAATGTAAACCAAACCAACCAAATAATTAAAAGAATGGGAAAATTAAACAAATAAAAGCGAGTTTCGAATTAAAAAAAACGATCATCCCAATTTATAAAGTGGGAAAATAAAACATACATTTCTCTTCCAATTTTTCTTCATCTTCGTAACTATATATATCGGAGCAGCTATTACTTTCTTCAGCTTCGTTAGCCACACACTTAGTATGGCGTTCACTTCCAACGTCATCACCATTACCGAATATAGTGTTAAAACGTTCATCATCTTGCTCCTCATCACTCCAGCTAGGCTCTTTGAAAAGTCTATTTTTATGTGTATCTTGAGATGTTTGGGGTTTCTTGCTCTTTTCATCCTCATCGTCGAAACACAATTCTAAAGCAAAATCTAAACCGTCGCTAAATATTTTACGCACTGATCGTCTCTTGCATTTAGTTTTATTTAATTTCAACTTTTTTTCAAGCTTAATTATCAGTTTATCTTCTTCCTCGTTTTCCAATTTCAATTGCTTGATACGTCTTTTGCGAGCTTCGGATTCTAAATCGGTTTTTCTTTTCAATTCTCTACGACGTTGTTCTTCAATGTCAACGCGAGCTACTGTAGAAGCCTTCGGTTTTTTAGTTAAGCCCTTTTCGGGTTGGCTCTGTTTCATAACATGGGGCCAAGGAGAATGAGTTTCTCCATTGG